>JAENHJ010000366.1:0-51005 GCA_025330945.1 Mucuna pruriens | reverse complement strand
CCTGGGCCTGGGCCCTGGGCCTGGGCCTGGGCCTGGGCCTGGGCCTGGGCCTAGGCCTGGGCCTGGGCCTGGGCCTGGGCCTGGGCCTGGGCCTCTGGGCCTGGGCCTGGGCCTGGGCCTGGGCCTGGGCCTGGGCCTGGGCCTGGGCCTGGGCCTGGGCCTGGGCCTGGGCCTGGGCCCTGGGCCTGGGCCTGGGCCTGGGCCTGGGCCTGGGCCTGGCCCTGGGCCTGGGCCTGGGCCTGGGCCTGGGCCTGGGCCTGGGCCTGGGCCTGGGCCTGGGCCCCTGGGCCTGGGCCTGGGCCTGGGCCACTGGGCCTGGGCCTGGGCCTGGGCCTGGGCCTGGGCCTGGGCCTGGGCCTGGGCCTGGGCCTGGGCCTGGGCCTGGGCCTGGGCCCTGGGCCTGGGCCTGGGCCTGGGCCTGGGCCTGGGCCTGGGCCCTGGGCCTGGGCCTGGGCCTGGGCCTGGGCCTGGGCCTGGGCCTGGGCCTGGGCCTGGGCCTGGGCCTGGGCCTGGGCCTGGGCCTGGGCCTGGGCCTGGGCCTGGGCCTGGGCCTGGGCCTGGGCCTGGGCCTGGGCCTGGGCCTGGGCCTGGGCCTGGGCCTGGGCCTGGGCCTAGGGCCTGGGCCTGGGCCTGGGCCTGGGCCTGGGCCTGGGCCTGGGCCTGGGCCTGGGCCTGGGCCTGGGCCTGGGCCTGGGCCTGGGCCTGGGCCTGGGCCTGGGCCTGGGCCTGGGCCTGGGCCTGGGCCTGGGCCTGGGCCTGGGCCTGGGCCTGGGCCTGGGCCTGGGCCTGGGCCTGGGCCTGGGCCTGGGCCTGGGCCTGGGCCTGGGCCTGGGCCTGGGCCTGGGCCTGGGCCTGGGCCTGGGCCTGGGCCTGGGCCTGGGCCTGGGCCTGGGCCTGGGCCTGGGCCTGGGCCTGGCCCTGGGCCTGGGCCTGGGCCTGGGCCTGGCCTGGGCCTGGGCCTGGGCCTGGGCCTGGCCTGGGCCTGGGCCTGGGCCTGGGCCTGGGCCTGGGCCTGGGCCTGGGCCTGGGCCTGGGCCTGGGCCTGGGCCTGGGCCTGGGCCTGGGCCTGGGCCACAGGCCTGGGCCTGGGCCTGGGCCTGGGCCTGGGCCTGGGCCTGGGCCTGGGCCTGGGCCTGGGCCTGGGCCTGGGCCTGGGCCTGGGCCTGGGCCTGGGCCCTGGGCCTGGGCCTGGGCCTGGGCCTGGGCCTGGGCCTGGGCCTGGGCCTGGGCCTGGGCCTGGGCCTGGGCCTGGGCCTGGGGGCCTGGGCCTGGGCCTGGGCCTGGGCCTGGGCCTGGGCCTGGGCCTGGGCCTGGGCCTGGGCTGGGCCTGGGCCTGGGCCTGGGCCCTGGGCCTGGGCCTGGGCCTGGGCCTGGGCCTGGGCCTGGGCCTGGGCCTGGGCCTGGGCCTGGGCCTGGGCCTGGGCCTGGGCCTGGGCCTGGGCCTGGGCCTGGGGGCCTGGGCCTGGGCCTGGGCCTGGGCCTGGGCCTGGGCCCTGGGCCTGGGCCTGGGCCTGGGCCTGGGCCTGGGCCTGGGCCTGGGCCTGGGCCTGGGCCTGGGCCTGGGCCTGGGCCTGGGCCTGGGCCTGGGCCTGGGCCTGGGCCTGGGCCTGGGCCTGGGCCCTGGGCCTGGGCCTGGGCCTGGGCCTGGGCCTGGGCCTGGGCCTGGGCCTGGGCCTGGGCCTGGGCCTGGGCCTGGGCCTGGGCCTGGGCCTGGGCCTGGGCCTGGCCTGGGCCTGGGCCTGGCCTGCCTGGGCCTGGGCCTGGGCCTGGGCCTGGGCCTGGGCCTGGGCCTGGGCCTGGGCCTGGGCCTGGGCCTGGGCCTGGGCCTGGGCCTGGGCCTGGGCCTGGGCCTGGGCCTGGGCCTGGGCCTGGGCCTGGGCCTGGGCCTGGGCCTGGGCCTGGGCCTGGGCCTGGGCCTGGGCCTGGGCCTGCCTGGGCCTGGGCCTGGGCCTGGGCCTGGGCCTGGGCCTGGGCCTGGGCCTGGGCCTGGGCCTGGGCCTGGGCCTGGGCCTGGGCCTGGGCCTGGGCCTGGGCCTGGGCCTGGGCCTGGGCCCTGGGCCTGGGCCTGGGCCTGGGCCTGGGCCTGGGCCTGGGCCACTGGGCCTGGGCCTGGGCCTGGGCCTGGGCCTGGGCCTGGGCCCTGGGGCCTGGGCCTGGGCCTGGGCCTGGGCCTGGGCCTGGGCCTGGGCCTGGGCCTGGGCCTGGGCCTGGGCCTGGGCCTGGGCCTGGGCCTGGGCCTGGGCCTGGGCCTGGGCCTGGGCCTGGGCCTGGGCCTGGGCCTGGGCCTGGGCCTGGGCCTGGGCCTGGGCCTGGGCCTGGGCCTGGGCCTGGGCCTGGGCCTGGGCCTGGGCCTGGGCCTGGGCCTGGGCCTGGGCCTGGGCCTGGGCCTGGGCCTGGGCCTGGGCCTGGGCCTGGGCCTGGGCCTGGGCCTGGGCCTGGGCCTGGGCCTGGGCCTGGGCCTGGGCCCTGGGCCTGGGCCTGGGCCTGGGCCTGGGCCTGGGCCTGGGCCTGGGCCTGGGCCTGGGCCTGGGCCTGGGCCTGGGCCTGGGCCTGGGCCTGGGCCTGGGCCTGGGCCTGGGCCTGGGCCTGGGCCTGGGCTGGGCCTGGGCCTGGGCCTGGGCCTGGGCCTGGGCCTGGGCCTGGGCCTGGGCCTGGGCCTGGGCCTGGGCCTGGGCCTGGGCCCTGGGCCTGGGCCTGGGCCTGGGCCCTGGGCCTGGGCCTGGGCCTGGGCCTGGGCCTGGGCCTGGGCCTGGGCCTGGGCCTGGGCCTGGGCCTGGGCCTGGGCCTGGGCCTGGGCCTGGGCCTGGGCCCTGGGCCTGGGCCTGGGCCTGGGCCTGGGCCTGGGCCTGGGCCTGGGCCTGGGCCTGGGCCTGGGCCTGGGCCTGGGCCTGGGCCTGGGCCTGGGCCCTGGGCCTGGGCCTGGGCCTGGGCCTGGGCCCTGGGCCTGGGCCCTGGGCCTGGGCCTGGGCCTGGGCAGGCCTGGGCCTGGGCCCTGGGCCTGGGCCTGGGCCTGGGCCTGGGCCTGGGCCTGGGCCTGGGCCCTGGGCCTGGGCCTGGGCCCTGGGCCTGGGCCTGGGCCTGGGCCTGGGCCTGGGCCTGGGCCTGGGCCTGGGCCTGGGCCTGGGCCTGGGCCTGGGCCCTGGGCCTGGGCCTGGGCCTGGGCCTGGGCCTGGGCCTGGGCCTGGGCCTGGGCCTGGGCCTGGGCCTGGGCCTGGGCCTGGGCCTGGGCCTGGGCCTGGGCCTGGGCCTGGGCCCTGGGCCTGGGCCTGGGCCTGGGCCTGGGCCTGGGCCTGGGCCTGGGCCTGGGCCTGGGCCTGGGCCTGGGCCTGGGCCTG
Source organism: Mucuna pruriens (assembly GCA_025330945.1). Taxonomy (NCBI): domain Eukaryota; kingdom Viridiplantae; phylum Streptophyta; class Magnoliopsida; order Fabales; family Fabaceae; genus Mucuna; species Mucuna pruriens. Next base: position 47,670 of record JAENHJ010000366.1, on the reverse strand, counting down.
GGCCTGGGCCTGGGCCTGGGCCTGGGCCTGGGCCTGGGCCTGGGCCCTGGGCCTGGGCCTGGGCCTGGGCCTGGGCCTGGGCCTGGGCCTGGGCCTGGGCCTGGGCCTGGGCCTGACAGGCCTGGGCCTGGGCCTGGGCCTGGGCCCTGGGCCTGGGCCTGGGCCTGGGCCTGGGCCCTGGGCCTGGGCCTGGGCCTGGGCCCTGCCTGGGCCTGGGCCTGGGCCTGGGCCTGGGCCTGGGCCTGGGCCTGGGCCTGGGCCTGGGCCTGGGCCTGGGCCTGGGCCTGGGCCTGGGCCTGGGCCTGGGCCTGGGCCTGGGCCTGGGCCTGGGCCTGGGCCTGGGCCTGGGCCTGGGCCTGGGCCTGGGCCTGGGCCTGGGCCCTGGGCCTGGGCCTGGGCCTGGGCCTGGGCCTGGGCCTGGGCCTGGGCCTGGCCTGGGCCTGGGCCTGGGCCACTGGGCCTGGGCCTGGGCCTGGGCCTGGGCCTGGGCCTGGGCCTGGGCCTGGGCCCTGGCCCTGGCCCTGGGCCTGGGCCTGGGCCTGGGCCTGGGCCTGGGCCTGGGCCTGGGCCTGGGCCTGGGCCTGGGCCTGGGCCTGGGCCTGGGCCTGGGCCCTGGGCCTGGGCCTGGGCCCTGGGCCTGGGCCTGGGCCTGGGCCTGGGCCCTGGGCCTGGGCCTGGGCCTGGGCCTGGGCCTGGGCCTGGGCCTGGGCCTGGGCCTGGGCCTGGGCCTGGGCCTGGGCCTGGGCCTGGGCCTGGGCCTGGGCCTGGGCCTGGGCCTGGGCCTGGGCCTGGGCCTGGGCCTGGGCCTGGGCCTGGGCCTGGGCCTGGGCCTGGGCCTGGGCCTGGGCCTGGGCCCTGGGCCTGGGCCTGGGCCCTGGGCCTGGGCCTGGGCCCTGGGCCTGGGCCTGGGCCTGGGCCTGGGCCTGGGCCTGGGCCTGGGCCTGGGCCTGGGCCTGGGCCTGGGCCTGGGCCTGGGCCTGGGCCTGGGCCTGGGCCTGGGCCTGGGCCCTGGGCCTGGGCCTGGGCCTGGGCCTGGGCCTGGGCCCCTGGGCCTGGGCCTGGGCCTGGGCCCTGGGCCTGGGCCTGGGCCTGGGCCTGGGCCTGGGCCTGGGCCTGGGCCTGGGCCACTGGGCCACTGGGCCTGGGCCTGGGCCTGGGCCTGGGCCTGGGCCTGGGCCCTGGGCCTGGGCCTGGGCCCTGGGCCTAAGGCCTGGGCCACTGGGCCTGGAAGGCCTGGGCCACAAGGCCTAAAAGGCCTGGGCCTGGGCCTGGGCCTGGGCCCTGGGCCACAAGGCCCTGGGCCCTGGCCTAAGGCCTGGGCCACTGGGCCTGGCCACTGGCCACCTGGGCCTGGGCCTGGGCCACTGGGCCTGGGCCTGGGCCTGGGCCACTGGGCCACTGGGCCTGGGCCTGGGCCTGGGCCTGGCCACTGGGCCTGGGCCTGGGCCTGGGCCCTGGGCCTATTTTAGGCCTGGGCCTACTGGGCCCTGGGCCTGGGCCTAGGCCTCTGGGCCTGGGCCTGGGCCTGGGCCTGGGCCTGGGCCCTGGGCCACTGGGCCTGGGCCTGGGCCTGGGCCCAGGGCCCTGGGCCTAGAGCCTGGGCCTGAGGCCTGGGCCCCAAGGCCACCTGGGCCCTGGGCCCAGGCCTGGGCCTGGGCCCCCCAGACCTGGGCCTGGGCCCAGGCCTGGGCCTGGGCCTGGGCCTAAACCTAAAACCACAAAACCCTAAAAACCTAAACCTAAAACCTAAACCTGGAACCTAAACCACAAAACCTAAAACCTAAACCTAAACCCAAAACCTAAACCACAAAACCCTAAAACCAAAACCTAAACCTAAACCTAAACCCAAAACCCCAAAACCTAAAACCCAAAACCAACCACAAAACCTGAAGCCTAAAACCTAAACCTAAACCGCAAACCTAAACCACAAATACCTGGAGGGAACATGTATCACATGCGCAAAATCGAAGAAATACCACATGAATATTCTATCATAGTAGGTATTCAAGAATCAATACATAAAATTTTAATGAATTCGAAAGAAATTCTATTGAGAAGTAATCTGTATGGAACTCAGGACGCGTCTATTTGTTTCAAAGGTCTTGGATATGTAACCTGCTCAAGACATCATTTTGTCATCCTTTATGGAAATCGTTGATAATACACAACATATAGTCAATGTAATAGAATCTGTTAATTTGTGTATTGGATTACAAGTCGAGAGGAGTTGTGGGTATCTTATAAAAACCCTAAAAAAAATTTCAAGACGAAAGTTATCCTATAGATGTTATATTCATGCCTTTTCGAAATGTAAATCATAGTATTCATTCTTATGTGAATGGAAATGAAAAACAAGAAATACTCTTTCTTGAAATATGGACAAATGGAAGTTTAACTCCTAAGCAAGTGCTTTATGAAGCCTCCCAAAATTTGATTGATTTATTTATTCCCTTTTTACATGCAAAAGAGGATAACTTTAATTCAGAAAATAGTCAACACAAAGTTACTTTACCTCTTTTTACTTTTCATGATATATTGGCTAAGGCTAAACTAAGGAAAAATAAAAAAGAAATAACATTGAAATGCATTTTTATTAACCAATTAGAATTGCCTCCCAAGAACTAAAATTGTCTCAAAAAGATCCAACATGCATACATTATTAACACTTTTGAATAACAGTCAAGAAAACCTTATGAAAATGTTACATAAACCTACTAAACCCACATCCTACACCATACACCTTACACCTTGAACCTACTCCGTATGTCCCACTACATCATCCACCTTAAACCCAAAACTCAAAACCTAAATACTAAACCCAAAAACCTAAATACTAAACCTGGAAACCTAAAACCTAAATACTAATCCATAAACCCCTACAACATACATCATACACCTTACACCTAAACATGACACTTTTCACCCAATACCTAACCTAAATCCTAAATCCACGAAACCTTGAAATCATGAACCTAACACCTTAAACCATAAACCTTAAACAATAAACCTTAAACAATAATCCCAAACCATAAACTCTAAATCCTAAATCCTAACCATAACTCCTAACCCATAACCCCAAACATTAACCCCTAACCTTAAACATTAACCCTGGCCCAAAATCATAAACCACAAACCATAGACAATAAGCAGTAAAACACTAAACCACAAAACATTAAACCCTTAAAATTAAAACCTTAAACACAAAACCCTAAACATCTTTAAACAATAAACTCTAAACATCATAAACCTAAACCTGGGCCGTAAACCCGTAAACTATAAACCATAAACCATAAGCCTAAGCCATAACCTGAACCTAAACCCGTAAAAGCATGAAACCTAAACACCATACACCACACCTTACACTCCTCCTACACCTTACACTCTACACCCACCCATAAAACCTAAACCCTTAAACCATGAGTCCATAAAACCTAAAACCTTGAAAGTTTGAAACCATGAACTCAAAACCCTAAACCATAAACCTTAAATCCTAAACTATAATCGTTAAGCAATAACCCATAAACCATAAGCCTAAACCATAACTCATAACCCTAAACCTAACCCATAACATCTAACCCTAAACAATAAACCTAAACCTAAAAATAGTAAAACCATAAAGCCTACAAAAAGTGAAAACCTTAAACCTAAACACAACAAAACAATAAACCCTACACACTCAAAACCCAAAATCTAAACCATAAACCTTAATCATTATAAACCTAAAAACAACTCTAAACCCTACCCCAAACCCAAAACCAAAAACCCCAAAACCTCTAACACATATAAACCTAAAAACCATAAAACCTAATCCCTTAAAACCTAAATACCGTAAACCATAAACCTTAAATCATAAACATTAAATCCTAAGTCTTAAGCCTTAAGCCTTAAGCCTAAGCCCTAAGCCTAAGCCACATAACCATAAACACTAAAGCTAAACCATACACCCATAAACTCGAAACCCTAAACCCTAGACCCATAAACCAATAAAACTCTAAACTCTAAACCCTATATCCCTAACTCGTAAAACCATAAACCGTACACACTACACCATACACCTTCAACCCTACACCCTACACCATACACTATCAACCCTTAACCTTCAACCCTAAACTGTTACACTCTACACACTCAATCCTCAACCTATAACCCTCAACCCTTAACCCTATAAACCTTAAACCCAAAACTTGAAACTCGAAACCCGTAACTTGAAACTCAAAACCCTAAACCCGTAAACCTTGAACCCCCCAAACCCAAAATCTAAAACCCTGAATAAGGATTCTTATGGTTTCAGAGGATCCAACTAAAGGAGAATTGAGAATGAAGAGCTTCCCCCCTCCCCTTTTTTTCCTTTAAGAATACTGGTTTTTAAGAATGGAGTAATTACCCTTCTCCAACCCTTACTGTCCAATATGAGAGCAAATAGCTAATGCATTCCACTTTTTGAATAGGGTTCTATGGTCGGTTTGCGATCCCTAGATGTCGATGGCGTCCTTGAGGTGATCTCATAGTTCCTACGGAGTGGAGACGATGGGGTCAATTCATGGATTACCCAAAAACCCTAAATATTGTCGGCTAAAGCAACTCCTATATTAGTTCTAACTAGAAGAGAGAGTATTGCAAAATGGTGGCTAAATACAGGCTAGACATGCCAATTCTTTCCGTTGTTGTCCTGCGATTTTTTGACTGGTCATGCAGTGATGAAGCCCACATAAGGCATAGCCTGATATTTCGTGGGTTAGCTCAATATTAAGTGCAGCATCTGCTAGAGCTTCTCATGCAGAAAAAACAAAAGAAGCAATAGGGTATGCTATTCAACATACCAAGGAAAAGGGTCTCTACAAAAGCGGGGATTCTGTTGTTGTTTTGCACCGTGTTGGCACTGCATTTGTCATCAAAATCTTGACTGTAAAATGATCAGCCATTAAAAGGATTCCTTCAAATGTTATGGCCAAATTTTGAGATGGTGGATAAGACGTTTAGTTATTTCATATGTATAAATATGCCTCTTCAAATCTTCATTGGATGCAAAACCTCCTATTAGTAGGATCATGAATTTCCACTACTTTGTTACTTGCTTTGTTATTCATTACTCTTGGCAAATTCATTTCATTTTGTTAAGAAGATATAAAAAGCCTTCTGGTTAACAAAATACTGGCCTAGTTATGGATTTTGAAGGTCATAAGTCGTTTAAATACTCATATGTTTGCTTAAGTATCGAAGCTGTATGAATTTAACATATCTAATTGCATGTGATCGATTCGAAATTTGATTTGATTGAGTTTGAGTGTTCTCTTTTATTTATTTATTTTCTTGTTTGAAATTTGATACATGTTGAGTAAGACTGTTTATGAAGCTCACTACTAGAAAATTTAAAATTTGCTACAAAATAATTTTGTGGCTAATTTTAAAAATAATAGTTATTTTGTAGCTAATTTCTAGTAAAATAATTAATTACAAAATTACTATAATATTGAATGGTAACATGAAATAAGTAGCAAATTAGCTAAAAAAATAATCTTAGTTAATTTGTAGTAAATTTTTTAAAATTTGTAGTTATTTCCTAGCTAATTTGTAGTAATAAGAAGTATAAATGAATATAACTTCAATTTAACTAAAAAAAATAATTTTCTAGTTAATTAATAGTTAATTAGCTAGGATTTAACTACTAATTTAAATAATAGTTAAAATTAGTAGCAAAATCAAAAATTTCTTGTAGTGACTAACGGTATTAAGGCTTCACATACATAGAATCAGTCGAATTGATTTTAAGAACCTTATAGCCATCAGGGAGTTCTGTTACTCTTATCCAACTAAATTTTGCTCTTTTGTGTGTATTGTGTACCAATTTTATCAACTTAAATTAAGCTCAATATAAATTCCACACAATTCAGAAACTTTAACTTCAATATGCTGTCAATTTCAATGCTCTTGTACTCTCCCTTCTGCGCCTGTTGTTCTTAACCTTTAACATGTGAGAATTACAAGCCGATCCAGTAAAAAGGTTCTCTTTCAATAATATATTTAATTTTGTTGATGGATCTATTCCCAAGCTAAAGGATACTGATCCTAACCATAAATTTTTGAAGAGTGATTTCTCGGATTTTCAATTATCTCTCTAAGAAATCATCTCTAGCATCCGAATTATGAACCAGCTGTAAAAATATCAGTGACTTGAAAGATAATTTTAAAAATAGAATATTGAGTCTATTTTGATTTTAAGTTTTTTTTAGCCAATGAAGTTTCTCTAAATTAATTTTGATCCTTTAATCAATATTATTCTATTTAAAATCCTTGAATTCTGATTGTCCATTAAAAATAATCACGAATTGAATCAATTAAATTATTTTTTAAAAAATATTCAAAACTTATTAACTAAAACATTAAATTACTTAAAATACACATTACTAGAAAATTTAAAATTTGCTACAAAATAATTTTGTGGCTAATTTTAAAAGTAATAGTTATTTTGTAGCTAATTTCTAGTAAAAATAATTAGCTACAAAATTACTACAATATTGAATGGTAGTATGAAATAAGTAGCAAATTAGCTAAGAAAATAATCTTAGTTAATTTGTAGTAAATTTTTTAAAATTTGTAGTTATTTCCTAGTTAATTTGTAGTAATAAGAAGTGAAAATGAATATAACTTCAATTTAGCTAGAAAAAATAATTTTCTAGTTAATTAATAGTTAATTAGTTAGGATTTAGCTACTAATTTAAATGGTAGCTAAAATTAGTAATAAAATCAAAAAACTCTTGTAGTGACAGAGAGAAACAGAAATTTCTCATATTGAGACCCAATCTTACATCCTATATAATTTTTTCAATTTTATTAAATTTTCACTAAATTTTTTACTTATAAACTTTTGAAGTTATTTAATATCTCAAATATATTATAAACTCTTAAATATTTGGACAAAAATTAATAATTTAAAAATCTTGAAATGAAAAAAATCAACAAGGCACTAAATTTGCTTGATTTAAAAATAAAAAGACTTAATTAACATGATACACAAAAATTAAAGTATCAAATCATTTTAGCCTCTTCAAATCACATTACCATTCAATTTAGTTCATGATATATTATCATGTCGATCAATTTAGTCTCTAAATTGAATAATTATCGATCAAAGTGTTTGAGACTAAATTGACTAATATACATTTAACTCAGAAATTACATTGATTGATATTTTATTATTCACATTTTATTCTTAACATATTTTTTTACCTTTTTTCTTTTTCTTTTATGGGGAGAACATGAATCCTCTCTGCACCCTCTCCCATGACCCCCACCCCACAAATACTCCCTGACCACACGTGACTCACTACATTCTATTCAGAATAACAAACACCTCACTCTAATTACCTCACTATATTCTATCAATGAGCTATTGCCTAGAAAATTGAAAATTGCCAAACATATACCAATATAGTACTAGTTAATGCGATGAAGAAAAAAAACCACAACGAGAATCATACAGATGCCAAGTTGAGTGATAAAAGTTGAAGGAAATATAGCAACAACTGGAATTCTAGGAAGCACAAAAATTAGCAAAAAGCAAAGCCACGTAAGAAATCACAACTTGTTCTCTCAAAATTGGATCCTTTGATTGGTCGAAGACTGTACATAAGCAAGGCAGCATATGAATAGCACAACAGACATGAAAGAATACTCAGTTTTCATCTGATTGAGTATCATTTCCGTTTGCATTGGAACTGTACGAGGTTGAAGAGTTGGATGAAGTAAATAATCCATTGAAAGGCCATGGAAATGAGAATCTTCTACCCCCACTTGCATTTCTCCTTTCACCGTCTCTTTCTTCAGCGTTGTCATGTTCAATATTCTCATCCTCCCTTCGGTTTCTGCTATTCCTGGAGATATGAGGGTCTTGCTTAGATTCATGGAGTGGCAGCTGAAGCCTGCAAACTGGACAAGAACTATGAAGCTCCAGCCAGGGCAGGATACAGGCACTATGAAACCTATGTTTGCAAGGCATCTCTTTAGCTTCAGAACCAACTTGAAAATCATCCAGACACACAGAACACTGCAAATTCTCATTGATTGTCACGGTAGGCAGTGCTTCAATGGCCTCCTTCTGAGCAGGTGGAGTTCCATACCTATTGGGATCATTCTCAGTCAAATGTTGCAACAAGAAATCCAAACCAGGCCCTATGAAATAATCACCGAGAGAACCAACGGGGCTATGATTATCACTTTGATCCTGGTTTGAATCATAGGAACCTTGAACAATAATAGTCTGATTTAAAGGATTGATCAAGATGACACGCTCTCTTTCCCTGTCATGGTCATCGCCATCAGTATTCTCACGTGATTCAGATGCCAGTCCAGCTCTTATACCTTGGAGCAATTGTAGAATGGTAGCTGAGTTTCTCCTTCTCCTCCGAAGGATGGACTCAAGCTCTTGATCATATTCAGCTTCTCCACCATCATCATTCTCTATTTGCCTTAGTCTTCGGCGATGACGTGGATTGCCCATCATGCCTAGCAAGATGGGCGCCCAAAGGGAAAGAGCCCGATCAGATTCGAAATCAGCTTCTGGCGTATAGTCAATGTCGCTGCCACTGCTGCCGTTATTCACTTCTTCAACAAATCCACTTTGACAAAACGGGCATTTAATTTCCACATCCATGATGGGATTCACCATTTGAGAGCACATATGACACCAATACCTTGCTGTCCTTGTCCTTGTTTCGTCCATAATCTTCTTTCTTTATGAAATCACGACTCCTGAAACATCAACCCAGTAACTTTGAACCAAAAGCACACAAAAATATAATAAAAATTTAATCCAATTTATTTTTCTCCACTTGGGTTTTTCTTTCCTCATAGTAGCAATTGAATTGAGGGCAATGAACAAAATGGCCCAAAGACAGATATGCAATGCAATGACAGGCCCAAACACAAACCTAAGAAAAATAAAGAAAAATAGAGAGAGAATCATCACCTTAGCGAAAGAAGAGAAACAGCAGAAGCTACGATAATTTGTCGGGGAGAGGGTTTAGCGAACAACTCGGGTCGGTAGGTGAGATTTGAGAAAATTCAGAGCATTAAAAGAATTTGATATTTGACGAGAAGACGTCACCGACCTCGTATGAAAGGAAATTATCGCAGAAACTGCAAAGCAACATGATCATATTTGACACGCAATCTAAATGATTAAATTTAAATTTATATAACAGAATGAAAATTACGCAATAAACAATTATTATCCCCTGAAATTGTATGATAGTGAAAACATTCAAACAGGTTTTGCATCAAAAGATGCAATATTCAATTTGTCCATCCTCCTCTCGCAAAACTGGAAAAGGATCGTCCAATCCCAACTGCGTCTTTCACCGCTCCTTCATCTTGTCATTTTTTTACTTAAAATAAATTATATTTGATTTAAGATATTAGCTTCATTTTTATACACTATTTTTATAGAGTTAATTAATTATAAATCATTTTAATAAATTTCCAAGTAATTATTATAAAAAATATCTTATCATAAATAATAATTTATAATTAAATGAAGATATAATTTTTTTATAATATTAATATGTTATAATTAAATTAAGAATATATATTTAATAGTAACTAAATTCATCGATCTCTTTTATTATTTTTAAATATTTTAATTTTCATGTAGTAAATAATTTCAATTAATAAAAAAATTAATATCATTTTTAAGATATTTACTATAAAAAATTTTAAATTATTAAATTTTAATAAATATCTTAAAAATTATATTTAGACAGTTTTTACATACACCCCGCGGTATGTTTAAACTATAATTAAATTTATTTTTAAATTAAGATACTGAAATTGATTGTTCAAATATATCCGAGATATTCAGTTTGCTTGTAAAGATATGAAATATCACTTCAGCCAAATTTATATTTAAATATCGTCATGTTTACACAAGTTGTGTAACACAAAAATAAAAATTATGTTTGAGGGTATGTCCTTTCATGTATTGATCTACCGTAAAAATAAAAAATAAAAAAAGGGAATGTTCCACATAAATAAGAAAAGCTGAAATATTATGAAAATAAAAATGTAGTACATATGTTCTAATTAGTTAGATCACCATCTGAAGGATCTAAATAACTGTTCCCAACATAAATAATCAAATTAAAGATGATAATATACAAAAGCATTAAATGACATATCCAAGGGATGATTTTTATAATTAAAATAAGAAATATTACCTTTTCGCTCTCTATATCTTTTTAAATGGCATTTTATATTCTTTCTAATTTTTTGAAAATACTCACTTATTTTATATAATATTACAAAATTATATATGTTATTTTATTAAATAAGAAAATCATGGGGTTATTTATTTATTAAAATCATAATAGAAATAAGTATCATTCTATTAAAAAATATAAAAATCTATTTAAAAATTATAGAGAGTGTCAATATTATCTAAGACAATTTTAGAAAAAAAAAGTATAACTTTTCTTTTAAAATATACTGAAAAAGTCTATTATAATTGAAATATTGCATCTATAACTTTATCTTTTTTATTGTTCTTATTTATCCATTTATCTATCTATCTATCTATTTATCTATCCATTCATCCATCTATCTATCTATGTATCTATCCATCCAACTATCTATTCATCTATCTATCTATCTATCTATCTATCCATATATCTATCTATATTCATCTATATATCTATTCATCTATCTATCCATCTATCTATCTATTCATCAATCTATCTATCCATCTATCTATCTATCCATCCATCTATCCATACATCTTTCTATCCATCTATCTATTCATCTACCTATCCATCTACCTATCTATCTATCTATCCATCTACCTATCCATCTACCTATTCATCTACCTATCCATCTATATATCCATCTACCTATCCATCTATCTATCCATGTATGAATGAGGTGATATTTTTTTCAACAAGTGTGAAGTGTTGCCTGAAACTACATTAGGCAACATTTTAATACTACTGTGTAATATGTGTTTTATGCGGTGCTTCTTTTACACTATGGAATAAGTGTTCTCCCATAACAATAAATAAATAAATAAATAAATATATATATATATATATATATATATATATATATATATATATATATATATATATATATATATATATAAAAAGAGAGGTACGGATACAACAATAATTTTAAGTAATGAGACAATATTCATACATAAATTTATAACATTATAGATATAACATAATATTCTTTAAAATATAAACATACATCATAATTTAGTTTCAAAATATTAACTTATTTATTTTATAATATTATAAATATTATATTATATTTAATTTTTATTATAGGGATAATATTTAATAGGGAGTTATTGCAGTATTTTGATAAATAAAGATTTGAAATAGTTAATTTTTTAAATAAAAAAATATATAAATTGTTGCTACATCATTTATTTTTCTATTTAGTTAAAAAAATTCTATTTATTTCAATTTAGTCTTTAAGTAATTAAAATTCTTTTCTTTTAAAATTTAAAATAATTATTTTAATTAAAAATATTATTGCTATTTTAAAAAGATTATAATTCTTTTCTGACCACATGATATTTTTAAAAATTAATCAGATTTTTTAATTAAAATAATTATCATTTAAAAATTTTTAAAATTATTTTTATTAATTAGACATTAAAATAAAGTATGTAATGATTAAAATTTTAAAGGAAAAAACTTTTAATTAGTTAAGGACTAAATTTAAATTTTAAATTATAATTTTATACTAAATAGTAAAATGATGAAATGAGAACAACTTAATAATTATTGATCTAAAAATCAATTGTTCCAAAAACTCTAAAATTTATAGGAGTAGCGTATAATCGAGAACTATATTCCTATTATATGAAACTAGGAGACAAAAAGCACTTCCTACTTTTTTAAAAAAATTAAAATTAAAATAAAAGAAAAATAAAGGATAATTTACGGAGTAGTTATACTAAAACTCTCGTATCTCTTTCCTATTATATAGGATCATGGAGGGGTATATTTCAATTTTATTAAAAAATAACTTTATATTATTGAGGACAATAAATATATATTTCAATTTAGTGTGGAAGATTGTTGATCGATCGCTTCCTCTCAGTCTTTAGTTTAATGTTTCTTGACATTTTTTTTGGGAAAGTGCACCGTGTCTTTATAACAACAAACATGGGTACATCAATGTTATGTTTTTTAACTATAATATATATGCAAACTCGCCGTATTTCAAGTACATGGGACCTTCTTTCGATCTAGGTGCTCCAGTCGAAAAGCTCATTTGCCTGCTTCCTCCATGATTTTGTAGGGGTCCTCCTAATTGGGTGTAAGCTTGTTGCTAGTGTTGTTTTCGAGGACCCTTCTCAACACGAGGTTCCCCTTTTTGAGTTTTCTAGCAAAGACCTTTAAATTGTATTGTTTGGTCGTCCTTGCTTTGGATACGACCTCCTTTACAATGACGATCTTCCTTCCTTCTTGTAGCAAATCTAGGTTAGCCATGATCTCCTCATTTTAGGCTAGTTGGAAGAAAAGGGTTCTTAGGGAGGGCTTACCAATTTCTACTGGGATTACTGTGTCTGTTTCGATGTTAGTCTGAATGGAGTCTCTGTGTGGGTGGAATGGGGGGTGGTGTGGAACGACCATAGCACTTGAGGTAACTCCTCTACCCATCTACCCATAGCTTCCTCAAGTCTCCTTCAAAGGCCTTAGAGGATTATCCTATTGGTTTACTCTGCCTATCCATTTGACTAGGGCCGGGTGCTCAACAGAGGTGAATTTTTGCTTTACTTTGAGTTGTGCATAGAATTCCGCAACCAATTAGGAAGCAAACTATGTATTGTTGTCTTACACTATCACACCTGGGAGTCTGAAACGACATATTATTTTCCTCTAGTAAAATCATTTCACTCTCTTTGTCGAGATAATCACTACCATATCTACTTCCACCCACTTGATGAAGTATTATATAGCTACTATGAAGAATTTCACCTATCTAACTACGGGAGGGAAAGGTCCCAAGATATCCACTCCCCAAGTATGAAAAGGCTAAGGTGCTATTACCAAGTGGAAAGGCTTTGGGGGGCCTTGAGTAGGTCAGCGAATTGTTGACATTTGCCACACCTTTTCATGAACTCACTATAGTCCTTCTTCAGTGTCAGCCAATTGTAGCCAACTCTGGCTATTTTGTTTGCCAATGGTTAGCTGCCAATGTGCATCCCACACACCCCCTCGTGAACCTCCTTCATAGTGTATTCAGCTTCGTCGTGGTCTAGACATTTCAAGTTGTATAGTTGCTAGGATATCAAGGTATACTTGGCCACTTCCCTCCTAAGTTTCTTAGCTTCCAAGGGGTCGCTAGGTGCTTCCTTTGTTCAAAGGAAGGCTATTATGGGGTCCCTCCATCAAGCGTTGTACCCGATCGAGCATACATTTGTCGTCTCTATGGTCGATCAGCTAATCATCTCTTGGATGACCATCCTATTGAGTCCACCCTTTTGTGCGTTGGCTAACTTGGATAACATATTTGTGTGTTCATTTTGATCTCTAGGTACATGCAAGAGAGTGAAACTTTCAAAGGAGGTCACTAGCTTCTTCGCCATGCCCCAATACTTCATCAATTGTGGGTCTCTAGCTTGATAATCACCATTGGCATGACTAGTTACTAGGTGGGAGTCACTTTTTTCCGTGGGCACTTGAGCTCATATCTCCTCAACGAACCTCATTCCGACCAAAAGTACTTCGTACTCAGCCTGGTTGTTGCTGACCTTAAGTTTAAAACGGAGGGATTGCTCTATTAGCACTCCATTAGGTCCCTCTAACAATACCCCAACACCATTGCCCTTCTGATTTGATGGCCCAACAATTGACAATTTCCAACCCTTAGAGGGTTGCATAGCCTCTCCAATCGACTCCCCAGTCAGAGTTAGCTCTGCAATGAAATATGCTAGTATTTGGGATTTGACATGCCCTTTCCTTTCAAAAGTTATATCAAATTCAAACAATTTGACTGTCCACCCAACCATTCGTCTAACCATATCAAGCTTTCTCAGGACCTGTTTTATAGGGAGAATGGTTTGGAAGACTATCCGATAGCTTTGGAAACATGGTCTCAACTTTGTGGTTGTAATCACCAGAGCCAAGGCAGCTTTTTCTAGCTTTTGATATCTGGCTTCAGCACCTTGGAGGACTTTGCTAATGAAGTAGATAGGGTATTAGCTCATTCTCTCCTCTTGTACTAAAGCAATGCTAATTGCTTCGTTAGAAACAGATAAGTACACAATTATAGGCGTACCTTCCTTCAGTTTGGATAGGACTGGAGATGATGCCAACATTACCTTTAAGTCTTGGAAAGCTAACTCGCACGCCTCGGTTGATTGAAATCTTTTTCATCTTCTAAGGGATTGGAAATCCGAGAGCGCCTTTTCAACCAATCTTGATAAAAACTATGACAGCGCAATGATTCGTCCTGCCAACTACTGAACCTCCTTTACGCTTCTTAGGCTCCTCATATTGATAACAATCGCACACTTATTTGGGTTGGCCTTTATGCCTCTTCGAGTTAGCATGTAGCCTAAGAATTTCCCTGCTTGGACACCAAAGGAATACTTTTCTAGATTTAACTTCAACCTATGCTTTCTTAAAACATCAAATATTTTGCCAAGGACCTTGCAATGTTGCTCATCCTGTGATGACTTGGCCATCATATCGTCTACGGTAGACCTCTAGTCCAATCCTATCTAGTCCTTAAATACTCGATCCATCAATCTTTGGTAGGTGACTCCTACATTTTTTTATCTCGAAGGGCATTACTCGATAATAGAAGTTGCCCTTGTCAGTAATGAATGTTGTTTTGACTTCATCCAAGGGGTACATACAAATTTGGTTTACCCAGAATATGCATCCATTGAACTTAACAGACCATGGCCGGAGGTGCCATCAACCAACCTGTCAATGCTGGGAAGAGGGTAGAGGTCCTTTGGGCAGACTTTGTTAAGGTATGTATAAGTCGTACACATACACCTCCGTCCGTTGGACTTTTGGACCATCACTATATTAGCCAACCAGGTTGGGAAGAGCAGTTCTCGGATGAAGTGAGCTACAAGCAGCTTCCTAGTCTCCTCCTTGACTACCCTTTGCTTTTCATCACCCAATTTTCTTTTTCTTCTATGCTATAAGGCGTGCTCGAGGTATTATGGATAATCAATGGTAGAGAAAATTTGGATCAACTCCCGACATTTCCTCTAGTACCCATGCGAACATATATCTATTTTTTCTCAAAAAGCTTGTCAATTGTTCTTCCTCCTTATGTCCTAGCTCGACCTCTATTTTGGTGGTCTCGGTCAACTTTTGATCGATTTGGATTTTCTTCAAGTTGTTGGCTGGTTGGGGGTGCTTTCTCTTCTATTTGGCATGGGTCAAGCTCAAGAAAGTGGATGTTGCCTTAAGAACTTGTTCCCACCTTCTCAGGATCCGCCTTTTGGCCTTTGATCTTCAAGTTTGCTTTGTAACATCAGCAGGCCATTTGTTGGTCGGCTCGAATGGTTCTTACTTAGTCACTAATTGGGTATTTCATGCATAGGTAGGGGGTTGAAACTATTGCCTGTAGCTGGTTCAAAGTTGGTCGTCCTAAGATCATGTTGTAAGATGTATGGGCATTGACGACTATGAACTTAAGAGGGACGATTTTAAAGCTTAGCCGGGCTCCAAAAGTTGTTCGGAGGTTAATGGCACCTCGGATTTCGACCTGTTCTCCTACAAAACCAATGAGGGTTCCTAGGCATGCCTCCAAGTCCTCTTTTTCATACCCAGCTTCTGAAAGGTAGTCCAAAAGAGTACATTTGTCGAACTCCCTTGGTCCACCAAGACTCTTTCCACCTTATAATTAGCGGCCACAAGCGAAATCACCATCGGGTCGTCCTGGTGAGATTGCACACCTTCATAATTGGCCTCCGAGAAGGAAATGACCAGGTCTTTTGGACGACCACCACTGTTCTATACATTCATAATCCGTTGCACGTACCTTCTTCTTCCTAACTTTGACATCCCCTCCATCGCTCCTCCCCCAGCAATTGTGGCAATGGTTCCCCTGTGGGGGGGACAAGTTAGTCGCTTGCTTTGGCTTCTATCCCTTTTTTGGCGTCATTCTAGTCCCTACTACGCTCTTTCTTGTCCCTTCTTTTGTCCTTCTCTTGGACACGCTTTCCTCACTGGTTTCGCATGGGTTTGACCATGGTCTTCAGCTTCTTACACCCCTGTACAAAATGTCACAAATGGTTGTTGCGAATCAACTTCTCGATCTAGGATTTTATTGTTTTATAGTTCTCCATGGTGTGGCCGCTGGTGTAGTGGAACTCACACTATTCATCAAGTAACTATGTGTGGCAGACCTCTTGGAGGATTTGTGCTCATCTTACTTTCAAAGGAGTGAACTTAGGCAATATGGCGTTTGTCTTTCCCCCTGGCAGTGGTGAGTCCTTTGGTGGTGAGAGTGGTCGCCCTTGTTCCAAGACGTCGAGGTGTCTTTTTCTGCATGGATTTGATCGGTCTAATCCTCCTCAACCTCAACGTGTTTCTTGGCCCTTGTCCTTATCTTGCCTATGCTAGATGGGAGCCTTAGGGCAAGAGAGTCGCTAAACTGTCCAGTCTTCAATCCTTTTTAGAAAGCCTTGACAAAGAATTTTTGGTCGGGATCGTTTACTTGGACCGTTGCACTATTGAACTGCACCAAGTATTTTTTTAGGCTCTCACCCTTGGCTTGTTGAATGTCGAAAAGGTCCGGCCACCTCAACCCTTTGACATGGTTGGCCGTGAATTGGGATACAAAGACCGCCACCAAGTTGTTGAAGGTATGGATGGTTCTGGGCGGGAGGCCTATGAACCATTGCATAACAACTCCTCTCAAGATGTTGAGGAAGAGCTTACAACTAATGGTACCGTTCCTACCGCTAATGTACACCTAGGTTTGGAAAGCTTTAAGGTGAATGTTGGGGTTCTAAGGAGGCTATGAGTTGCATGATGTCTTCATCTCCTCCATTGTTGGAACTTGTCTGTTGCCTCGAGCATGGTTGTCTTTGAAGTGGTTCTAGAACTATGGTCGTTGGGAGATGTTTTCTTGCAAGTCCCACGGTAGGTGTCGATGTTGTCTGTAACCTCAACCTCTACAATCTTCAGTTACATGGTGCACACAATGCTACTTGCCTCCTCATATTTCTCTCCAGACTTATATCCCCATCCCCACATGTCCTTTTATGGCTTCTTGCTTTCTTGTCCCCTAATGCCCCTACTTCTAGGACAATGCATGTCAAGGACAAAACGACGTGTGTCAGAGTCCATCTAGAAGCACGCTCTTTACTTTCATCTGCTTTATCAAACGACTTTCCCTAATGTAATAAATATGAAAAGTATGGACATGCTAAGTTCCGTCCAGTATAACAACCAACTATATGTATATACACACATGTGTTGATCATTTGACCTACCTATTATATGTTTTTGTTATAAAATCTTGCAAATTTTCTTAATTTTTAATGTATTTCTATAATATCATTTCAATGAAAATGTCTTATTACTATTGATTCCTTAATAGAAGTCCCAATGACATTAACAAGATCGTATAATATCGTTTTGTAACAATTTTTTTATAATATTATTCTCTTAGCTTACACTTGGCTACGAAGACATTGGTTAACAAATAATCTATTTTATCATAAAATTGTCTCTCTTTTCATATACAAAAATAAATGACAACTAGCAGGTGGACGAGAGAACCATTGATATTGTTTGTTGCACTTTTTTCGTTTTGACCTGAAAACGAAAATAACAGCCAAAGGAAATATTCTAAAAACAGTGTCAAGAGTGAAAAATGGGAGGTAGAGCGATGTATAATGTCCACGAGAAACGGAGGAAAGATAAAGGTTTGGAAAGGTATAAAAGGGGGAGGGTGATGGGAGAAAAGATAAGCAACTATCTTCTTCCAATAAAAGTGAGGAAGGAGATAGGAAAGGGTTGATTGTTGAGGGAGGAATAAGAAGAAGAAAAAAAAAAAGAGAGAATGGGTGGCGGTGGCAAGATGATGTTGGCGTTGATGCTATGCCTGATGGCAGGAGCGGTGCGGGGTGAAGACCCATACGTGTATTACACATGGAACGTGACGTACGGAACAATTGCTCCTCTGGGAGTGGCGCAACAGGGTATTCTTATCAATGGGCAATTCCCCGGACCAGAAATAAACTGCACGAGCAACAACAACATTGTGATAAACGTGTTTAACAACCTGGACGAGCCATTCCTATTGACCTGGCACGGAGTTCAACAGAGGAAGAACTCGTGGCAAGAAGGAACACTGGGAACAACATGCCCCATCGCTCCTGGGACAAACTACACATACCATTTCCAGGTGAAGGATCAGATTGGAAGTTTCTTCTACTATCCAACAACAGGATTGCATAGGGCAGCTGGTGGGTTCGGTGGTCTTAGGATTTTCAGCCGTCTGTTGATTCCAGTCCCATATGAAGACCCAGCTGATGAGTACTGGGCTCTCATTGGTGACTGGTACAGCAAGGGTCACACCACATTGAAGAAATTCTTGGACAGCGGTCGCTCTATGGGGAGGCCAGATGGTGTGCACATAAATGGGAAGATGGTAAGTGACGAAGCCATGTACAGCATGGAGCCTGGCAAGACTTACAAGTTGAGAATCTGCAACGTGGGTCTCAAGGATGCTCTCAACTTCAGGATCCAAGGCCATCCCATGAAGCTTGTGGAGTTGGAAGGCTCCCACGTGGTTCAAAACCAGTACGACTCTCTTGACGTTCATGTTGGCCAGTGTTTCACCGTCCTTGTTACTGCCGACCAGGAGCCAAAGGACTATTACATGGTTGCCTCTACTCGCTTCACCAAGTACTCTCTCACTGCCAAAGCCATTCTTCGCTACACCAACGGTGCAGCCCCTGCCTCACCGATTCTCCCTCCTGCACCTGTTGGTTGGGCCTGGTCTTTGAACCAGTTCCGCTCCTTCCGTTGGAACCTCACCGCTAGTGCTGCAAGGCCTAACCCTCAGGGTTCTTATCATTATGGTCAGATCAACATCACTCGTACTGTCAAGCTCGCCAACTCCGTCAGCAGAACCGAAGGCCTTCGTTATGCCATTAATGGTGTCTCACACGTGGATGCTGAAACTCCTCTCAAACTGGCCGAGTACTTTGGCGTTGCTGACAGGGTTTTCAAGTACAACCTCATCTCTGATGAACCCCCCGTGGATCTAACTTCCTCCGTCGTCAAAGCACCCAATGTCTTAAATGCCACATTCCGCAACTACATAGAGATCATCTTCGAGAACCATGGTAAAGTGGTCCAGTCATACAATTTGGACGGTTACTCATTCTTTGCCGTAGCCATTGAACCAGGCAGATGGACCCCCGAGAAAAGGAAGAACTATAACCTTCTTGATGCCACCAGCAGACACACCATTCAAGTCTTCCCCAAATCTTGGGCCGCCATCATGTTGACTTTTGACAATGCTGGAATGTGGAATCTGAGATCCGAGCATGCTGAGAATCGCTACCTGGGCCAACAACTCTACATTAGTGTTTTGTCCCCTGAACGTTCCCTCAGGGATGAGTATTCCCTCCCCGATACCCAGCTTCTTTGCGGCATCGTCAAGGATTTGCCCAAGCCACCACCATACTCCTAGACCGTTTCCCTTCTATCATATCTATGCCATGCCTGTGCCCTATGCATCATATATTTCTATTGTATGCCATTCCCTGACTCATGATGTCTATCAACCCATTGCTCTGAATTCAATTAATTAATTTTCCCTCACTTTTATTTCATCTTTATTTTTTGCATATACACACCTCTGAAAATCAAACCAGAAAAAGAAACTATAATTGTACAATAAATATCTTTTGTTTTTTCAACAACAACCGAGGTAAAACTGACAAATTAATAATATATAAAATCGATGTTGTGATAAAAAAAATAATATTGTAGAAAATTTTATAAAAGAGTGCTGTACCAATAATATAACTCAAATCAAAAGGTCACTTTAGATGCAATTTGACAGGATGATCACTGTCTATCTATCTATAGAATTTGAGATCACTTATACAGCAAATTCATATAACATTTTCTATATTATTTTTTCCCTCTTAATCACACCTCTTCTCTCGATCTCCATCTATCACTTATTGTATTACTTTTTGTTTTTGTACCAATATAATTTCTCATCAAATTTATACAATAATCATTTTTTCATTTTTAAGTTAACTTCTAATGTTATTAGGCCCGACTACTGCTATATATACCATATGGAACTATGGTTTTCTTTTGTATTTCTTAAGATAAAATTCGATCAATTTTTGTAGGATTAATTCACATTGCAAAGAAAAAAAAAATGAAAAAATGAAACATAAAATATAAATTTATTTATGTATTTTGTTCTAAATAACTTAATTTTTTTTACATAATTTATGACATATTATTAGAGTCTCTACAGCTAATTAATAGTATAGTTACTAAAATTAGCAACTGAAAAGAAAATCCCTAAATTACAATTTTCAATCTCTAAATTCATTTATAAGGACGGAATTAGTGACCATTCATAGTATAGTTACTATAATTTAGTTGCTCAACCTATTAGTAACAAAGTTTGAAATAGATTGTTAAAGTAAAAAAATTTCGGTTGAAATTTTAAGGATCACAATTCTACCTCCTTTGTCTTGATTTTCTGAACCCCGATTCATTTACTATTGGAAACTTTTCTAAACTCCTTTGTCAATTAGCGCTCTCTTTTTTTATGTTATTCCAGTTCTCTATCTAACGTAAAAAATTCAAAGGAGGAAAACAAAAGGAAAAATCTATTTACAGTATCAGCATAAGGAAACATACAAAATAGTTTTATTTTTCAATTTTTAAGAGAGAGAAATAAAGAAAGAGAGCATATAGTGTAGAGAATTTACTAATTGAATAAAACTTTTGTTTTTCATAGCTTAATAGTGTGGTCTTAAGAACACCTTGGTAAAGAATTTCTGAAAATCAAGTGAATGACCTGAAATGATAGGATAAAAAGAATGTGTCGTAAAAAATACCTAAAAAATAATAAATATTCGTATGTAACACCATGAGGGTTGTAGTATTTCTGAACTAAGCAAGTGGAATGACACGTGGTGTTTGTGGTGCTCGTTCATGACCACTATTAGCATTAGGGACCTAATAAATGTAATTAAAAACACAAGATGATTAGTTTGTCTTATAAAATCAAATTGAATAAAAAATGCTTTCAAGTTTTCAATGTACTAGCTAAAAATAACTTCCACTAAAGTTATAACTTTTTTGTATGGATAAATCTACACATTGTATAATGAAATTAAGGTAATTCGGACATTAATCTTTCTCGATTTTGTTTCATTGTGTTCAATTATATATCTTGCTTAAATTTGATTCTACGCTTTCATTTGGCTCACTTCTTCATCAAGCCTTTCCTTTGACTTCTTTATCTCTTGCTCTAATTTTTTTTTACTATTTCATTCCATAGAAATATTTTTCAAAGAAGATTTATCACCCCATAATAGAGAAAGAATTGGACCAAGTCCTAAACTACAAATATAGTCTCTTCTTCATATCCCAATACTTGAAAATACACATATCCTTCCCAATTAAGTAACACTACCAAAAGATTTCTTATTAGAAGTTTCTCCATTTTTCAACTTTTCATGCATGCATCATATCCTAATAGCGTGTAATTAAGATTGCAATTCATATCATATACAACTCGTAGTAAGTATTCAAGATAATTTAATCGGTAACTAAGTATAACTTTTGAAAGATAAAATAGGTAAAGCAATCTTACGAGTGCTTTTATAGATAATTTTATATGTTTTGTACCTTTCTATTAAAAAAGTTTACACATTCAATTAGAAGTTTGGGTTATTAGGAACATTTTTTTAGTTAACTTCGTAAAAAGCTTGTCCTATTATAAATAACATTTTTTAAAATCTAAATAAAATAGACAGAAGTGACTAAATTAAGACATCACGCATGCAAAAGATAAAGATAATATTTCTGGACGCAAAAGTCCATATACTACTTAAAACTTATATTGGTTGACAAGCAAACTTTTGCATCCCAAACCTTGTGGATACTAAATCAATGTTTGTATAGTCGATTTCAAAGCCAATGTTACATACATGAAATATTATTACTGTTGGTGAAGTTGTTACTAACATTATTTTTTTAAATAATTCTTTTGTTTATATTACTGATATATTTTACAAAATTTACATATTTAAACTAAAATAATAAAAAAAAATTAATATCTATAATGATATATAGAAATAAATAAAAAATTATGTATAAATAATAATTCTCATAAATGTACAATAGTAAAATTACTCTAAAAAGGTATATAAAAAAATAACATAACTATCTAATAGTCAAATGAAACTATATTTAAACTATTTGAAAAAGGAAAAGGAAAGGAAAATGATTGTCGGCTAAGTATAATTTGAATATAGTATTGGCTAAATCGATGTTACAACTAACACTACGCATCACATTAATTATGTAGCACTATATATGAGTCAACTCTAATTAAAATTGTATTATCCACTAAGATGATGGATATTATTATATATATTAAATTTGTTTTCAAAAAGAATACAAAAATTGTATTTATATTAGGTTGATCTAATTAATTGACATTAATAACGTTAGTGTCGATATTGATACTAACATATTTCAACTCTAGAATGAAATATTATGTAACAAAAGATATTGAGTAGTATTTTTTTCACAATATTATTTTGTTTTTTTATGCTCATATTACATCATCTAATATTAAAAAAAATCCCATTCTTTTATGAGTATAAATGAGAGTATAAAAATAAATGATATGCAAAATTATTATTCATTTATATTTGGCTACAGAATGAAAATTTTTATTTAGTGAAAATTATTTTGGCATGTATAGTAGTATGGCACCATTTTCACATGGGTTCAACTAGCCACACCCGTAAAATCGTTGGGTGTAATTAAACAAGTCATTGCTAGCTAGCGGAATGATAATATTAATATGGCAACATTAATTGTATTTTTGGGTAATCAGTGAATGGAGTGTGGCACCCGGAACTGGTTTGACGAGGAAAAGGGGAAGGGGGTGAGAGGAAGTACGCATTCCAAGGAGCATAAAGTAATGGAAAGTGAGACATGTTTCCGTATAGTCTGAATGGTTGCGAAATAAGGAGGACATGTATATATATATATATATATATATATATATATATAAAGGCAAGGGGCGCGAGGATGGTCAGAAGAGGAAGAGTCTTCTTCCACTGTACGTCCAATCAATATATATATATATAGCCAGATCGAGAAGTAATTAGTAATTACTAATTAATTAGAAAGGAATTGAAGGTGGTTTGAGGAGAAATTAAAAGATTAAAATAAAGAAAGAAGAGATCTAGAGAAAGAGATGGGATCCGGAGGGGTAATGTTTGTGATGCTCTTGCTATGCCTGTGGGTGGTCCGGAGTGAAGACCCTTATATCTTCTTTACATGGAAAGTTACCTACGGTACCATCTCTCCACTGGGTATACCCCAGCAAGGCATTCTCATCAACGGCCAATTTCCAGGACCCAATATCAATTCCACCAGCAATAATAATCTAGTTATCAACGTCTTCAATGATCTAGACGAGCCGTTCCTTTTGCATTGGTATATATATGCATATATATTAATGTTGGGCATGCATGTATGATGCATATATATGTTAAATGTTAATTAATCGGATAAGGTGATGCAGGAATGGCATCCAACAAAGAAAGAATTCGTGGCAAGACGGGGTTGCAGGAACTAACTGCCCCATTCCTCCAAGGACAAACTTTACGTACCAGTTCCAGGTGAAGGACCAGATAGGTAGTTACTTCTACTACCCAAGCACAGCCATGCATAGGGCAGCTGGTGGTTTTGGTGGGCTCCGCATAAACAGCCGCTTGCTCATTCCTGTGCCTTACCCAGATCCTGAGGACGATTACACCGTTCTGATTGGTGACTGGTACACAAAGAGCCACACCATTCTGAGGAAGATATTGGATAGTGGACGCTCCCTGGGCAAGCCCGAAGGTGTTCTCATCAACGGCAAAACAGCTAAAGGGGATGGAAAAGACAAGCCACTCTTCACCATGAAGCCTGGAAAGACCTACAAATACAGAATATGCAACGTTGGCCTTAAGAGTTCCCTAAACTTGAGGATCCAAGAGCATTCCATGAAGCTGGTGGAGATGGAAGGCTCCCACGTGGTGCAAAACATGTATGACTCTCTTGACGTGCATGTAGGGGGATGTTTTTCTGTCCTTGTTACTGCGGACAAGGCACCAAAGGATTACTACATAGTGGCTTCAACGCGTTTCACCAAGACTGTTCTAACAGGTAAAGGCATAATCCGTTACACAAACGGTAAGGCTCCTGCCTCACTCGACATCCCCCAGGCTCCACTTGGTTGGGCATGGTCTCTCAACCAATATCATTCCTTCCGCTGGAACCTCACTGCCAGTGCCGCCAGGCCCAACCCTCAGGGTTCCTACAAATATGGTAACATCAACATTACCCGTACTATCAAGCTCATCAACTCCGTTACTAAGACTAACGGTAAGCATCGTTATGCCCTCAATGGTGTCTCCCACCTCGACCCCGAAACTCCACTCAAGCTCGCAGAATACTATGGACTTTCCGACAAGGTTTTCAAATATAATACTATCTCAGACAACCCATCTCCTAACGTCGCAACTCTATCCCCACTCTCACAACCCAATGTCCTTAAAATTACCTATCGCAATTTCGTTGAGATCATTTTTGAGAACCATGAAAAATCAATCCAGTCATATCACTTGGATGGTTATTCATTCTTCACGCTTGCGTGAGTATTAGTTAATTCCATCTATCCCATCCATTATAATTACAATATAATTTTAATCAATTACAATTAATATATATATATATATATATTGCAGCATAGAGCCAGGCACATGGAGCCCAGACAAGAGGAGCACATACAACGTTCTTGATGCCGTGAGCAGACACACAATTCAGGTCTACCCAAAATGTTGGGCTGCCATCATGTTGACATTCGACAATGCTGGAATGTGGAACCTAAGATCGGAGATGGCTGAAAATCGCTATCTTGGCCAACAGCTATACATTAGTGTTTTGTCCCCCGAGCGTTCTCTCAGAGACGAGTACACCATGCCAGAAACCGCCTTGCTTTGCGGTCTTGTAAAGAATTTGCCAAAGCCACCACCATACTCCTAAAAAAACTTAGTTCCACATTAATTAAGAAGCCGTTTTAAATACGAGAATGTAGATCGATAAAAGGTTGGAGTTCATCAATGTGTCTCAACCCTTTCAAAATATAGGCTGTACCACTTTTTTCCTTGTAACTATTAGTAGATTTTATTTTTGAATAAACTGGATATTCGTATAGACGTGTCCAGAGATATCATAATTAAGATTTAGATTTTTTATGTTTTTATTTAATTAAAATTAAAGTTTTACTTTAGATATCTATACCCGTTTTTAATATTGACTTTTATTATATAATTTATCAACACAAAATCTAATTTAATTGGAAAAATAACATTAACATACTTAGGATTAACATACTTATTATGTTCTATTTATACTTTGTATCCTCCACCCTTAATTTACTTAAATTATAATTAGAGTGAAAATAGATGTTAAATTATCGATAAGAGTCTTAGTATTTGCACATGTAAAAATTCTATGATACTTTCTAATCATATATGATGGTCTTCGTTCTCAATCTATTTCTCCTTGGTTCACTTGTCCTCGACATCCCAAAAGACACTTCAATACTAAAGACAAAGAGTAATAAATAGATAAAAAATAAAACTAAGATATATAATTTATCATATATTTCTTTTATTTATAATGTCCGAACCTCTAAGATTGTGAGATGAGTTGTTGTCAATCATTTACATTAGTGTAATGAGTAATTACTACTTAAGTGAGTTAATGGAGTGGATGATTATACATCATTCAACTTAGTCATTCCAACTTTGTTTTTCAAATAATACATTAATGATTGTCAAATTTATAGACTAAATTAATTATTTCTATAATGTTAAAACTAAATTGACTTAGAGAATTAATTTTAAAATTAATTAAAATTTTTGAAATTATAAACTATTTTTTTATAATATTAATTACTAAATTGACATATGCTTATATTTTGAGAAACTATCATGATGTATTGTTCATGTTTTATTATATTTTATGTTATTTATTTTTTAAACCTTATTTTTTTCACAACTAGTTACTTAACATGAGGAGTATCAGTAATATATACTATATATCTTATTTAAAAGTTTAAACTTGTTTCAAAATATATGTCAACTTTAAAAGATAAAAAAATATTATTTAATAGTTGTATTCGTATAGAGTAAGATTGTCTTTTGGAAAAAAAATCATATAAAAATAATTATTTTCCCCACGTACGACAGCTAGTTACTTAACATGGTAAATGTTGATAATATATATTATTTATTGTATTAATTGCCACTTAAAAAATTTTAATTTGTTTCAAAATATATGTCAACTTTAAAAGACAAATAATGTATTAATTATCTATTCTATTTGTATCGAGTAAGACAGTTTTTCATAAAAGATACTTGTGATGTCGGTTCGAGTGATATTATATTTAAATGTTTTAAATAAAGTTTCATATTTAAATTTAACTAGCCTATGAAGTTTTCCAAAAATTAATGATAAGTAAAATTAATAGATATTTCACATTTATAATATAATATAAAAATATTTATGATTTTATATAAAAAAATAATATTAATTACTTTTTAGTATTACTTTTGTTTATTGATGTCTCACCTAAATACTTGATTAATTCACAACTATATTTTAACTTATCTTTTAATAAGATTACATTTTAATTAAAGAAAGTTATCTTCTTATAATAATGTGTATAACTAATATTTTTTAAAATGTATTTATTACCTCAAAAAATTAAAATTATAAATGTTAACCACTGTCTTAAAGATTACAAAAGTGAAAAAGTCTTTATTAAAGGGTTACGTGTTAATACACTTCTATTGTGATTTATAATACGTCTATAACTTAATTTTAATAAAAAGATATTTATTATTTATTTAAATAATACCCTTAGTTACGAAGGCCGGAAGACTAATAACATGGGAAAAATATTTTTAACATAATTTTAATACTCTTTATTATTTAATAAAGTATAGATGAATTTTATTAAATAATAAATAAAAGTAAGGGCAAGGGATTCATATCTTTTAAAGAACTTTATAAAAAGAATATTATAATAAGTAATAACTTGACATGTGTTTAGAAATGATGGCATTAGGATTTGTGTTGTAGACATCTTAATTTTGAAGGGATAATTTGTGTTATTATTTGTGATATAAGAGGAGTGTGGTAGGTAAGGGACGTGGCGTGTGGAAGAGCATAGGAATGGAGCGACCAGAAATAAGATAGAAAATTAGAAAGGGGAATGAGTGTGGAGAAGAAAAAGGGAAATGAGTGTAGAAAATAAAGACTGAAAAAGGCCCATGGCATTCGCATTCGCATTGCCATTGCCATTGTCATTGCCATTGCCATCAAGCAGCAGCAGTCTCACTTTCCCTCGCTCTCGCTCTCACTCTCACTCTCGCCTTCCAATTCAAAATCAAATCCATTTTCCCCATCAAATTGTTTGCAAATTAAACAATGCAGAGCTCCAGGTTCAAACCTGGTAATTTTCTTTCTGAATCACTTTTTCTTCTTCTGTTCTTTGAAACAGTAAATAAAAGGTTCCAGACCCTGTAGCTTGTGGAATTGGAGGGGTTACTCTATTCGCTATCAACATTCTGGAAACAATGGCCCTGCACTACTTTTAGTCCACGGTTTTGGAGCTAACAGGTACGTCGTGTTGTTTGCATGACTAACTCTAAGCATGTCATATGTTATTATACCAAATCCAAATGTCTTCTGTTTGGTTTGGTGCTGCAGTTATTTTGAGAGTTTACTTCATTGCATTGCATTGCAGTGACCACTGGAGAAATAATATTTCAGTTCTTGCACAATCCCACCGGGTGTACTCCATTGATCTTATTGGATATGGATATTCAGATAAACCAAATCCTCGTCAAATCATAGATGGCTCCTTTTACACTTTTGAAACGTGGGCCACTCAATTAAATGATTTTTGTCTTCATGTCATCAAGGATAAACCATTCTTTATATGCAATTCTATTGGAGGTGAATTTTTTCAAGTTCCTTCATAATTATTCACTGCTCGGAATCGGATTACTAGCTTTATTTTTCTACAGGAGTTGTTGGTCTTCAGGCAGCTGTGCTAGCACCAAACATTTGCCAGGGCATTATCCTTCTCAATATGTCTCTGCGTATGCTTCATATAAAGAAGCAGCCTTGGTATGGAAGACCTTTCATCAGATCATTCCAGAGGTTGCTTAGGTAAAAATGAAACTAAGTTTTCTTTATTTGGACTTCAGAGATTTCAAGCCTTGAGCAGAGGATTTACCCACTATCATGCTTTATGTTGTAGGGATACTGCTGTAGGCAAATTCTTCTATAAAACTATTGCCACAAAAGAATCCGTGAGGAACATTCTTTGCCAGGTACTCCTCTAGCTTAACAGTCAATTTCATCTCTTTAAGAACTTATGCCTTAAAGTATGCTGGACGCTGACAGACAAACAAAAGATTAGATTGCTAATGGATTAGAATAAATTTGATTGATAAGAAGGAGCCCAAGTATTTAACTACAGAAAATGGGAAATAATTCCCTGAATACAGAAGGAGATTCACAGAAGCAGACTTACACTTATAAAATAGAAACACTGCAGGCACTCGGAGAGGTGGTGGCTGGTGGGTGGGCTTCCTCCCTTCCCAAATGTTACTCAGAATTCTCGGCCTTTCTCCTCTCCACTCTTCTCTCTTAATCCCGTTCCCATTACTCAAATCTGTTTCCTGACCCTACCTGCCATGTGGACCAGTTGTTACAAGGCACTATCACTATGTGCTGATTACACTTTCACTACCCAAAACAGCCTCTAATCTCCTACATTCCCTCCTAGTTTTCTTAATGTACATCCATGTTAATATGGGTGGATATCTATCATGGTGCTGCAATTGGCCAGCTTCAAGGTGTATCATGCTTTGTAATTTGACAACTGAGGATGCTCTTTCCTGCAACTGTAATGATTGCATATGAATTGCTTTGACAGTGCTATCATGACACCTCCAAGGTGACAGATGAACTAGTGCAGATCATCCTTGGCCCAGGTCTGGAACCTGGAGCTGCAGAGGTCTTTCTCGAGTTTATTTGTTACTCAGGTGGCCCTCTTCCTGAGGAACTACTACCCCAAGTAAAGGTAAGCTTCCAAACACCAGTTGGTGAGGAAGTGGGAATAAAACAAGTGAATGTAAATTTGAGAAGCCAAAATCCAACAAACATAATAATGTGTAATTTCTCTTCTTTCAGTGTCCGATATTGATAGCATGGGGTGACAAGGATCCTTGGGAACCAATTGAAATTGGAAGAAATTATGAAAATTTTGATTCTGTTGAAGACTTTATTGTCCTTCCAAATGTTGGACATTGCCCCCAGGTTCTCTCTCTCTCTTTCTTTTGTGTGTCATGTCCTTGCTTGCCCCCCAATATACAATGTAATGTAAGAGTTTTGAGTTAGCATGTTTCAAGTGATGACTATTTTCATTTTCCCTCTTGCTTTTCTTAAGTTAATATCAACTTAAAGTTGACTTGGAAAATATATATTAACATATTAACACCATGATATGTTAAGAATTGAAAAAAAGAAACCATAGAAAAAGAAAAATGGAGAGAAAGACAGAGAGAGAATGTTGTTGGTAGAAGATTATTTTGCTTCTGGTCTACATGTCTATTTATATAAGGTGTTTAGACTACGTCTGTTCATGGGATATCTATCAATTTAACTATAATTAATCTTAACTTCAGCATTCATCAATCACTCATAAATGACACTTAAGTTCAACAATGAATATTAACAAGTTTATTGGAATATATCAGATAGTATTAACATGTTTTTGAGCTAAGGAAGATTCCTTTACTACCTGATTAACCAGTTTCATGTCTCTCTCAATATCTCCAGGAAGGCCTTGCCAAATGCAATTACATTTGTCCAGGAATTTCAAAGCTCTAAATTATGATATTGGCTTTCTTAGTGTCAACTTAATTTATTTGCTTGGGATCAATCATATTATCCTAATCCCATAGTTATACTTGCCTACCCCTCACCCTGCATCATGGGCTAGTTCTGATCAGAAGTTTCATGTGCTCATCACAATCCTAAATTTTTGGGTGTCCATTAAATAGGTGACGAGCCTGAAAAACTCCCATTTTTCTGCAAGGAAAATTAATAACAAGGACTATAAAAAAGTATCATTTAATTCAAAGAGACAAGAATGGTTTAATTATTAAGGACTATTCAATTTTTAATTGAAGAGAAGAGAGAAAGACCATTTAATTTCATCCCATAGTGAAATTTACAGCTAATAAAATCTCAATAATCTTGGTACATATTATTGTTA
This sequence comes from Mucuna pruriens, assembly GCA_025330945.1. NCBI lineage: Eukaryota > Viridiplantae > Streptophyta > Magnoliopsida > Fabales > Fabaceae > Mucuna > Mucuna pruriens. The sequence goes on along the minus strand of JAENHJ010000366.1, from coordinate 17,055 downwards.
ATGAAATTTGCTGTCCTTGTTTTTGGTACCTGTAATTTCTCTTGTTTAATTTCTGTCCTTACATTAGGATCTGTTCCAAGTTCCAACATTGAATGGTGATATCTCATTAAATGTATAACGTTATTATATTTGACAAACTTCTCACTTTATTAATTGTGCATTTCGTGAAGGATGAAGCACCTCATCTTGTGAACCCACTTGTTGAGTCATTTGTGGCACGCCATGCTAAATCCTCATCCAGTACCTCACATTGTTAATTCACTGTCAGTCAGTTTGTTGATGCTGCTCAACTCATTGAAATCATGTATATTTCTCCATTTGCTTCCGTAATAAGATCGAGTTTCATTTTTTGTTCAGTGTAAGCATTATGTCCTTGTATAATTACAAATTATGAGCGGTTGATACGAGACAATTATCCAACATGAATGGCAGCCCTTAGAACCCTACATAGTTTTGTAATTGTCTCCTGTTTCAATGGAATCATATTTCGCAATCTAGAAAATTTTGCCACGTTGTTTTCTTTTATTTATTTATCTTTGGATCATGATTCATGATCATTTGGATATAAAAAATTGGTGTCACCTCAGCTTTGGGCTTGCTTCAAGTTGTCTCCATTTCTAGTGGATGCATCCGGTGCAAGGACCACTTCTTTCGTTAAGTTCGGTATATTATATTCATATGCTTATGGCGGGCTTCACTGTGTATCTGAGATATAGTTAGAGATTATTAGAATTAAGATGGTTAGCAGAGTTAGTTAGTATTCTTCTTGTATATAAAGATATTGCAACTTATTGGATACTCATTCTCATTCATTCAATCAATTACCATTTGCTGATTTTCTTGCCACAATTACAATTTGGAGCTTTGTCATGTTTGTTAACATAGTATTAGAGCTCTTGTGATATCTACCATAAGGAGGAAAATTTTCACTTCCGTCGTTCAGAAAATCCGAAAACAAAGCTTTTTGGTTGGTACGTTCCTCTCTCCGTTCTACTTCATCGGGCCCGGTGACCCTTCCATATTGTGATTTGATGGCAGATAGTAATGAATGGTAGTAGACCTTGCGACGATGAAATTTCAACAATGGTTTTAGAATGTTAGATAAAAATACATGTATGCTAAGAAATTTTGGGTTAGAATTTTTCAACTACCGAACTAAATGGAAAAATAAGGTTTTTAATGTTTGGCCTGACCCATACTAGAACCCTTAGTTACAAGTTACAACGCGTGTGAACTAATTTCTTACAAAAATGTGGCCGGGATTACATAGGAAATAAGAAATTGGAAAAGAAGCAAGAATCACACCTGCTTGCATAATTTATATTTTGCGACTTGACCAAGTGAGAGTTTATCATGTAATACCAATCCAACTCTCCCCTTCCTTTTGCGATTTAGAAAATTTCATCACCGCTGAAATGGGATTCAAACACGCACGCCCTAAGTTAACTTTTATAAACTCGGTGACTAGTTTTATACGAATAAATAAATTTCCAGGAAAGATTAGTTTAGCCCCTTTAATGGACTACCAGGTTTCATTTCCTCATAATGTCACTATATAAAAGCCGGGAGTTGCCAACCACATCACAACCTGCATGCATCATTGATCAACCCGCCCTTCGTACAAGAGTCATTAAACACCTTCCGAGAATCCTCGACTTCCAACTTTCAAGACTTAAGATCTGCAAAACCTTTCATGAGTTCAGTAAATTTGTTTCATTAATTTCTTTCCTTTGTAATAATAGGAGGCATAGACCCTAAAGAGTTGGAAAAATCCATCCCATATTTTGTTAGCATTTATTTTATCTGTTATGATCTGTTTCTGTTTAGCTAATAAGTTCCTATTTATTAGGAACTACTAAATAGGATAAGATTGGCTTGTTTCCATAACTGTCCTACGTTTGTAGATGTGGGTTGCATTTATTTAATTAATTCTCCTCCTGTAAGGCTTATATAAGCCATTCATTCGTGTTCAATAAAGGCATTCATTCAGCTGCTCAATATTGTGTACCTTTTCTTTAAATCTCGTGTGCCAACAAAACTAGTATCAGAGCTCCATTAAGGGGCCTGATATAGTGTGATTAGGAGCTGCAGTTTTCTAACGAGTGAGTACGAGGGAAAACAGTTAGTAAGGAAGAGTGAGTGAGAAATGTCCACCGAAGGTAGCAACTTTGTGCAGCCGGCAATACCTAAGTTTGATGGTCATTATGATCATTGGGCTATACTCATGAAATATTTTCTTCAGTCAAAGGAGTATTGGCAGTTGGTGGATACAGGGATTCCTATAGTAGCTGAGGGAGTTCAAGTAACAGAGGTGCAAAAGAAGACAATTGAAGAACAGAAGCTGAAAGATTTGAAGGAGAAAAATTATTTTCTTTTGTGCTAAGGACAGAAAAAAAAATAATGGAGACTATTCTTGACAAAGAGAGTTCAAAAAGTATTTGGGACTCAATGAAACAAAAATACCTAGGAGGCATCTAACTTGAGATTGATGGAACAATTCATGTAGTCACTAATGTTTATTATGCTCCAGATTTGAAAAATAATTTGCTGAGTGTAGGCCAACTTCAAGAAAGAGGATTAGCTTTACTTATACAAGATGGGAAATGCAAGCTATACCACCCTAGAAGAGGATTGATCATGCAAACAAAAATGACAACAAATAGGATGTTTGTGCTGTTGGTTAATGTCTCTCTTTGAGACTCAACATTTCTACAAATAGCCACAGAAGATATTCCACAGTTGTGGCATCGTAGATTAGGGCATTTAAGTTACAAAGGGCTAAGGACTTTGCAAAACAAAGAGATGGTGAAGGGTCTTTCACTGTTCAAAGCTTCAAATCATTCTTGCACTGAATGCTTTAGTAGGCAAGCAACACAGAGATACTATTCCAAAGAAGAGTCAATGGAAAGCGTCCCATAAGTTGCAGCTTGTACATGCTGATATTTGTGGGCTTATCACTCCCAATTCCAATAGCAACAAAAGAATTAATGGCATAAGCAGGCAAGTCACAACATCCTACACCCCACAGCAGAATGAGGTAGCTGAACGCAAAAATCAAACCATCATGAATATGGTTCAGTGTATGCTCTGTGAGAAACATGTACCTAAGGTATTTTGGCCATAAGCTACAAAATGGACAATGCATATTCTCAATAGAAGCCCAACATTGACAGTGAAGGACAAAACCTCAGAACAAATGTGGAGCAAAAATAAACCTAAAGTGGATTACTTTGGAGTATTTGGGTGCCTAGCTCATGTACATGTACCTAATCAGAGAAAAACAAAGTTGGATGACAAGAACCTGAAATGCATACCACTTGGAGTAAGTGATGAATCTAAAGCTTTTCGATTATTTGATCCAGTTGCTAGAAAAATCATAGTAAGCAAAGATGTGAATTTTGAAGAGGATAAGGGTTGGAATTGGGGGAGGACTACTGATGAAGTGAAGTGTGATGCATTAAATTGGAAAGATAATGTTGAAGGCGAGATGTCCTCTGAAAGTGATGAAGAAGATGGGGAAGGTGCTAAAACAGTAGTTGTAGATCAAGAGGCAGAATCAACAACTTCAACATGAAGTGACTCATCTAATGAAGTTACATGCTGAAAGAAGGATTAGAAGAGCACCTAATTACTTGCAGGATTATGAAATTGGTGAAGGACTGTTGAAAGATGAAAATAATCTTGCAATGTTTATCTCTTGTGAAGATTCAAATTCATTTGAAGAAGCCGAAAGAGTGGAGAAATGGAGGGGAGCGATGAACTTGTAGATCAAGGTAATTGAAAAGAATGAAACCTAGCAGCTTACAACTTTGCCTGAAGTGCTAAAAGGATTGGTGTGAAATGGATCTTTAGAACCAAATTGAATGAAAATGGTGAAGTCGACAAGTACAATGCCTACTTAGTAGCAAAAGGCTAGGCTCAACAACATGGGATTGATTACAATTGAAAGAAAAGAAAATTATATATCAATTGTGTATTTGGTACAATCACTAATATCTCTTTTAAAGAGTAAAGATTATGCCTAAAAAAGAAAAGAGGGAAATAGGAAAATAATAATAATAGGAAAACCAATATACCATGATATCTCCTAAAATATTTTTGATATTTATAACAAAAATATTTTCTAGAATATCTTTGATATTTACAACACTTTCCCTCAAGTTGGTAAATGGATATCAATCATTCCCAACTTGCCAATAAGATCTTGAAATCTAGCACTAGGAAGCCCCTTTGTAAAGACATTTGTCACTTGAAGCCCTGTAGGTGTATGTGCTATAACAATAAGATTGTCATCCAACTTTTCTTTGATGAAGTATTTGTCGATCTCCATGTGTTCTATTCTATCATGTTGGACTGGGTTATGAGCAATGTTGATAGCTGAATTGTTATCACAAAACAATTTCATGGGACCCTCATATTTAACTTTGAGGTCATTAAGAATAATCTCCATCCATAATCCTTCACATATGGCATGTGTCATGACCCGAAACTTAGCTTCTGCATTGGACCGAGCATCAATAAAGCTTTGATACCAAAGAGAGATGGTCAGAACACACAAATTGAGACATGAGATACATGGAATACTTGGCACATGATCTCTTGTCTTTCCTCAAGGCAATAGGCATATTGTAAATAACTTCCTTAAAATCATTATCATCCTCAAGGACATTTTGTCAAGATTGAAACCTATTTTGGCAAGATTTGAATGGTGCAATTACGAGCATACTCTCTTTGTAAAAAGAGGAGGAGGTTACAAACTTTTAACTTAATCTTTATTGGGAATGATATACATATGTTTGAAGTACTTCCTTGGTGTTGAAGTTCTGCATAATTCAGAGGGTATTTACTCAGAAAAAGTTTGCCAGTGAATTACTTAAGAAATTTGGTTTACAAAATTGCAATTCAGTAAAGAATCCTAGAGTACCTGGTTTTAAGCTATCAAAGAATGAAGCAGGCGCTAGGATTGATGCAACCGCTTACAAGCAATTAATTAGGAGTCTCATGTACATTACTGTAACAAGACCCGATTTAATGTATGTTGCATGTCTTTTAAGCAGGTTTATGGCTAATCCTACTGACTTGCATGTGCAAGCAACAAAGAGGATTCTTCGTTTCTTAAAAGGAATTGTGGAGTTAGGTGTCTTATAAGAAAGGAGACATTGGAGAATTGGTGGGCTTACACTGACAATGATTATGCCGGTGATATTGATAATAGAAGGAGCATGTCTGGTAACGTATTTTTACTGAGTGGTGGAGCAGTCTCTTGGGCATCAAAGAAGCAACTGGTGGTGACTTTGTCTACCACTGAAGATGAGTTTGTGGCAGCAGCATTTTGTTCTTGTGAACGTGTGTGGATGAGAAGGGTGTTGGAACAGATTGGGCGCTCACAAAGCAAGTGTACGGCTATTATGTGTGACAACAGTTCAACTATTAAACTATCCAAAAATCTAGTGATGCATGGTAGAAGCAAGCATGTAGATGTAAGGTTTCATTTCTTGAGGGATCTTATTAAGGAAGAAGTGGTGAAGTTGGTTCACTTTTGCACAAGTGATCAAGTGGTTGATATCATGACTAAGCCATTGAAACTTGATGTATTTTTTAAATTAAGAGACCAGCTTGAAGTACGTGGGGTGCCAAACTTAAACTGAATGCATACTGCAATCAGTTTAGGAGAGGAATTGTAAGGATTTATTTTATCTGTTATGATCTGTTTTTGTTTAGCTAATAAGTCTCAGGAACCACTAAGTAGGATAGGATTGGTTTGTTTCCTTAACTGTCCCATGTTTGTAGATGTGGACTACATTTATTTAATTAATTCTCCTCCTGTAAGGCTTATATAAGCCATTTATTTGTGTTCAATAAAGGCATTCATTCAGCTGCTCAACATTGTGTGCCCTTTATCTCGTGTGCCAACATATTTTACGTGAGTGGTATACAAAAGAAAAAAAAAATTCTATACAGAAAGAGTGACAAAAGTTTCCTGTACTGTTTCCTATTTACACAAAAGAATAAACGAATTGGGTATTCTATTCACTCATGTGGTATGAATAACTGGTATCACTGATATCCCTCTAACCAAAGGGGTATTGTGCTCAACTCCTCGTGGCAGACTTTCAGGTGATATTTTTGAGACTGGAGTTGAAACTGGAGGAGCAAAGGATGATGTAGAGTGGAAAGCACTTGTTGGAGACAGGCTAACTTGTTCCAAGGCTCTGAACTGAAGCTTGCAAGGGTAGTCCCTCACACAGCCAATACGAGGTCCAGCTCCTGTTGTCCATTTGCAAGACAACTGTTTCCCCAGTTGGTATGATTTCATTTCTTTATGTGAGGCAATCCTTTTAAGTATTGACCTTTTAGGAATAGTTCCTACATGACTGTCATCATCAGAAAAGTTTTGTTTTGTGAATGTGTGATCTAACTCTGATGCAAAAGCATGTGTTGTTTCTTGATCACCTGCCGGAGAATCCATTTGGAAATTCTTACTACTCTGCCCAGCAACTCCTTTCTCACTCTCTAGTCCTTCAAGCACATTACCCATTTTTGGTATTTCAACACTGGTCAGTTCTCTTCCAAAAATCTTGAATTGCCTCATCTTAGGCCCCACTGGTGCAGAAGAGCTCTCAGTTTCCATCAAATTGGCCTTCTCATCAGCCTCCAAGCCACTCGTGTTCTCAGTGAAGTCCTCTTCAGATGAGTGATCATCCCCATCAACTGAAGTCATCTGCATATAGCAAAGAGAATTTCCTAAGAATATTTTCTCATATCATTTAAACAGATCTAAACCACTACAAAAGAATGCATTAAAGCCTTTATATTCTGATACCTTGACATCAGAAAGGCGCACATAGTTCTCCAAAAGGAATGAAATAAATTCCTTGAAATTCTCTTTCGTAGGACGATAATGGCCACTGTGAGGCCAAACTGCCTGTTGAGAAGAAACGACAAATCATTTAACTAATCATTTCACATTTTAGCCACTTAGGGCAATAGGAATCCAGCAAAAAGAGTACTATACTATGCCTTTTTCCAGATTTTTACCTTCAACACTCCATATTCAACAACTAGTCTCCCAGCACAAGATGTGGCTCCTCCAGCCAAGAAGCTAGAATGCTGAAATGAACCTTTCTTCTTCTTGCTAACATACAAGGTCTTAGATGTGCTAAGGACAAAAATCCACTTGGCATGTGCACCTTCACCAGTAGTGTGAAGGAGCTTTCCTGATTGCCTGTAGAAGAACCTTCCATCCTCCACAACAACTTCATAATGCAATCTTTCCATCTGGAGGAAAATATAATGAATAAAAATTTAACCAAGCATAGCTTAAATAAATATATCTGATAGGATGTTCACATAAATGAAGGAAACCTTACTGGACCCAGATATTTAATACACTGCTGCTGAATTTTAGATCGAGGGCACTTCTCAAGATTTACCTCCTTTCCTTCTCCTATATCTAGCCTGAAATTTCAAAGAATAAGCTTAATTTCAACTCTGGTGATCTAAGATCTATATGAAATAGGAGCCTAAATTGTAACCCAGAAATTTACTATTTATAAGGAATATTACCAGTAGAAAAAGGGTTCTCTGCTCTGACACTTGAGCCATTTATCATAATAAAAGTGTAGATTATGTCCATACCGATGGCGTGGATCGATCTGTTTGATGCACATTAAAAACAATTCAGTAAATAATGATTGATGAATGAGTGACATGTCAATTTACAAGTATATAAAGCATTAGTATGATCAAGTGTATGACAGTATGACTAACTGCTTCAAGCCAGTGCTGCAAAGCAAGCTTTTGAGCTTTGTCATCTTTTGATAAACCTTTCCCAACCTGCAATGACAAAGAGATGGTTAATCATTTTCTTACAGCTGCAAATTTAAAAAGTTAGAGCTTGGAGTTGGAGAGAGCTTTATTGATTTTTTTTTTTTCATCAGCAAAGCTTTATTGAAGGTATTACCAGTAACCACCAGAAGTCCAAAATAAAAAGAAATAAATAAACAAAATAAAACCTCCAAAGTAGCACAATGCTAAAAATACCTTGGCAGCTCTGGTTCTAGCTCTAGACCAACGCGAGATGGCAGTTTCATGTTTGTCAATGTTGAAGAAAGATATAGAGCTTCGTTTGAGTTCAGCGAAATCTAAGAGCTTCCACCTATGTAATAAAACAAAAGATACAATTAAAACATGCTTAAAACTCATGGAGATTTTAGTAAAGAAGGACAGAGGTTCTCATTACAGTAAAAGTACCAGCTTTGTTCGATAAGAATTGCACAATCTGCTAGCTTTCTTCTTGTACGAAAGCTTTTGTATACTTTCTGCAGCTTAAGTGCAGCCATGTGTTTGGGGTTGTCTGGATACAGTTGTGCTGATTGGATATTATCCATTTGACACTTTGATCGAGAAAACTGATCATCCATCACATTGCTCCCTTTTAACATAGTCATGTTTTTTTCTCTTTGTCAAACGCCAGAGTCTTGGTTGAAATTATGTTCTCCATATCTTTTCTGTTGAAGCTCACAGTCACAGATGCGTCGGTTGTCATCTTTCCTGAACCTAGAGATTTCAGAATTGTTGGTTCTAAATCTCCGTTTTTGAAACTGACTGAACGCACAGGAGTTTTGATTTTGTCATTGCCAAAGTTTATGGATTTTACAATCATAGAGTCCAACCCATCTTCCACACTACTGCACTTAACAAATGGACATGAAAAAAATTATCCCAATTTGACATCAAAACCAATCTGTAGAAACTTTAGCAGTCCGTGGCCCTGAAAATTGCAAAAGAAGCCAGAATTTGCGTATCAGATTATGCAACTTTTAGAAAGAAGGCATAGGCTTAAAGCAGAACAATGAAGAGGGAAGATATGAACTAAGTAGAAAGTACAAAAGAAAAATCTAAAGACCTGCTTTTATTAATGTACTATTAACTATATACATACAGGTAAAGACAATTCCTATCAAACTAAATATATAATAAGAAGTCACATTTCGTATTGCTGGAAAACTATCATATGCATGCGCAAAAAGATTCGTAATTTTAGCAAATTATTATTGTTGTTGCTGCTTTGAGAGAAGAATCATGTATATATATTCATCGAAGGAGAACCTGAAAATATAAAAGGAGATTGAAGCCATTTTATTTTATTAAAAAGTAATGTAAGAAATCGAATAATATGACAATCAGATAGCACCGATTAATGGAGAGGAGGGGGTCTTAAAAACATTGAGCGGAACATGTGAAGAGGTAGCGTTGAGTATTCAGTAGATGCAATATCTACTACGCAACATGAACAAATGAATACCATCTTCATATTCATTGCTGTCATGGAAAGGATAAAATTACCTGAAGATTGAAGAAGCCAGAAATGAGAATGTTTATGGTGAAGCAACAGTACAATATAAGCGGACAAGTATTGAGTATTGAGGATATATATGATGCAGGAGTCAACTAACTAGAACTAGCTTATGCTTTGCTCGCATGCACTTTCAAGTTATATATGTTACCATGTTGTGAGGTATATAGGTATCTTCTTAATTCGGCTCTTTTATGATTTATATATAATAGCAGCAGAAGAAGGTGAGGTGGAGAGACAGAAATTAATAATGGACTGATGTGACACTGACAGACACGGTTTTATTTTTCCAACCACGTGCAGCGGACAATTCACGACTCCAGAGTACAAACCCAGCATAACCTCAACTTAACAACCTATGTTATGTCCGCAAAAGATAAGCATTAATGCATCCTCCTATCTTTCCTTTTATATTAGTACAATTATTTACTATAATTTTTTATTGCATTTAATATATTAGTTTTTGTGTTTTTCTCTTTTTATAATATAAGAAAAATAAACAAGAATATAAAAAGATTCATATCTTCTGCTGCCAATAAAAAGAAAGCTATTTATTGAAGTACTTTTAATACCTTCTAGGTTTTAAATGTCTATTTAATTTATTTTATTGAATCATTATTTCTATAATAAATTCTAAATAAAAATCAGCTTTTGTGTTATTATTAAAATTATTTTTTGGAGTACTACTACAAGTAGTTTTTGTATCCTTCAAATTCTAAAAAGCAATGAGAAACTAAGAATCGAGTGTAATAATTATTTGCCTGATCCGTTTGTCTCAATCAACTTGTAATTAATATGTTTCATTGTATTGTTAAAATAAAATATGTCAATTGTTTATATATATATATATATATATATATATATATAATCATCTATATGGAACTAACAAAGCATTAAAAAATATTAATCAACAAAATAAAGTTATAGAAATGAAACAACCAGTTTTATTTGCAAGAAATTAAAATATAAATATGCAGTTGTGATACACATTTCTTTACTTTATATTGTGTTTATAAGATTTAAGAAAATATTTTTATTATATAGTTTTATTTACTTGTGGGAAGAGTAGTCTTTTGTTTCAGACAAAGAATTAACTTTAAAATTTTAGATGTATTTTTGTTAAAAAAATTTGAAATATTCACTTCTGGTTTTTCATAATTAATATTTATAATAAAGTAGCTATTAGTTTTTATGGTTTGACTTCTCCTGCATGTTATTTCCAAAGAGAAGATGAGCATACATTTCTATTTTCTAGAAATAATCCTTTCTCTTATTGTTTCTGCTTTCGTTTGAAGGCTTCAACAAAGTACAATGCTGTCCAGGTGAGAATGACATTGACTCATTCTGCACTGCTTATGTCAGCTATGACGCGTGGTAACGTAGCTTAAGCACCAAGCTTTCATTTAGTCTAAGTCCATTGGACTAACTCCCATTTCCCACAATATATAACCTGGTTTATCCTATAAATTAGAAAATTTTATTATAATTAAAATTCTGACACGCTTGTAAGAAAAAGCAGACTGTGTATCGGTATTAATTATTAGTACATGCTGGATATCTGTGAATTTATAAATAAAAAAAATAGTATCTTTTAACTAACGGCTCAAATATTGTAAAGGGTAACCATTTGTTCTTATAAGCATGTTGTTAACCACAAATGAAAAATTCCTTGGGACAAAGGATGTTGTTAACCACTTGTTCAATCGGAGTTAGTAAATTAGTTGGTACAATCTCAACCCCTAACGTTCATTACATTTACATTATATTATATTATATTATATTATATTATATTATATTATATTATATTATATTGTATTATATATATATATATTTGAAATATGAGTTGATTTATTGATATTGTATTATTTTATTTTATTTTTTAAAATATTAGTTGATTTCAAAGTAATTTTTTTTTTAGATTTAAAAAATTATATTAAACTATTATTTTATTCTCTAAATTTATAATGTGATATCTTTCCATAATTCTTTAATTTAATAAAATAAAAATTTCATTTGAACATTATTATTTATATTAGTTTAAAATTAAATATTCTAAAAATATTGATTTGAGATGTTAAATGTGATATATAATAATGTTTTATATGTATCGTACATGTAATATCAATATGCTAATATCTATGTTACTAGAATAAAATGAATAATTAAAAATATTTTTAAAAAATCTTATTTTTAATTTTTTTTTTATGAATCTAAAATATTTATAAATCATCATCATACCCCATAAGTTGCCACATTTATGCCAAGCCATCATCTTTCTCATCAAAATCAACCTAGTCCAAGGCAAACAAGGCATAGTAGTATCAACCTTTATAAGTGATATGAGTAAATAATTGTAAAAAGGGACACATGTGAGAAGCACAAGGAAAGTTTGTGGATAATATGGACCTTGGAATTGCATACACCATAAGTATCAAGGCAACAATAAAAGGGTGATAGTGACAAACATCCAAGTATCGTAGAGTTGGAAGTCATGATAAATGACTCCTCCAATGTTCTCACCCCTTGTCGTGTTTGGGTTTGAACCAAGATCATAAAGCTTCGTCAAACTAGAAACACTCAACCATGTATTCATTTTATTATTTAAGAAAATGTTTCATGTGTTTAACATCTTTACGAATAACAATTTGAAAATAATGATAAAGACAAATCAAGCAAGTAAAGGTAAATAAAATATATAGAGAAATTTGAATTTATATTTAAATTAAGAATTATGATTTTGCTTATCTTATTCTATTAATCTTATTTGAACTTCCTAAATCCATTATTCCTTTTATTGATTTTTACATCTTAATTCTAGTAAGATATCTTGGTCAAGTACTTCCAATATTCTTTTTACTTTAAGTTGGTTTGTATGTCATAATTCAGCAAACATTAAGATTATAGAAATTTATTAATAAATAATCAAATTAGAAAATTAAGGAAAATGTTTGGTAATGCAATTTTCCTAAATTCAAATATTTTATAAGTTTACCAACTAATTATGCTTCTGACCAATTACTAATTAGTTGTTTCAGCCATGCAAAGGATGATTACTAAACATGCATAGTAAAATAATAAAAATAGTTTAATCAAAGAGAAGATGAGAGAAAAAATTGCATTCAATATTATGATTAATGATTCAAAGGCATAGTTTACACTATAATCCCTAGTACTCATGTCCAAGTAGAGAGTAAAACAAGCTAAAAGAATATATAGTATAGAGAGAAAAAACCCCAAAAATTAAGAACTTCATTCCTTTGCTCTGCACCCACACCTTAGCCTTACTACTCACAATACTCTTACAAAGCTTCAAAAATTGGAGAAAATATAAGATAAGAGAAAGAAGGAAAAACTAAAGATCTGAAAAAAGGCTGCATGATTCCTTTTGCTCATTAGCTTCTCTATTTTATACCATGTGAAGTGAGTCCTTAATTTGACTGTACAAATGTGTGCAGAGTGGAGCATGACTATGTTATTCTTATTTGTGCATAGTACACGGTCGTACTCCATAGCGACATGCTCCATGTATTTTATGCTTATGCACATGTGTGTTGGGGTTGGACAGACCATGCTAAATGATTTTGGGATGAGCACTTATAATGCGTAAATAAAAGAATAACCGTATTGGTTTGTTCTAAAGTGATACAGAATATGCATTTTGGTTGAAAATCTCAATTTTTTGTTATATTTTCTTTTTTCTTATCTCCTCATAGATTTGCATTGCACTAAACATAGATAGAAAGGTGAATTGTGCGTGATAAATATTAAAAACAATAAATTTTTCACCTAGAAACTCGTGGCACTAATATACAAAATTTTGATTTATCACACCAATAAATAAACCTTTCTCTTTATCTTGTTTGATCATCAATATGAATGATAATAGTAGAGTGTTATAGTACTTGTCTCATGCTCATGATTGAAAAAAATATTTGTATCTAGTATTATACTTGCATAGATAGAACTTCAATATTCATCTTTGTACTTGTTGGTTACCTATATTATTCATACTCATTGCATTTTACTTGAATGTAAAATGAATAAAATAAAAAATATTTATTAAAAATATTATCACAACTTAATTAAAAAGTCATTCTTAAATCATTCAAACATTACCATACAACATTAAGACACAATTCCAACAAGACGATCAACAATTGGGAGGACAAGGGTTACATCATTGACACCACAATGTTCTTGTATGGAGACACTATAATGTTAAACAAGAAATGTTAAAGTTTTTTTAGTGATTAAAGTGAAGAATGGGCGATTAGAGAGAAGAACGATGGTGAATTATCCAATAGCAAAAAAGTAAAGAGCTAGTTCTTGAACAGAGTAAATAACTTAAGGTTTAAGACTATATTTTAATAATTAAATCAATATAGAATTATATATGTGAGATATTTTAATTAAATAATTATATGTTTATATATATATAGAAAGAGGGGTGGGTAATAATACCCACACCCATGCTTCATTTTCATTAAAATTTATAGGTAATTTTAGAAGAATCAAAGATTGTATTTAGAAATTACAAGGCTTTGAGACAAAATTTACATTTAGATTTTATTTTAATATAATTTATTAATTTTTTTTCACCCACAAAAATTACTTTTAAAAGTTCTCTAAATGATGTATTTATAAGATTTCAATCTTAATATATAAAATGATAAATTTATTTAATTTATTTTTTGACATGAGTCATGTTAGATAAGATTTGAGTAATTTTAATTTTTAAATTTTTTCAACAATATAAATAAAAAACACTGTTAATAATATTTTAGAAGCAATATATGCATTTGAAAAAATATAATATGATACTTTTAGTAATGTATAAATTTATTTTGTATACAGTTCTTGCAAGATTTTATTTTAAAAATAAATCAAGATCAATATGATTTTTTTTTTGCAGTTCATTATCATCCAAAGTTTTTAATTTTAGAAATCAAATTGATTTACAATAATGATAAAGATAGTGTATAAGATGCTCTTTCAAAAAGAAAAAAAAACAATAATCATTGAGATTTGAGAATGTCTAAGTAAAAAATAAGACTTTAATTTATGTTATTGAAATAAATATTAAAGTCCAGTAACATAATACTAAATAATTTTAACATAAAAATATATTTTAAACCCATAAAATTATAAAACTAAAAAGAGCTTTAAATTTAAAATTTATATACATTTTTATTTAAAATGGTTTAAACTTAAAAAAATATTATCTTAATTAACTTGTCCAACAAGCTTTCCAAACTGATGCTACCCCAGATGAACCATATCCATAAGATGCAAAACAGCTTTGGAAAAACTAATGTGGATCAAATTTTAAACACAACGAAGTCCAAATTGTGCGCCAATTTGGGAATATACTCGTCTTTTGACCTTGTTCAGCATGAATTTTGACCAACTGAGTTATATATAGTCTGAACTTCCATACATGTTTTTCATAAATAAATAAAAATTGTGTAAAAAGAAAAAAAAAAAAACTACACTAGAATTCTCTGGGCAATTAGACCCAGCAGAGTCAGCCATAACTGAAAATCATGAGGAACATGGATCCTTGCCATCTTCCATTTGCAAGAAAAGATTATGTTTTAGCAAACAAATTAGCGTGGGGGCTTTCCTGGCCACGATTCCAAACTAAGTTTCAAATTTATATATTTATAAGTTCAATTTATATTTATATCTATCGGTTCGAAATGTGCATAATTTTTTTTATATAATTTGGCCTATACATAAATAAAAAATAAAAATGGTAGTATTTTATTTTGAATAATTATACACCTTGTATGTCATAATAATATTTTTATATTTGAAGTGATAATTTGTTAATTATTAATAATTAATTTTATTTTACACAATTGTTTAAATAAACATATCTCCAATTATTATTATAACAGAACATGACCTGCAAAACGTTCTTTTGCTTTTTCTTGATATTTTGGTTTAAGAAAATAAAATAAAATAAAAATGAGATGATTTTGAAGCTTTGAAAAAAAGATTGATGAGATACAATTAAACATACCATTGAAAAGCAGACATGTGTGCGTACTACTTTAGACTAAAAAACGATGATAGTTTTAACCTCCTTGGTCCATACACTTACATATGTTAAAAGTCTCTTATTTTTTGAGCCTAATTTCAATTATTTTAATTTTATTTTTTAGATGGAAAAAATATTTATTTTGGGTTAACGTGTTTGGGCAACATTTGCATAATTGATTTTATAAAATTAATTTTGAAATAATATGATTAATGTTTGAATATTTATATTTTAAAATACATTTTATGAATACTTAGATAAAAGTTATTTAAAGTTGTTTTAATTAAAAATGATTTTTTATTCAAAATTAATTCATCACTAAAAAAAATGAGAAAATTGAATCTAAAAAGTAAATGAGATAATAGAAAAATGTAAAAGTGAATTTTATTATAATATCAGTATTCTTTTAGTTAATAGTATAGACATTCAATAGGGTGTTATTTGGGAATGAAAATAAAAAGAAAAAGTTGTATTTACAAAACATTTTTATATTTTATATAATAAAGATAGAGAAAAGTATGAGATAAATGTTTAATATTATAAAAAGTATAAATTATAAAAGTGTTTGGTTTTTGGGTGGTTGTTGGTGAAAATAAAAATAAAAAATAGAGTTGCAAGGAATGGGCCTGCCAGAGTGAAATGGTGTAAATTCTAGGAATATGAGGCGGAGGCGCTGAGGAGAGAAAAGGATTTGTGATTGGTTGTAAATTGAAATTGCAATTGCAATTGCAGGAAGAGAAGAGGAGAAGAGAAGAAAAGAGAAGAGAAGAGAAGAGAGAGAAGAAAGATGAGAGAGGAAGGAGTTATAGTCCATCTCCTCCGGCCCGAGATATAGCAGAAGAGGAGGAGGAGGAGTCCGAGGGTTCAAGAGGTTTGCTCCCCGTCCCAGACAACAAGATCTCCCTACGAGCCTCTTTTGTTCGCAATCCTGCCATGACCAGGGTAAGAAGTTTATATCCCTTTTCCTTTTATGTTATTCCATTCTTTCATTTTTTAATTTAATTTAATTTGTTGCAGGCCTGAGGATCTTCGCAGATCTTTTGGTGAATTGGTCCTTTGGGGCTTACATTTACCCTGCCTAAGATTACTACACTGGTGAGTCACTCTTATTTCCTCCCGCTCCTCTCTCTCTGCATATCACATACCAAATTTTGGTTTAGGTCTTTGTTACTATTGTAATAGCCAGTTTCCTTAGGTTTAGTGATTTAGAGTTTGAAGACATCAATCAACTAATCAAGAAGAAGACGTTATTGGCAGAATGAATAATCTAAGCCACTTCAATTTCTTGATCATATTTTAAAGATGTCTAAGTCACAGCGTGCTGTCAGCAGTTTAAAAGTTTGCCATTCATAATACTTAAATGGTTTCACCAAATTGCACGCCTTTGCCATTAATTTATCTATTTACCTACCTGCCTTTCTTCATTTCATGGCTTCTTTCTTGCCGCAGAGAAACCGTGGCTTGGGTTTGTCCAATACGTCGATCCTGCTGATGCCAAGTTGACAACATCATGACATTTCTGAGTCGAGTCTACTGCCTTTGCTGAGGAGAAGAAAGGCTAAATTGAGATGAGGCCAAGAGAGGCTACTTCTTAATCTTGGTTATTTGTCATCAACTTACTCTGCCTTAGCAATACGTAACTGAACGCTACCAG
>JAENHJ010000365.1:0-371087 GCA_025330945.1 Mucuna pruriens | reverse complement strand
GCACTAACAATTTTGCAGAACAGATGGAGAACAATGACGATAAAACTCTAAAGGAGCTGGCTACACCTGATGTGGTGTACCAACTTTGGTGCATCCAGTATCCACAACTGAACCAACTCAAACTTATGAATTAAAATCTGGTCTTATACATTTGTTGCCTAAATTCCATGGTCTTGCAGGAGAAGATCCCCACAAGCATTTGAAGGAATTCCATGTGGTTTGCTCCATAATGAGACCATAGGGGATACCGAAAGACTACATCTAAATGAAGGCATTCCCATTCTCCCTGGATGGAGCAATAAAAGATTGGCTGTATCTATAACTAGTTCTATTCAAAACTTGTGGAGATATGAAGCGTATGTTCTTGGAGAAGTTCTTTCCGATATCCAGGACCGCGACCATCAGGAAGGAAATTTGTGGGATCAGGCAACATCTGGAGAAACTCTGTACGAATACTGGGAAAGATTCAACAAACTCTACGCCACATGTCCACATCATCAAATCAGTGAATAGTTATTGATCAAGTATTTCTATGAAGGTCTGGCGATAATGGACCAGAGTATGATTGATACTACTAGTGAAGGAGCATTGATGGATAAGATGCCGGTAGCAGCAAAACACTTGATCTCTAACATGGCAAGCAATACACAACAGTTTGGGATCAGAGGAGCCAGCCAATCCTGAATGGTGAATGAAATCGGTGTAGTGGATAACCTGAGATTGGAGAACCAGCTAACTGAGTTGACATCATTACTAAGGCAACTTTCTGTTGGACAACACCAACCAAGCGTAGTATCCAAAGTTTGTGGCGTATGTACTTTTATGGAGCACCCTACTGATATGTGCCCCACATTGCAAGAAACCAAGTCGGATTACTCAGAGAGTGTTGGAGCCATAGGTGGTTACCAGTATAGGAAGCAACCATATTAAAGTCAGCCATCTGATAATCAACAGTTTGGAAAGCAACCATTTCGGCCAGAGCTGAGTCAGGGACCATGTGCATCTCAACAATTCAAACCTGCCTTGAATGTACCTCAAGGACCAGCAGGTTATTGACAACCAACTAAACAATATCAGACACCACCGTTCCAACAACAACCACAACAGAGAATTCCAGCTCAAGGCCATTCACCATCTCTAGAAGACCTGATGAAGTAGTTAGCAACTAGCAACTTGGAGTTTCAGCAAACCATGAGTTCCAGCAACATGCAATTTCAACTAGATAGCAATAGTGAAGACATTGCAAATTTTGCTGAAGGTACTGATTCAATTGGTTACCTAGGGTCCCTGACAGAATATGACAAAGTGTGGGAAGTATGCAATCTTTCAAACTTTGAGGACAATAATATTAATCTTGCCAACTTGAGTCAAAAAGCTGAGCTAATCAAATTACTGGACCAAGTGTGCAAGTATGGAAACCCAGAGTGTGCAGCCAAGGCAGAAGTTCAGGTTGCCGAGACCAAAAAAGTCAGCCACAACACAGGTGGAAACAATGTTTACAACCGAGTATGAGTCGGCTAAAAGAAGCCGAGACCGAGAAGGAACTAAAGTCATCTCAACCCAAAAGACAAGTGTCAAGGCCGACCTGCATGAACACGTGCAAGCCGAGATCATCTTGGCCAAAGAAGACCAGACGCAAGCTAAAGCCGAGTCTATCTCGCGCAAACAAGGCAGGAACCTCATTCCATCTGGATCCAGCTTTAGTGCGACACAAGGAGCCGAGTCCACCTCTAAACCGATAAGGACCAACTCTATCGAGGCAAAAAGGTGTCTGCCACAACAACCAAAGGCTGAGATCATATCAGCACACCTGGTGCCGAATCCAATTCAAATCGGCCAGCTGGATCCAAAAGTATCTATTGACAACACTTCATCTTTGCCACCACCCATGAAATTGAAACCATTTCCAGGACATTTGAAATACGCCTATTTAGATATTGAACAGCAACTTCCAGTCATCATTGCCAGCAATCTTCCCTAGGAGCAGGAAGAAAAATTGTTGAGTGTCTTGAGGCAACATAAAAAGGAAATTGGGTGGAAATTATCAAACCTTCCAGGGATAAACCCCTCCATCTGCATGTATAGAATATTAATGGAGGAGGAAAGCAAGCCCATAAGGCAACAACAAAGAAGAATGAATCCGACCATCCTAGACGTGGTCAAGAAAGAGGTGACAAAATTGCTTGCTGTAGGGATCATCTATCCTATTTTAGATAGTCAATCGGACCTGCTATAGGAGTGCATGGAGGTGTTCATGGATGACTTCACGGTATATGCCGATTCATTTGACGCATGCCTGGAAAACCTATCCAAGGTGCTAACGAGGTGCATTGAGACAAACCTGGTCCTCAACTTTGAAAAATGCCACTTCATGGTGACTGAGGGAATCGTGTTGGGACATCTGGTATCCAACAGAGGCATCAAGGTGGATAAAGAAAAGATTGACATCATCACCTTTCTTCCAAACCCCACGTTTGTACGGGAAGTCTACTCACTTTTAGGACACACATGATTCTACAGAAGATTTATCAAGAATTTCAACAAGAATGCCCTGTCATTGTCCAAGCTGCTACAGAAGGATGTGGAACTTAAATTTGACTAGCCTTGTATAGAAGCCTTTCAGGAGCTGAAGAGCCGACTCACATCCACCCCTATTCTCCAAGCACCTAACTAGGATCTGCCATTTGAATTGATGTGTCATGCATCCAATTCAGCCTTAGGAGCCGTCCTAGGCCAAAGAGATGGAGTCGGCAAGTCAGTGCATGTAATTGTGTATGCATGTAATTACACAACAATTGAGAAGGAGCTGCTGGCAATTTGTATTTGCCTTGGACAAATTTCATTCGTACCTACTAGGCTTCAAAATAGTTGTGTTCTTTGACCACGTTGCACTCAAATTCTTGTTGAAGAAGCCGGATGCCAAGACGAGACTGATTCGGTGGATTCTTCTCCTTCAAGAGTTCAACATAGAGATCAGAAATAAGAAAGGTGCTGAGAACTCAATGGCAGATCACTTGAGCAGAATTGAGAGGGAGGATGACTCGTTGCCTATCAGAGACAATTTCCTAGATGAGCAATTATTGCACATCACCACGCCTACCCAATGGTTTGTAGACATCTGCAACCTTGTGGCAGCATCCCAATTCCCACCGAAGGCATCTTGGCTATACAGAGAAAGACTTCAAAATGATGCCAAGTACTACATATGGGATGATCCCTACCTTTGGAGACTTTGTAATGATCAAGTTATTCGTAGGTGCATTCTTGACATCGAGATCAACTCGGTCCTCCAATTTTGTCATGCAGCACCTAGAGGTGGCCACTATGGTTCCACTCGGACGTCTAGGAAGGTACTCGATTATGGGTTCTATTGGCCCACCATTTTCAGAGACGCTTATCAATTCGTCTCCTCCTACAATAAATGTCAAAAAGCTGGAATGGCCATTAGCAGAAGGTATGAAATGCCCTAACAACCCATACTGTTATGCGAAGTCTTTGATGTCTGGGTATCGACTTCATGGGGCCATTCCCAATCTCCAATGGGTATTCATATATTCTGCTGGCTGTAGACTATGTGTCAAGATGGGTGGAGGCCACAGCCACCAAAACCAATGATGCTAAGTTTGTAGTGGATTTTCTGAAGTCCAATATCTTCTGCCGATTTGGTGTGTCGAAAGTGCTCATAAGTGACCAAGGTAGTCACTTCTGCAATACAGCCATGTCCTCCACACTCCACAAGTATAGGGTGGCGCATAGAATTGCCACAACCTATCACCCCCAGTCCAACGGCCAAGCTGAAGTTTTCAACAGGAAAATAAAGAAGACGCTACAAAAGATAACCAATCCCAGCCGGAAAGACTGGAGCCGACTCCTTGAGGATGCTCTTTGGGCACATAGAACCGCATACCAAACTCCATTAGGAATGTCTCCCTACCAGATTGTCTTCAGTAAAGCCTGTCATCTCCCGGTGGAAATAGAACACAAAGCTTACTGGGCAGTCAAGTAGTGCAATCTGGCCTATGACCAAGCAAGAACTAGATGAACTCCACTTGGAAGCCTATGAGAGCTCTTGGCTCTATATACACAAAGTCAAGTGGTTTCATGATCAACAGATCCTATGGAAGGAGTTCCAAGTCGGCCAGAAAGTACTCTTGTTCAGATCCTATGGGATGGATCTTTTGTTATCACTAATATTTTTCCCTATGGTGCAGTGGAATTAAGAGACGAATACACCAACAACAACTTCCAAGTCAATGGGCATTAGATTAAGCCATTCCATGAAGGTCCAACACCAATAGCAGGTGACATGGAGACCATCTCATTACTGGAACCGGCTTTATCAAGTGACACACCCTAAGCCAATTTCATGAACCCTCCTTTGTATTCATGCCATGTATTAAGGACAATGCAACATTTAAGGGTGGGAGGATAATGTGGCCATCCAAGGCTAGCTAAATTATGTGCTTAAATGTCTTGTTCGGTTCTTTAAAGTGCAAACATTTGTTTTAACTTTTTAACTTTGTTCTAACTTTGGTTTTCAGTCTTATTTCTTTTCAAGCCCAAATTTTTATTTCTTTCGGCTCGACCCAGCCAAATTCAATTTCATTGAAATTTTGCTTTTGTTTTTCCTAACTGAATTCAAGACTCTAAGTGATGAGAAAATGCCCTGAAAAAGAATTTAAATTGGTTTCCTTAAGTATAGGATGAGTCAACAGGAAGCAATTCAGAATCCTAGAGGACAGATCTTTCAAGCTTGACAAGGAATGAAACCTTTGCAACTTAGGAAGTAGGTGATTGAAAAGCAGAAAAGAGAGACCATTATTGGCAGAGAAATCAATAATGAGAATTTTTGAGCCTATGTACATATAGATGGTTGCGCATCTTGCCATTCTCTCTTTCTTGTGTGGTTTTTGCATCCATGTTAACTGAGTGTTCTGGATTTTGCCTTGACTCTTTGGATATATCTAGTTTCGCATGCAGGAATGAGATGATCTAGGTCATGTTTCTAATAAGCCTCGAGCCAACCAGACCTACCTTGTAAATCTTATCCCTTGTTTACCCTTTTTGAGCCTGAATGACCATTCTTTTCTGACAAGCTCATTACAAGCCGAAGCCGGAAAACCATGATCAACCCCAACCTTAGGGATCAGAGGAGCGTTGGAATTGTTTTGGGAGTACTTCTCGTTCAAGTGTGGGGAGACAACCAAGGACACAATAAGAGTAGTGTATCAGAAAAGGGTCGAAAAGGAAAAGAAAGAAAAAAAATCGCATGATGAAACAAAGAAAAGAAAGGCAATAGGAACTAGAAGTTGCAACAAAAAGAAAGAAAGGAACAAGTGCAGGAAAACAAAAGAAAAATCAAAGAAGTAGCAGCCATAAGTCATAAGTTGTGACAAAAACATAGCACAAGGCTACAGAATGAGAAGTGAGAAAAAGAAGAAAAGAAAAGCAGAAAAAAGGAAAGAAAGAAGGGGAGTCAGAATTGTCCCCAAAAAATTGTAGTGCCTTGGGGGATACTCCTTCCATTGGCGAAACCACTACCCGCTTCTCCTCTTTTCTTTGTGGTTGGAAAGCTCACTTCCCCATCCTGTATCCCACCTTTTAAACCTTGCCATAATACAAGCCAAAAAGAAAGTCCTTTTGATCATGACTGCATGTGTTTTTGAAGGTGTGGAAGGAGAGGCCAGTCAAAGTTTGGTAATACCAGTTACATGGGATGTTGAGTGTACATACAAGCCCAAACACCTGAGAGGTTGTGAGAGTATTTTTCCTGAGAGAGAACTCTATCACTCTCGATCGTCCTTTGATATTGCAGGTCACTTAATTGCCTTAGGTGTGGAGAAAGTAATTTTCATAGATTGCTTGAACATCTCAACTCTTTGGGTGAAGGAATGCTGATTCTGTTTATCTAAGGCTTGAGAAACTTATTGAAAATTATTTTTCTCTTTTAAAAATCTCCCTTTTGTTTGAACTATGATTTTGCCCAGGAGTGCAAAAGTGTAAGTGCGGGGATTTGATAAGTCATATTTTATACACCTTACAAGGACCTAAGATGAGTGTTTTAGAGATTAATTGGTGCTTAAGAATTGAGTCTTAGTTAAGAATCATATCATGGACCTAGAAATAAGGAAAGTATAAATATGTGCTAATTTGAGGATTTTAGCTAATAAGAGAATTTATTCCGTTTTGCAGGCCAAATTGATCTCAACCCATCAAGAGTTCCAGCCCAGGTGAGTCATCCCAGCCAGACCGACTCCTTCTTGGACCATCCAGCTCTATAGGTCCAGCAGCCACGTGGAGCAGTCCAAATCAGCAAGCCAATCTAGCATCCAGGTTAGCTCCATCCAGCTTAGTTGCCTCGCCACTCTAGGAGAAGCTTGTAACGCAAGTTAAGCAAGGGTAGATTAAGAAATTCGATTGTAATTATGTTAGGAGTTCGTTAGTTAGGGCGTATTGGTCCAGCTCATGTATATATAGGAAGAGTTAGGTACATTTAATGGTTGTTGTATTCAGATTCTAGTTTCACACATTCTGCGTCCTATCTCCTTCTCATAGTCTCCATCTTCACGGCGGTGCATGGTGCCTTCATTGGTGTTTCTCTTGATTGAGGAAGCACAGGTCCTGGACTGAGAGGCCAAAGATTACTAGAGGGGATCGTTTGGCTCGCCTTCGCACTCTGGTGGATCTGATCCTCAGCACCTTGGCCACCAGTGGTGAACCACTGCCGTCATCCATGGCGATCGTTGTGGAAGAACGGTTCCATTGAATTCACACCTTGTGTAATGTTTCACTAGTAGTAATACAAGTAGTTTCTAATTCTAATATTCTATTGCACTTCCTGTATCTTAATCTACTTGCTGTGTCACGATTGTATGCGGTAGAGTAGATGAATGTTGAACCAGTCTAATCAGAACCAATTTAACAGCTACAATAGGTAATGAATTAGAGAATATAATCGAGAACCTAAAATCAACTCTAAATTGAATCCCTGCCAACTGATGAGGTAGCGATCACATAATTCCTCTGTATGGTAGTGGACAAATGTTTGGCGATCGTCATAAGAAGCTTAAGGTTGATATGGAACGTAAACATGAGCGAACGAACCAGAACCGACTTGATTATTGAGATGGGGTTTGAGTACAGTAGTAACAGTAGAGGTAGCCTAGCGTAGCTGCATTTGCATTCTTAGCTTAATTGTTGTTTCACTTAATCTACAACCAAACCCCCTGTTTCCTACTTTTCAGTCTGAAACAGAGTCAGTATGGCTCTATTGCATCTAATGTACTTAGCCGAGATCGAGTCGGATAAGTCTCTACCAATACCATATCAGACTAGTCCCTACCGAGAGCAAATTGGCACCTAGTCGAGAGCAAGTCTGCATTCTACACTTGAATTCTGCAACACTTAGTTTTCACACAAAGTCATAATTGAGCGCATTGTGTCCTCGAGAGAATTCAACCTAGGGTTGACTATATTATAGTTAGCTTTAGTTTATTTGATGTGCGTTGAGACGACTAAAAATGACCTTATCACTACTCCATCTAGGGAGAATGGGAACACCTTCATTTTGATTTAATCTTCCTGTATCCCCTACTGTCGCATTTGTGGAACAGACCACATGGAATTCTTTCAAATGCTTGTGGGGATCTTCTCCTGTAAGACCATGAAATTTAGGCAACAAATGTATAAGACCAGATTTCAATTCATATGTTTGAGCTGGTTCCAACTATGGGTACTGGATGCACTAAGGTTGGTACGCCACATCTGGTATAGCTAGATCCTTTAGAGTTCTATCATTGTTCTCCATTTGGTCCAACTCTGCAAAGTTGTTAGTGCTACTATGTTCAATAGAATCAGATGTGTTAGTAACAAGACTACTATTATCAAAACTAGAAATAGAATTAGAACTATTACTTACTACTATATTTCTAGCTTTTCTTAACCTACGTAAAGTTATTTCTATTTCGGGGTCTAAATCATACAAAGGGTCAAAATTACTCCTAGTCTTGCATTATATAAAATCATACAGAAAAATTCAAGTCACTCATGTAGAAAGGTTATTCTTAGTTATACAAGTTAGTCACAGTAAATAGAAACCAATTATGCAGAAAAGAAAATGAATGCAATGTTGTAGAAATGGTTATTATTTTGTTGTTGTTTTTTAGTAGTGAAACTCATGCACCAAAAATCCACATATACTAAGCATGCTGTATTATTACAGGATCCAAATCAAAACAGACACAGACTTACTTTAGACTATAAGACTTGACTGACACAACAATCTATAGACTCGGGATTCAACTTAACTCAGGTTTGGCACACAAAGACACAAAAGAACTTGTGTCCCCGACAACGGCGCCAATTTGATAAGCTCATTTTTAGTCATCTCAAGTTGCATCAAATAAACTAAAGTTAACTATAGCATAGTCAACCCTAGGCCAAATTCTCTCAAGGACGCAGTGTGCTCAATTATGATTTTGTGTGAAAACTAAGTAATGCATAATTCAGGTGTAGAATGTAGACTCACTCTCGGCAAAGATTGGTTCGATATGGACATGGCAGAGTCTTATCCAACATGGTCTCAACTAAGTACTGACAAACGCAACTGAATTGGACTGACTCAATTTCAGACTGGAATGTAGAAAACATAGGGTTCGGTTGTAGATAAAATAAGACAGAATTTAAACTAAGTAAGAATGTAGAAATCAAGTCGGTCCTAATCTGTTCACTAAAGATTATGCTCCATATCAACCTTGGTTTCTCTTATGACGATCGCCAAACATTTTTCCATTGCCATACCGAGGATTTACATAATCACTACCTCATCAGTTGGTAGGGATTAAGTTCATAGTTGATTTTAGGTTCTCTAATCGATTACCTATTGAAGTTGTTAAACCAGTTCTGATCGGCCTAGACTAACATTTATCCACTCACTATATCCAATCGCGACACAACAAGCTGATTAAGATGAAGGAATTGTAACTAAGAACGATCGCCATGGTCGAACGGTGATGGTTCACCTCTATTAGTCAAGACGCTGAGGATCAAATCCACCAGAGTGCGATGGCAAGCCAAGCGGTCCCCTCTAATAACATTCGGCCTATCAGTCCTTGACCTACACCTCCTCGATCGAGAGGGACACCAATGACATATCGTGTACCATCGTGAAGATGAGGACGTAAGCGAGAAGATGGTGTGTGACGTATGAAGATTATGTCTAAATTCAACAACTATTAAACGTGCCTAACTCTTCCTATATATACATAAGTTGGACCTTGCTAAACATGCTAGCTAACAAATCCTAACAGAATTACAAATTGCATTTCCTATTCTACCCTTGCGTATCTTGCGCTGCAAGCTTCTCCAGAGTGACGTGGCAGTTGAGCTGGCTTTGGAGTTGAGCTAGACGCCTTGGTTGGATTGCTGATTGGGTTGCTCCAAGTGGCTGCTTGACCTGTAGAGTCGGCTGGCCCTATGGTGAATTGGTTTGGCTAGGGCGGCTCACCTGAGCTGAGACTCTTCTTGATGGGCCAAGATTATTTGGAATTATCCTGCAAAGAGGGATGAATCTTTTATTAGCTAAGACCTGTAAATTAGCACACATTTATACTTTCTCTATTTCTAGGTCCATAATATGAATCATAGCTAAAACTCAATTCTTAAGCATCAATTGATCTATAAAACACTCATCTTAGGTCCCTGTAAGGTGTATAAAATATGACTCATCACCAACATAGGTAAAACATTGCAACTACTGCTAGCGATTTTCGCGGGAAGTTGATTCTCAATCCATCCACAACATTACACTTTTCTTTGTATCATTTTCCAGGTTAATCAATGAATGATGAAGATTCTATTTTTGTTATGTTTGATTTTTATTAGCATAAGCTTTTCTTTCTTAATGACAATTGTGTGTAGTAAGATTAGAACACGTTAGTTTAGGGGCCGATTGGAATCACTCTAACAACAGAAAAGATAATCATTAGATAATCTACATCAACCAAGTGCGTAATCCCTACCAAACTCGAGGCAGCGATTGTTTAAGTTCTCAATTAGCAACGAACGAGTGTTCGGTAATCGTCTTAGGTAATTGGGTTGGTGAGAAATCATTGGCATAGTAAGAATCGAAGTTAAAATCATTAAGTGATAAATCGGGATAAGTGATAGGATAAATATGTCATAGTAATCTTGATAGTTGTAGTAAACTTAGTAATCTTAGTAATCGTAGATAATTGTTAATCTTTACTCTTCTTTACATGCTTTAGTTACTCTTTCCATTTCTTGTAAATTTACTTTTCCTATTAGCAAAACCCCCTCATTTACATTTACTTTCCAAGTCTGCATCCTACATAACCAGTTTGGAATCTTTTTAACCTTGTACCCTAGAAAACATAAGAACTTGGTGTCCTTGAGAAGAATGACCTAGGTTGCCCTTGTGCTACCTTAACATAGGAAAAATCTAGTATTTTGATAAGAGAAGTGACAACATTCTTAAAGACTATCAAAGTGGCGTCATTGTCGGGGACACACGTTCTGTGTTCCTAAGTGTGCCGAGTCTGATAAAGAGTCGAACCTGAGTCAGTAGAATGCTTGTCTTTAGTGTAGATCGAGTCTGCCTTGTTTTCTTTTACTGATTGATTTTGTTTTGTATACTAATTGTTATATTTGTGTTTGAGTTTGTTTTCTTTTTTTTTATTCTAATTATTGAGTCTATTATGTTGCTAGCAGTTTGTTATTTTTGTTTTTGTCCAAGTCAACGTCAAAATTGTTTTCTTGCATACCTAGTTCATTTTATTGTTAATTGAGGCTTGTATGCATGCGTGTTTTGAGTTTCTGTTTATGTTGTAATAACTTCTATATGCGCCGAGACTGTATAGACTGAGTTTTGCATGTGCTAGGATCCATCTGTGTAAGATTGGTATAGGGAGTCTATTGTGCATGTATAGTCGAGTTCATGTCAATCATATTTGTTTTCATGATCTTGTAGTTTTGTGTAATTTCTTTGTCTGTATTTTGTAATCTTTCCTATAATTTTGTGTTTTCTTTCTGTTATTTTTTTATATCTTGCATGTATCTGTCTTCCTGCAGAACTGTCATTCTAGTCATTTAGGTAGAATTCCGCATAATTTTTCTCTATAGATTTGTAATCTATTTCTTCATATATTTTAGTATTGTAGGTTGTGATTAAGTTTTCAATGAAAATTTGGTGTTTTTTTTTCTATATTGTGCATTTGACTTTTCTGTATTTTGACTGCACATTGTCATTGTATGTTAAATAGTAGCATGCATGACTAGGAAATGGAGTTTTGGTAGTTTGCATCCATTTGATCCTGAGATAAATAAAACCTTGAATAGGATCAGAAAATTCAAAAGTATTCATGTAGGGCATAGTAGTAGTAGTTTTAGCTTTATATCCAAATCTGATAATTTTAAAATTAAGCCTGATATTTCAAATAACCCTTTGTACGAGCCGAAGCCAATTGGAAATAACAACAGGATATTGAAGGAGCTAGTGACGCCTGATGTGTTGTACCAGTTGTGGTGCATACAATATCCGTAGTTATAACCAACTCAATCATACAAGCTCAATTCTGGACTCATTCACTTGTTGCCCAAATTTCACGGCCTTGTAGGTGAAGACCCACATAAACATTTGAAGGAATTCCACGTGGTCTATTCCACGATGAGACCACAAAGGATCCAAAAGACTATATAAAGATGAAGGCATTTCTATTGTCTCTCGATGGAGCAACGAAGGACTGGTTGTATTTGCAGTTGGTTATGTGCAACATATGGGGAGACATGAAGTGGTTGTTCCTCAAAAAGTTCTTCCAAATGTCCAGGATAGTGGCCATCTAGAAGAAGATCTGTGGAACCCGAAAACACTCTAGGGAAACATTGCACGAGTATTGGGAGTGGTTCAACAAGTTGTGCGCCGTGTCCACAACACCAAATCAGCGAACAACTTTTATTATAGCACTTCTATGAAGCTTTGTTGATGATGGACGGGAACATGGTTGATGCAGCAAATAGGGGAGACCTAATGGATAAAACCCCAGCAGCAGCAAGGCATTTAATCTTAAACATGGAAAGTAACACAAACAGTTTGGGATCCGAGGAGGAGTTGGCACCTCAAGGGTAGTGAGCAAAGTTGGTGCTTTTGACAACATAAGATTGGAGAATCAACTAACGGAGCTAGCATCGCTTGTGAGGCAACTTGCTGTCGAGCAACATCAACAAATCACCCAACCAGTATGTGGAATTTGCACTTCAGTAGAGCACCCTACCAATATGTGCCCCACTTTGCAAGAGACAGAGACAAAAAGTACACAATGCATTGAAGCGCTAGGAGGCGGATACCAATATGGAAGGTTGTATCCGAACCAGCAGTTTGATAATCAGCGATTCTAGAAGCAACCACCATCCAAATCCGAATCAAGGGCAACATACAGCATCGAGGTTTGGACCAGCCGAGAGCATGCCAAGTCCGAGTCAAGCCAATTATCAATAGCAGGGTCCAAGATACCAGGCACCAACGTTCCACCAACAACCGCAACAACAAACACCACTATGAGAAAATTCTTCTACAATTGAGGATTCGATTTTTCAATTTCAATAAAATATGACTGCCACAATACATGATTTAAAAATGTAGGTGGGATAGCTTGTCAACACTATAAGTCAGATGCAGTCGACCGATTCTGGAAGCATCCACTCGTAGACGATTCCGAATCTGAAGGGGGAGGAATAGGCATCGTGCGGCTTCAAAGCGATGGGAATTACTACAGCTAGACAAGCCTCAGCCGAGTTCGGGACCAATTAAAGCCAAGACCGAACTGGGAGCCGACTCTTGAGTCCAACAACCGGTTAGAGGCATCCCATTGACATTCCCTAACCAAATAGTCTCGGCAAGGAGATTCGAGATCGATGAAGATCTGCTGAAGCTATTCAGGAAGGTGGAAATCAACATCCTACTTCTCAAAGCAATTAAACAAGTCCCAAAGCACGCGAAGTTTCTCAAGGAACTCTATGTCCATAAAAGGAAGAAAATAAAGGGAGCAGCCGAGACTGGAGGAATCGTGTTGGCACTAGTCAAGCACAAAGATGCTAGTGTCGAAATTCAATGAATTTTGCCAAAAAAGTGTCAAGACCTGAGCATCTTCGTGGTTCCATGCACCATCAACAATCATACATTTATCGATGCCATGCTGGACCTAAGAGCCTCAATCAATGTTATGTCAGCATCAATATACAAGTCACTTAACCTTGGGGATCTACAGTTGACAAGGATGAAGATCTAACTTGCCAACAAGAGCGTTGTGCAACCCTTAGGCATCCTCAAAGACATTCTCCTCCAAGTCAACGAGTTGATCTTCCTAGCATATTTTTATGTGTTGGACATGGAGGACGAAGCATCCAGGGAAACTCTGATCTTGGGATGACCCTTCTTAATGATGGCAAGGGCGATGATTGACGTTCATGTCAAGACCCTCTTAATGGAGTTTGGGAATACTTTCATGAAGTTTAATATTTTTAAAGCACTAAAGCACCCCGCCGAAGATCATTCCATCTTCAGCATTAATGCCATTGACGGGCTCATTGAAGGATATGTCCAAACGGATACTGGAAGTGCCAATTTATTTGAATTTGTTGGAATTTTTTATGAAATCAATTGTTTCTGTACAATGGCGGCAAAAGAAGATTCTAAAATCTTATCCCACATATTGCATTTTTCTTATTCCAAGGATGTTATTTCTGATATAATTCACTGTAGGATTGACGGAGTCCTGAAAGTTCCTAATATGCCAAATTCCCAGTTACCGACACCAACAAGCTGGAAGTAACAAGAGTAGCAAGCTTGGTAAATGCCGAGTCCGATTTTGGGATCAAGTTCCAAAGGGCCAATAGAGTCGAGTCTGACTCTAAAGGGAAGAACAAAGCCGAGTCCGACTCTAACATGCAGGAGTCAACCGAGACCAAATCGGTCAACTTGGAGGGAGCAGAGATTGTTTCCAACAGTCAATAGGAAGCCAGGTACGACTCGAGCCGAAAGAAGCCCCAGCAAATAGAGGCCAAGTCCGACTTCGGGCAGCCTAGTCCACATTCGAATAGAGTTGACCAATCAACTCCATCAACTGAAGAAAAGGTTGTTTCACCTCAACCATCAAATACCAAGTTAAAGCCATTGCTTAAGCATCTACAGTATGCTTACTTGGGGATCATCAGTAGTGTCTGGTAATCATAGCCAACAACCTCAATAGAGAGTAGGAGGAGAAGTTAATGGATGTACTCAAGAGGCACAAGAAAGCAATCAGTTGAACACTAGTTGACCTTCTAGTGATCAACCGCTCCTCTTGCATGCACAAAATTCTACTGGAAGAGGATGCCTGACTGATTAGACAACAACAGTAGAGACTAAATCTGACCCTACTAGACATGGTGGAAAAGGAAGTTACCAAACTACTTACAGCCGAGATCATTTATCCCATCTCGGATAGCCAATGGAAAAGTCCAGTTTAGGTGGGGCCGAAGGTCTCCAGGATGACAATCGCGAGGAATTGGCAAGATGAGATGGTGCCAACTAGGATTTAGAATAGCTAATGAGTTTACATTGACTACAGAAAGCTAAATCAAGCAATTCGCAAGGACCACTTTCTGCTATCGTTTATCGACCAAGTTTTAGAAAAGTTAGCTGGAAAGTCCCATTTTTGGATTTTTTATGGTTTTTCAGGTTATATGCAGATTCACATCGTATTAGTGGACCAACACAAGAGCACCTTTACATGTCCCTTTGGAACGTTCACATATACAAGAATGTCGTTTGGACTATACAATGCTCCAAGTACCTTCAAGAGGTGTATGATCAGCATCTTCTCGGACCTCTTAGAGGATTGCATGGAGGTCTTCATGGATGACTTCACAATATATGCAGAATCTTTTGTAGCATGCTTGGACAACCTATCAAGAGTGTTATACAGGTGTATCGAGAGTAACCTTGTCCTAAATTTTGAAAAGTGTCATTTTATGGTTACTAAAGGAATCGTTTTGGGACATCTCGTTTCAGCTAGAGGTATCGAGGTTGACAAAGCAAAAATAGATGTTATTTCTTCTCTATCTAACCCTTCCTATGTGTGGGAGGTTTGATCTTTTCTTGGTCATGCAAGTTTTTATAGGCGGTTTATCAAGGATTTCAACAAAATCGCCTTGCGCTGTCCAAGATGCTACAAAAGGACGTGGACTTTGTGTTTGATCAGCCCTGCGTGGACACATTTCAGGAGCTGAAGAGAACACTCACATCCGTGCCCATCCTCCAAGCAACAAATTGGGAACTTCCATTTGAGTTGATGTGCGACGCATCCAACTTTGCACTAGGAGCCGTCCTAGGATAGCAAGTTGACAATTAACCGCACGTCATTGCCTACGCATCTCGGGCAACGGATCCGGCCTGAGTCAACTATACAACTACAAAAAAGGAGTTGTTGGAAATCATGCTTGTCTTAGACAAGTTTAGATCATATCTACTTGGCTCCAAAATTATAGTTTTCTCTGACAATGCAGCACTAAAATATTTACTAAAGAATCTAAACACGAAGCTTAGTCTGATCTAGTGGATGCTACTTCTTCAAGAGTTCGACGTGGAAATTAGAGAGAAAAAGGGTGCAAAGAATGTTGTAGCGGACCACCTAAGCCGATTAGAGAGAGAGGTCGATCCGATACCGATTCGAGATGAGTTCTCGGATGAACAAATACTGCAGATGACACATGCAATGCCATGGTATGCAGACATCTACAACTTCCTCGTGGCATCTACGTATCGGCTAGGAGCATCCCAAGCTGCCAAAGAAAAACTTGCAAATGATGCAAAATACTATGTATGGGATGACCTGTATCTGTGGAGACTATGTAACAATTTGGTCACACGCAGGTCTGTTCCAGAGTCCGAGACTAAGTTGGTCCTTCACTTTTGTCACTCAACATCTGAAGGGGGCCATTATGGATCAATTCGGACAGCCTAGAAAGTCCTTGACTGTGGGCTATATTGGCCCACATTATTCCGAGATGCGCACAAAATTGTCTCGGCGTGTGAATGGTGCTAGAAAACCAGAATGGCTATAAGCCAAAAATACGAAATGCCCCAATAGCCAATGTTATTTTGCGAAATTTTTTATGTATGGGGTATGGACTTCATGAGACCATTCCCCGTCTCCTATGGAAACTGTCACATCTTACTAGTCGTTGATTATGTTTCAAAATGGGTAGAGGATAGGGCCACCAAAACTAATGATGCTAGAGTTGTCATGGATTTTTTTAAATCCCACATTTTTTGCAAGTTTGGTGTGCCGAAGGCACTAATCAGTGAGTCACTTATGCAACTACACCATGGCCATGCTACTCGAGAAGTATAGAGTAGTGCACCGAGTTGCCATTACGTATCATCCTCAAACCAACGACCAAGTGAAAGTTTTTAATAGGGAAATCAAGAAGTTATTATAGAAGATAGCGAATGCGAGCCATGTGGGCACATAGAACAGCTTACTAGATGTTGTTAGGAATGTCTCCCTATTGGATTGTCTTTGGTAAGGCTTGTCATTTACCGATGGAGATAGAGCACAAAGCTTTCTAAGCAATTAAAAAGTGCAACATGGCATACGACAAAGCTGGCCAAGAGTGGAAATTGCAGCTGCAAGAGCTGGAGAACTATGCTTGGAGGCATATGAGAACTCCCAGATCTACAAAGAAAAGGTAAAACAATTTCATGATAGTAGGATCCTAAGAAAAGAGTTCAAAGTTGGTCAAAAGGTACTTCTGTTTAATTCTCGGTTGAAGCTCATAGCCGGTAAGCTCTGTTCCAAGTGGGATAGGTCATTTGTTGTAACTAACATGTTTCCCTATGGCGTAGTAGAAGTAAGAGATGAAGCTAACAATCGCACGTTCAAAGTCAATGGGTACTAGCTGAAGCCCTATTGTGAAGGTCCGAATCTAAGTTCGAACGTGGGTGAGGTGGAAATCGTTGAGTTGATAGAGCTCGTTATTCCTGAGAACCTACCAGAAGAAATCCTCGAATCCCCACATGAACAACTACATTAAGGGCAATGTGTCAATTAAGGGAGGAGGGGGCAATGTTCGGGAATTAAGTTTTGTTTTTGCTTTTTGCTGTTAAGTTTTTTTCTCTCTCTAAGTTTGGTATGTATTATTCTCCTATGTTATTTTACCGATACTGAATCCAAGCACGTTTTCGATCGTGTTCGAGCCGACTCCAGTTCCATGTTGAAACTGAGTCCATCTTGACTCCATCTTGGTCTGTCGTTTTTGCTTTTCACTGTGTTGTTTGCCAAGTCCATATTGACTTGGATTTGTGTCGTTTTAGTTTTCGCTATGTCGTTTGTCGGGTCCATGCCGACTCGGTGGTGTGTGATTTTGATTGTCATTTTTTTCTATTTATTTTTTTCGTTTTTTTTATTAGTTGTATCTAATTGCTGAGAAAAATTTTTGAAAACTGAAATGAATTTCTTTAGGTAGAATAAAGCATCAATAAGCAATACATAGTCATAGGTGAAAGAATTTTTCAACATGGCATGAAAAGAGAACCTTTGCATCCTTAGACAATAAGTCATTGAAAATTTTCTAAGTTAAAAATCGGAAGTGATAGAGGAATTTAACTCAGTGAGATTTTTGAGCCTTAGATATAAAAATGGCTTACATTTTTGTCATTCTCTTCTTTTCTTGTGTGAATTTGCATATATGTTATTTGATTACTCTAGGTTTTGCCTTCACTCTTTGTATATTGTTTGACTTACATGCAATGATGATATGATCTAGGACTCTTTCATATATAAAAACCACTTGCCAAATAAGCCCACCTTGCAACAAAAATTCGTCCTTAACCCCTTTTGAGCCTATAAACCTTCTTTTGGATTAATAGCTCATTACAAGCCAATAGTTGGAAAAACCCATGATCCACCTTAACATTTGGGGGGTGGGGGTCAAAGGAGCATTTGAATTGTTTTGGGAGCAAGATCCACAATAAGTGTGGGGGGAGGGGCACTAAGGCAACCTGCAAGTAAAAAGTACGAGAAAACAAACGTACCAAAGTAAGGCCTATACTTGCCGGAAGAAAGAAAAGATTAGGTTGTGGAAATAAAAGAAAAAGACAGGTTCGAAAGAAAAATAGTGGATGAATAAGAGGTGACAACAAAGGTAAAAAGGTTTAAAAAGTAAAACCCGAAACCGCGGAAGTACAAAGAAAAGGAAAAAAGATCCAAAAAAGTGAGAAAAAGAAAAAAAACATATAAAGGTCGAAATAAAAGCCCACATTTACCCTAACCACATTACAACCCAAATAAAAGTCCAAATGATCATTAGAGCATACATGTTCAAACGGTAAAAATATAAAGGCTAGTCAAAACTTGGAAGTACTAGTAAAATAGGATGTTTTAGTGTATACACAAGCCCAAACATTTGAGAGAAAGAGAGAATTATCTGGTGAGAACTCTATTGGATTTGATTGAAGCTTAAAATTTGATGTTGCTTATCTAATTTGGATGTGGAGAATAGAGTTTCATAGTTGGTTGGAGGTCTTGAACTGAGATGAATGTATGCTTGAACCTACTTTATCTCTTAATAGATTCATTTAAATTTCACAGCTTTCTCTCACATTCTATGTTTGTTTGTTTTCAAGCTTTTCTAATGAAACCTTGATTTTGCCCAAGAATGCAAAAAGTAAGTGTGGGGTCTGATAGTACGTATTTTATACACCTTATAAGGTCTTTAGATGGGTAGAATAGACTATAATTTGGAGTTAAGAATCATGTATTAGTTAAGATTTAGAGTTCCAAGGTTAAACTAAGGAAAACACAAATTTGGGCTAAGTTACTGATTTTAGCTAACAAAAATATAAGTCTTATTTTGCAGGTCAAAAGAGAATCCAAATCAAGTCAAATCAGCTAGAGGAAGTTGTCCAGGCCAAAGAGACACCCCAGGCCGACTCCGTCCCAGATAGAATGAAGTCATCCTAGCAGGGACTAAATGCGTCCGAACCGGATAAAGTTGACTCTGTGATGTGATAGTACACAAATTATACCCCTTATAAGGTCTTTAGATGGGTAGAATAGAATATAAATTGTGGTAAAGAATAATGTATTAGCTAATATTTAGATTTCCAAGGATAAACTTAGGAAAATACAAACCTAAGCTAATTCACTGATTTTAGCTAACAAAAATATAAAGTCTTGTTTTACAGGTCAAAGAAGAGACCGGACGAACTCAAACCGAGAGAAAGTTGTCTCAGCCAAGATAGAACCCTCAAGACTGACTCCATCCTGGTCAGAATAGACATCTTAGAGACCGGATGCGTCTCGGTCGGATGAAGCTAACTCCATGATACCGACACTATTATCAACAATCAAGATGCCGATTCCTATAGAGCCGACTTTAAAGGCCGACTTCGAGATCGAAGTTGATATTCGCATGCCAACTCCATAACCGAATGTTGGCCTCAAGGCAGACAACGACTCCCCATCCAAGAATTGGATGTCGATTCCCATCCAAGAACCAAAACCGGTTTCATCCCGGCTTTAGGAGACTGACTCCACCAAAAGCAAGATTCAAGCACGTGTAAAATGTAATTAAGCACATGGGAGTTAGGAAAGTAGTTAAGGTTGTTATTTTTGGTAATTCTGTTAAATCTATTATTTCGGTAATTACGGTTATAGAGTTAGTTAGGATACATGTATGAATAGGAATGTATGACTACACTCTAAGGTTAGCAAAGCTTTGTCCATACACACTTCACCATTAACCTCCATTGTCCACCATTCTCATCTTTGTTCCACGGTGCTTCACCAAGTGCTTAGTCGGTTGACTAGGTGCAAGACCAATGTCTGGGTAGTGACCGATTGCCAAGAGGAGACTCGTTAGTACACTACTTGGTGATTCAACCCTTCAATACCTGGCCATCAGGGGTGGAACGCTACAGCTACTACAGGCGGTCATCGTAGGAAGCTGACCACCATCTTCCCCATTGAATCCACTTCTTTGTATCAATACTTTGTTAAACAATAAATGCCTATATTTCTTTTGTACAGACATGCTTGTAATTCCTGGAATTTAATCTATTCTTGATTTAGTTACAGTTGTGCATGTTAAGAATAGATCACGCTAGACTAGGGGCCGGTCGGAACCTACCTAGGTAACATTATAGATAATCTTGAGATAATCTACGTTAACACTAGCTTAATCCCTACTAACTCGAGGTCGCGGTTGCGTAAGCCCTCAATAGGTAACGGACGAACATTAGGTGACCACCTTAAGAAATAGGTTAACAAGGAAAATATGTGCATGTTAGGAAATTGGAACAAAACCATTCCTTGATCTCATTGTATTTGATATCATAAATATATGTAAATAGATATAAATGAAATTCTTTACTTAGCTTAGTAATCTTTACATTTCTTTCAACACTAGAGTAATCTTTACATTCTTGCAACCTTTATCTTTTCTGTCAAAAATCCCCTTTACAATTCCTTGTTGAGTTTGCATCCTATCTAACCAGTTTCATAATCTTTATCAATCTTCAACCTTAAAAATATAGGAACAAAAGTGCCCTTGAGAAGAATGACCCAGGTTGACCTTGTGCTACCTTAGCTTAGGAAAATCTAGTATTTTGATAGCAGAAGTGACGACCAACTCAAAGCTTTATCATGATGCCAACTCTATCAATCAACAATCAAGATGCCGACTCTTGTAGAGCCGACTCCAATGGCCAACTCCGTGCCAAGGTGATATCTGGATGCCGACTCCAGACCAGATGTCAACTCCATACAGAATGCCAACTCCATCCCAGGTGCCAACTCCAGTCCGGATACCAAGTCCATACCAGATGCCAACTCTGAAGCAAATACCGACTCCCATCCAGAATCAAATCCATCCCGGCATCAAAAGATTGACTCCATGTCAGCATATTCAAGCACGTGCATAAAATGTAATTTAGCACATGGTAGTTAGGAGAGTCTGTTAGGGTAGTTAGGAAAGTCTGTTAGGCACACTACTTAGTGATTCAACCCCCCTATACCTGGCCAACATAGGTGGAACACTATAACTACTACTGGCGATTGTCACAGGAAGTAGATCCACAATCCATCCACAACATTACACTTTTCTTTGTATCACGTTCCAGGTTAATCAATGAATGATCAAGATTCTATTTTTGCTATGTTTGATTTCTATTTGCATAAGCTTTTCTTGCTTAATCATGGTTGTGCGTAGTAAGATTAGAACATGTTAGTTTAGGAGCCGATCGGAACCACTCTAACAACAAAATAAATAATCATTAGATAATCTACATTAGATAATCTACATCATCCAAGTGTGTAATCCTTGCCAAACTCGAGGAAACAATTTTTTAAGTCCTCAGTTAGCAACGGAAAAATGTTCGGCGATCGTCATAGGTAATTGGACTGGTGAGAAATCATTGGCATAGTAAGAATCAGAGTTAAAATCAGTAAGTGATAAATCAGGATAAGTGATAGGATAAATATGTCATAGTGTTCTTGATAGTCGTAGTAAACTTAATAATCTTAGTAATTGTAATCTTTACTCTTCTTTACATGCTTTATTTATTCTTTCCGTTTCTTGTAAATTTACTTTTCCTATTAGCAAAACCCCCCATTTACATTTACTTGCCAAGTCTGCATACTACATAACCAATTTGGAATCTTTTTAACCTTGCACCCTAGAAAACATAAGAACCACGTGTCTTTGAGAAGAATGACCTAGGTTGACCTTATGCTACCTTAACATAGGAAAAATCTAGTATTTTGATAGGAGAAGTGACGACATTCTTAAAGACTATCAATCATCAACAATTGTGTTAAGTGTAAGATCAAAACTTCGACAATTTGTATCATGTTATGAGCCTTGTCTTTTTGTAGGTTTTAAATAAGCTATAAAAGAGTTTAGAAGTGACGTTCATGCAAAGAAGCTCTCGGTTTTCACATTCCAAGAGTACCCATGTCTTCTAAATGCATTTGCACTTGTGCCAAGATATCAAATACCTTACATAAATAGCTTATTGCATAAAGCTTATATTTTTTTGCATGCTATCTTTAAATCCTTTGAACTTTATGGTGTTTTGTTGCATGACCAAGGACATTCCAAGTTGATTCTTAATGCTTCTTCTACTTTAAATGAACTATCCTTTAATTATGTGCTTGATTGGTGTAGTTATGAAAGGAATTGGATGTTGTGTATCCAATGAAATCAATTTCCACACATTGGGCTTGAGTTAGAGGCCAAAGTGGACTCATTAAGATTACGGGTGGACCATATTGTGACAAGAAACTAGGGAATGGTTTGGAAGAGCATGAAATTTATGTGTAATGTTGAACCTTTTTTGCATGGGAAAAGACATGGTAGAATATTGTGTGGTCAAGAGAGAAAGTTTCATCATATGTCTACTTATATATAAAGTGTCCAAATTGGTATCCATGGTGAAATGGATTATTTTTTATTTGAAATGGCTAGGAATTTTATATAGTAATTTGAGTAAAGGAATTAGCTTGAGAAATTCATTGTGTTTCTGAATTCTTTGGTGTTTGGGAATTTTAAATTGCATGAAAATGTTGTTGATAATCATTCCTTTAAATTAAAGAGCAAAGATATATTTTGTTCATATGTAGCCCTTATACATTCCTTTCATATAATTGAATATGTTAGGCTTGATGTACCATCCCTAGATTTTGGAAATGATAGTGTTTATCTTTGTAACTTGGAAAGAATTGATAAGAGTTCCCTTCATGTGAGAGGAGATGATATACTTCTTCCAATTACATCCCCAATATTTCCATTACATTTACATTATTGTTGTATTACATTGCCTTAATTTGGGGAAGGTTGTTGATGAGATCCTAGGAACCCATGAAGAGGAACCTCAAGCAAGAAAGGAGAACATGGAGACCAAAGCACCTTAAGGCTTTATGACAAGGGGAAGGATGAGGAGATTGCAAGAAGAAGTGCTTAAGGAGATGGGCCTCCTCAAGAGTGAAAGAGAGCCCACCAAAAGCCCAACCCTCTACTCTATATGGACTTGTGCTTTGACTTCTTGATTTTTAGTATTAGCTTTGTATTAGCTTACTTTTATTTGTATTTGTTTCCTTTTAGGCCACATAGGCCTTAGTAATTAAGATAGGATGTGTGATCAAATCCTTTAGCTACTTTAGTTGCTACTTTGTTTGGAAGGCTTGAGTAGTTTCTTCTATGTTTGGTTGGCACCTAAGCCATAAATCCAAACATCCTAGCTAGCTTAGGCCATGATGAATGTAGGCTATATAATCACCCCTCACACTATTTGTAAATCAACTTTTGATGAATAGTAAATTTGTGTTGCAAACAACCACAAAGAGGATTCTCTTATCTTGTTCTTAAGCAAGAACACCTTTATTTTTATCAAGTTTCCATGAGACTTGTGGTGAATCTCAAACCTTTATCTCTTCCTTCTTGGAATAGTAGTGAGTTACCCTTTCTCAATCTCCACCAATTTTGTATCTTTTTTCTCCTTTTTTCTTGGTTACTTTATTTTTGGTTTCTAGTCTTGGTTTTTCAAGGAAATGTGAAGCAAGTGGATCCTAGGGGTGGTATTCAAAGCTATATTCTTCACATTGAAGATGCTCTCGAGGAGTTTATGAAGCTTTCATCATTATTTTGCTGCATCTAATTCACGACACACCAAGTAAGTGCCCTCCAAAAATAGCTAGCAAAATATGGCCTCATGTGTTGTGCTTTCTTGAATTTTTTTGTTAGATTTTGTTAACCAAACATGGGTCTATCATTCCATGGTTTCTTTTTGCATGATTGAGTTCTTGATCATTATCTTGAAATTATGAAGACAACATTTTTGTGGAAATGCCATGAGAAATTTATGATTTTTTGTTGATTCTTGTTGAATTTTTCGGCTAGTTTTGCTTGTAGAAATTTTCACCCATTGTAATATTGGATTTTGAGTTATGCTATTGTATAAACATAGGTAGTGTGCATTTTGGTTATGCACACAAGGTGTCTGTGGAAAAGTTTGTGTGTTATTGTGTTTAAAGTTCTTGAAAGAATTGTTGGTAACTTATGGTGTAGTTTTGCTAAAAAAATGTGTAACTTATGGACCAAGAAAA
This sequence comes from Mucuna pruriens, assembly GCA_025330945.1. Classification (NCBI taxonomy): domain Eukaryota; kingdom Viridiplantae; phylum Streptophyta; class Magnoliopsida; order Fabales; family Fabaceae; genus Mucuna; species Mucuna pruriens. The sequence goes on along the minus strand of JAENHJ010000365.1, from coordinate 346,929 downwards.
AAATGTTTATAAAGTGAAAAATAAATTTGAATTATGATATTTAGAAAGTGTATGAAAATATTGATTAGCCACACACAAAATGTAAAGAAAAGTTTGTGCAAGGTCCAAGAAAAAAAAGTGTACACCTAGTTACTAATATGCATGTTGCACTAGCTTTGGTGCATGATTTATAATTCTTGTTTGATTTTCATTATGGCTGAATCATATCCATATCTTTACATGAAATTACATGTATGTTCTTATTCCTTATTCCTTTATTGAGTCTTCCTTATTGTCATATTTAAATTCCCTTTGAATTTAGATTCCTTTATTGTACTTTTTTGTTTGTCATTCTTTTGCCTTTAGTTTTATCTTAGAGTTTTCCTTCTTGAAATTCTTTAGAGTCTATGGATAATATGTATTTCACTTGTAACTTTGATTAAAAAGAATATAGATTATTCGCATAAGCCATAGATAGAGAAAGAGTGGAAAGAGGCAAGAGAGAACATTATAGGAAAAGCTCTAAATGTGTGCATACACAAGTGATAAAGTGTAGATACTAAGAAGTGGTGAGTTGCCTTATTTTTACTCAGTTTTATGCATCTGTTGTTGTAAAAGTTGCAGCCCATAGGTACATGTTAAGGGAGATAAGAATGATAATTGTTAAATATAGTGAGAGTATTTTTTAAAACTACAAACCAAATTCACAAAAGCTTTTTTTTTATTTTGAAATTCAAAATTAAGTTAAAAATCATTTCAACTCTATTTTAGCCAAACACATTTTATTTTGAAAATTACATTTGAAAAATAAAAACTCGCAACCAACCCATATGGTCCCTTAACAATTTGTTTTAGAGAATATTTTCTTACTTGTTTTAATGCCTCAAATAACTCACATCATATGACAAACTAGCTTAAAGTCAAACTTACATCTTCCAAAACTTTTCTGGAGACAATTGAGCCTAGGAAAGACATTGAAAGAAAATTATGTTTTAGACAAGAGAAATTCATATGGATTTAAATTACACCTACTAAATTCCATGCAGTATAAGCAAAAATTAATGATTTAACTTACATAGATTTAAATGCTAAGGCCTTTACCTAGATCCACAAAAAGTATGAGAACTACATGTATTGGTACTTTGTTAATCAATAAATGACTATGTTTCTTTTGTACTTGTATGTTTGTAATTCTTAGAGTTTAAATTTGTTCTTGATTGTGTTACGATTGTGCATGATAAGAATAGATCACACCTAGATTAGGGTCTAGCTGGAAACAACCTAGGCAACATTATAGGTAATCATTAGATAATCTACATCAACCAAGGGTGTAATCATTGTCACCTTGAGGCCGTGGTTGTGTAAGCCCTCAATTGGCAATGGACGAATATTCGGCGGTTGTTGTAGGAAAATGGGTTGGTGAGGAATCACATGCATACTACGAATCCGAAGTAGAACCATTCCTTGATCCCATTGTATCTGGTATGTTAAATGTACGTTTGAGTAGAATTAGTTTGCCTTTATGTTTATAGTCCTTAGTTTACTTTCCAAGATAGCCATCTAAATCCCCGCACCTTTACTTTTTATGCACTTTACTTTACAAGCAAACCCCCCCCCCAATTTACCTTTAATTGTCGAGTTGACACTCTACATTTCCCTATTTCGCATATATCTCAGCCTTGTACACTAGAAAATACAAGAACCACGCGTCCTTGAGAAGAATGACCTAGGTTGAGCCTATGCTACCTTAACATAGGAAAAATCTAGTATTTTGATTGGGGAAATAAAGACCAATCCTTAGACACTATCAAGTATACAAACCATGAGGAGAAACTTTAGGTTTAGCCAATTTAAAAGTTAAGCATCTCTCACAAATATTATGGACATCCTTCCTCATGTGAGGCCAATAGAAATGCTCATTCAAAATTTCAAAAGTCTTAAGTTCTCCAAAGTGATCCATAAGGCCACCTGATATGATCCAGGACCCTTGAAGCTTGGTTTGGATGGAATTTTCCCCAAAAACCCTCGTGAGGACTGTGTCTTCTTGGATCAAGCTACTGTGTGTAGCATGCTTTAGATTCAGAAACTGAAATCATAATGAATTTTAGTGTTTTTTTATCAGAGTGTAGTAATGCAGAAATGAAAGATAGAGTAAAAAGGAATTGGAATAGAAAAATGGAACGAGTTAAGAAATGTCTCACTATGAATTTTCCTAAGAAAATTAGATAAGAGGAATTGAGATTCACCACAAGCCTCGTGAAGAACTTAATGAGAAAAAAGCATTCTAATCCAAGAAAAAGTTAGGAGAATCCTTTCTGCTATGCTTAACCAAGCAACTCAATTTCACAAATGAGCCAAAGTTGACAAAATAATCCTACGTGATGCTTATTTATACTGGGATTTAGCATATAAAAATAAGAAACTATCATGTATAAGCCTTGAGTTGTGAATCATAAGAAAGTGGAGTGTCGTCAACATCTGCATCTAAAGGAGGAGTGGCTGCAATTGTGTTTAAAGGCCCTTAGGCTCGGTCCAAGGTCCAAAGCGTCTTGTAGAGTCTGCATTCAAAGGCACTTGGACTTAAGGGACAAGGAAACCAAAGGTAGCCCTCCTACATCCAAACACATGCTGGCATTCAAAAGTACATCCATTCGATTTGATCGTAATCCTTAAACATCAAAAATTCAACATTTTCAATCTAGTAAATTCGTAACAAAAATTTGATATTTATATTAATTTTCCAAACAGGGCTTGAACGTTCTTCCAGCTTTACAAGGCCATCTTATCTATTACAAGGAACGAACAAAAATACTATACAAGGTTCCTATGTACACACATACAATACAAATAGATGAGTTCCCTCCTGGGATTCTCCTTGTCCTCTAAGCAGTGTCTTGTTCTTTTGCACTTCAGCTTCCAACTTCTTCAGCTTGCCCTTGGTTAAGGGCCCATGAAGGCATTCCCCTGAAGTTTGTCCCACGTCCTTGGTTCGCTTATCTTGACCTTCTTGATTCGTATCACCACCTTCATGTGCCTCCTTCACAAGTAATTGTTGAATTGAGCTCATTAGGACACATTATCTCTTTTCTTTAAATAAAAAGTCACTATGTTTATACATGGAAAAGGGCTCGCTAAAGTTAAGATCTTTCTCATACAATTCCTTTATGCAATCAAGTCAATCATCCTTGTTTAGAGTAAGGCAATTAAAGCATGTCTCCTCGAGAAAGAATCCGCCACAATATTCATCTTGCCTTGCTTATGCTTAATTACATAAGGAAATTGCTCTAAGAATTCAATCCATTTAGTATGCCTCTTATTTAATTTATCTTGCCTTCTCAAATGCCTAAGAGCTTTATGATCACTATAGATCACAAACTCTTTGGGCAATAGATAATGCTGCCAAGTATGCAAAGCCCTAACAAGAGCATATAACTCTAGGCCATAGGTGGAATAATTAAGATAGGGACCCTTGAGTTTTTCACTAAAAGTAAGAAATTGGGTGTCCTTCTTGGAGGAGCACAACCCCTATACCAATATTAAAGGCATCATACTCCAACTCAAAAGAATTGGAGCTTAAGTGAACTTTTCCTTCAAAGCTTGGAAGGTTCTCTCTTAGATCTCCTCCTATTTAAAACCAACACTTTTCATAGTTTCATTTAAATGGGTTGCAAGTGTGCTAAATCCTTTACAAATATTCTATTAAAACTTGCAAGCCCATGGAAACTTCTTACCTCCCCCATGATTTTTGGTGTTCGCTAATCTTAGATGACCTTCACCTTTTCCTCATCAACCTTGACTCCATGGGAGCCAACAACAAAATCGAGGAAAACAACTTCATGGGTACAAAAATACACTTCTCTAAATTAGCAAATAAAGTCTCTTTTTTCAAGATTTCAAGAACACTTTTTACATGCAAGAGGTGGTCATCCAAACAAGTAGAATAAATCAAAATATCATCAAAATACATAACCACACACTTTCTTATTAGGCTTCTCAAGACAAGGTTTATCAATCTCATAAAATTACTAAGAGCATTAGTCAAGTTAAATGGCATGATAAGCCACTCATAAAGCCCAAACTTTGTTCTTAAAAGCCATTTTCCATTTATCCTCTCTCGTACCTTTATTTGATGGTATTCACTTCTCAAATCAATTTTAGAAAAATTTTTGAAACCCTGCAATTCATCGATCAAATAATCAAAATGGGGAATGGGGTACCTATATCCAACAATTATATTATTTATTGGCTTATAATTTGTAAACATCCTCTACGTGCCATCCCTTTTTGACACCAAATTCATATGCATGTCATAAAGGCTCATGCTCTTTCTTACCCATCCTTTTTCTAATAATTTACCAACTTGTTTTTGCATCTCCTTGGCTTATTTGGTAAAGTAGCACCAAGTGTCAAGTTTATGTGATGTTTTCATACTTCTTAAGGGTGGAAATGCATATGGTACATCATTAGTAAACACATCTTGGAACTCCTCTAGCAAATCTTTCATACTTGTAGGAAAAGAATTCAAAGAAGGAGAAGCACTCAAAAGCATGTTAGTAGGCACAGCAAATAAAAGTTCCTTCTTGTCCAAAAGGACCCTTCTAACCTCTTTGGGGACTCCTTCCTTTTTCCCTTTTTGTTTTTTTGCTTTTTCCACTCATGGTTGGCTCTTTTGATTTCTCATTTTTCTCACTTTTTTTATCTGTTTTGTCTCCCATTCTTGCTTTTCTCTCCCACTTTTTCTTTCTCTCTTTCTTTTCACTTTTTGGCTTTACTCCCTTTCTTTTTTCTTTAACTTGCTCTTGGTTTTTCTCTCACTTTCTCTCTTCTAATTTTCATTTGTTTTATCCTCTAAACCTCTCTTGGAGACAAAGGTACAAGCACAACCCTTTGCCCAAAATGTACAAATGTAAACTTATTGGTGATTCCATCATGCATCACCCTCTTAACAAATTGCCACAACCGCCATATTAAAAGATATGTAGCTTCCATAGGAATCACATCACAAGTCATCCTATCCTCATATCTACCTAGGGTAAATGCCACCTCCACTTTCTTGTCCATAAGCAACTCTCCTCTTTCACTTAGCCATTGAAACTTATATGACCTTAGGTGCACAAAGGTGGGTAAGGCTAACTTCTTCACAAGTCTCTCACTAGCCACATTCACACAACTCCCACTATCTATAACGTGAAGCACACGTTACCTAAGATAAGACACCTAGAATGGAAAATATTTTCTCTTTATGTCTCAACATTAACTCTTATATGGCTACTCATCAACCTCTTTATCACTAGCAAGTCTCCCTCATAATGAGAATCATTATTAAGGCTCTCAACTTCACTAGAGGAAGTATGCACTCCATGTGAACTCTCACTCCCCACCTCCACATCATCCTTCATAACCATGATTCTCCTATTAGGACATTATGAAGTTGTGTGTCCCTTGCCTAGGTACTTGAAACAATTAGTGTTACTAGTCCTAGGAGCATTAGGTGTAGGGGTGGAAGTTATCTCTTTTTGACCTAGAGAATGATCACTCCCCTTCTTAGGACTTTTCTCCCTTCTAACTTTCTCCTTTTCTTTCTCTTTCCCTTTCCAACAACTAGAGCCCACATAGGTTTTCCTAAATGCACTCTTCCTCCTAATTTTCATCTCTACCTTGATGGTTTGATGGACCAACTAACCTAGAGTGATATAATGTTGAAACTCCACCATATCTTGTATCTCCATATTTAAGTCGTGGAGAAATCGTGCCATTGTGAACTCTTCACTCTCCCCAATTTGTATCGTCATCAAGTCCATTTCCATCTCTTTTTAGTACTCTTCCATACTCCTAGACCATTGGTATAGCCTTTTTAATTTATTGTGTAAGTCCTTGGTGTAAAAGGGTAGGACAAACCTATCTCTCATCATTCTTTTTAAGGCTACCCAATCCTCACAAGGGTTCTAATACCCCTCCTTATATCCTCTAACATTTGAGTCCACCAAAGTGAACTAAGATCAGCTATATATGCAAGGAAAAGGCATGCAAGGCATTCCAACTAGCCTAACTAGGCCTTGGGCCACAAATTGTGAGCAAACTCTCACGAACATTCTAGCAAAGGCCTACCTAAGGTTGTGCATCGAAAGGCGAGAACTGCAACAGCTAAATCAAATGGCTTTTAGGCTTCATCCAAGGCCTAGAGTTGTCATGATGAGTCTTCGTCTAAGGCAACTAACCCAAAAGTTGGATTCCCTAAAAGGGGTTTTCCATCATCCACAGGCTGCCAGTGTCCAAGGGAGCATCCAAAGGCCTCAACGTCCAAACACATCATCCATATAGGTCGTCCAAAGAACACCCTTGTTTAAAGGCTTCATGCAACCTCTAAGAGGCTTCACATGTCATATTGAACCTATCATCCAAATAGAGCGTCCATAGACACGAAGTGCATCCAAAGGCTCTATGAGTGTCTATAAGGCACCATACGTCTAAAGAGTCTTTCCAAGCCTTCCTACTTATTACAAGTTACATATAGAATTATAAACAAGTTCCCAAACTACACAAGGACAACATAAACAAAGTAGATCCTACTATGGACGCCCCTTGCCCTCTAAGACTGTCCATGTTCCTCTACACATCAGCCTCCAACTTCTTCAATCTACCCTTGGTTAGGGGTCTTGGAAGGTCATCCCTTGTAGTTTGTGCCACGTCCTTTTGTGACTCTTCCTAGTCTCTGATAAGTCATATTTTATACACCTCCGCCCAACAACCCCAAAAGGAACATTGCTGCCCAAATGAAGCTGATCCAGCCAAGGCACGTTCCTTCCTAGTAGAGTCCAACTCAGTTTCCATGTCACTCCAGGAGAAGTGTGCAACACACAAATGATCATTTAAGGGTAGAAAGGTCAATTAGGAATCTGTAAATTAGTTACGAGTTTGTTAGGATTACGCGTGCGTCACAAGCTACCAAGCTCATGTATATATAGGGGTGCTAGTACACGTTCTAAGGGGTTGAATTCAGAGTTTTATCCATTTCATTTACGCTTCATCCTCTCACTTTCGCTCTCATTTCTCGGTGGTGCACAATGCTTTAGTGCAACATCTCTCTCAATTGAGGAGGTGCAGGCTAGGAACTAGGAAGTCAGATGTTATCAAAGGTAATCACTCGATATAGCTGACACACTCTAGTGGACTGAATCCTCAGCATTCTAGCTAGTGTTGGTGAACCATCACCGTTCTTCCATAGTGGTTGTTGTGGAAGTCGGAATCCATGAATTCACTCCTTGTATCAGTACTCTATTTCAGTGATATAATTGGTTTGAATTTCTTATCTTTTGATTGTAAATCCTGTTTTTAATCTGCTTCACCATGTTGCGATTGCACATTTGTAAGAGTAGATCAACGTTAGACTAGGTCGGTTGGAACTAGTTTAACAACTTAATTAGGTAATCGATAAGAGAACCTAAAATCAACCACGTACATACTCCCTGCCAACTGATGAGGTAGCGGTTCTGTAAATCCTCGATATGGCAATGGATAAACTTTCGGCAGTTGTCGTAAGAACTCTAGGTTGATTTGGAATCACAAACTTGAGGGAAAAACCGAGAACGAATTGCTTATTAAACTCTATATTGGTACAGTCGTAGTTAGCATAGTTTAGCTTGCATTTACTTTTATACTTAGTTTACTTTCTACCTTACTTTACAGCACTACACACACCCCCTTATTACCTGTATTTCAGTTCAAGACTGAGTCCAGTATGACTCTATCGCATTTGTTTGTGTTCGAGTTCAAGCTTAGCCGAGACAGTGTCGGATACAGCTCAACCGAGTCTATAACGGATCTGTCTCTACCAAAAGCAAGTCGGCATTCTACACACTTAGCATTTTCTGCGTAAAACTCTCTAATTTCCATATTAAGTCATAATTGATCACACTGTGTCCTTGAGAGATTCGACCTAGGGTTACACTATGTTATAGTTAGCCTTAGTTTTATTTGATAAACAGAACACAACTAAAATGAGTTATCAAATTGGCGTCGTTGTCGGGGACACAAGTTCCTTTGTGTCTTTATATGCCAAATATGAGTTTAAGCCAAATCCCAAGTCTTCAGAATGTTGTGTTTGTCATTTGAGTCATAGAGTCTATCTTGAATTTGCTGAGTCTGTCTTTCTTATAGTTATATCTATTGAGATTGTTGAGTATTGTGTTATAGCATGCTGAGTTTGTGCTAAAATTTTGTGGTATATGTTTTTGAGTTTTGATTATAAAAAAAAAGAGAAAGAAAGTTGTTAGATCATTGCTTTTGTATTTCTTTTGCATAAATAATTGTTGACTTTGTATTTTTGTCATAATTGATTTTGTTTCCTGCTTTGCATAACTAACACCATTGACTCTAACTTTTTCTGCATAATTGACTTTAATTTTTTTGTGTAGTTGATCTTGCAATTTTCTACATGATTTTATTTTTGTGCATGACTAGAAGTAGCTCTAACATTTTGTATGAATTAGATCCTGAAATAGATAGGAATTTACGCAGGTTAAGGAAGGTTAGGAGTACTGTAGTAAGTAATAGCGGTAGTTCTAATTCTGATAATAGTGCTTTAGTAACTAACAATTTTGACTTTTGTGAGTATAGTAGCTCTAACATTAATCCCCCATCCTAATTTTGTTGTAAGTAATTTTCAAGAGCCAGAACAGATGGAGAATAATGATCGAACACTCAAGGAGCTCAATCTTACGAATTGAAATCTGGTTTAATACATTTGTTGCCCAAATTTCATGGTCTTATAGGTGAAGACCCCCACAAGCACTTAAAATAATTTCATGTGGTTTGTTCCACAATGAGGTCGCAGGGGGTATTGGAATATCAAGATAAAGGCATTTCCATTTTCCTTGGATGGATCTGCTAAGGATTGACTTTATTTGCAACCAGTTCTTTTCAACACTTGGGGAGATATGAAGTGCATGTTCCTAGAGAAGTTCTTCTTGGTGTCCAGAACTACGACCATCAGAAAAGAGATTTAAGGGATAAGAAAACATTCTGGAGAGACTCTACATGAATAGTAGGAAAGATTTAACAAGCTATGTGCCACATGTCTACATCATCAGATCAGCGAGCAACTGCTGATTCAGTATTTCTATGATGGTCTGATGATGATGGACAAAAGCATGATTGACACTACAAGTAGAGGAGCATTAATGGACAAGACACCAACAACAACGAGGCACCTAATCTCCAATATGGTAAGCAATACACAACAGTTTGGGATTAAAGGAGCTGTCGGATGGTGAATGCAGTCGGTGCAATTGACAACCTGAGATTGGAAAATCAATTGACTAAGCTGACATCACTGGTAAGGCATCTTGCTATTGGACAACATTAACCAAATATGGCAACAAGAGTCTATGGCATTTGTACTTCCATGGAGCAGCCTACAGATATGTGCCCAACACTACAAGAAACCGAGTCAGACCATTGATGAGTCATAGATTATGCATCTTTTATGGTCCTAAGAAGGATGTTTTCAAGACTATCTTGTGCTTAAGAATTGAGTGTTAGTTGAGATTCATGTTGTGGACCTAAAAATAGAGAAAACACAAATTTGTGCTAATTTGAGGTTCTTAACTAACTCTTCTATTCTTGCAGGATCAGTCGAGATGTTCTAAGGTCCATCATAAGAAGACTTGGCCGAGATGAAATCGTCTCGGCCAAGACCATCTCCAACTCGACCAAACCAAATCAGGCTATGCTTCATGGCCCACCAGCCCAAGTAGGAGCAGTCCAATAAGGGGCAGCCCAAAGATGTTATCCACGTCAGCTATCCAGCTTAGGGCCACCTCAGCTCCAGCTCAACTGCCACGTCACTCCTAGAGTAGCTCACTGTGCAAATTATGCAAGGGTAGAATAGGCAATTGACGTTGTAATTCTATTAGGAATCGTTAGGAGTAGTAGGTCATAGCTCGTGTATATATAGGAGGAGTTGTGCACTTTTTAGGGGTCTTTGAATTCACTCTTAATACACTTCCATTATTTCCATTCTTCACTCTCGTTTCTCTCCGTTCACGATGGTGCACGGTGCTGCATTGGTGTTTCTCTCTATCAAGGAAATGCAGGTGTGAGACTGGGAAGCTGAAGTTTGTCAGAGAGGACTGATTGGGATTCCCAACACACTTTGGTGAATTTGATCCTCAACACTCAGGCTATTCGAGGTGAACCACCACCATCAACCATGGCGATTGTCGTGGAAGATGGATCCACCTGAATTCAGACCACTGTGTTTGTACTTTGTTTTCTATTAATCAATTTCATTCTACATTTCTTATCTCCATTCCCTTCCTCTTCTTCAACTCATGATTTTATCAGTGATTGCAATTGAATTGTGAGCAATGTTAAGCTAAGCCAATTGGAACTGGTTTAACTAATTCAGTAGGTAATTACTTAACGATTGTTAATTGAGAACCTAAAATTAGCTCTGAACTTAATCCCTACCAACTGATGAGGTAGCGATTGCGTAATTCCTCGGTATGGCAATGGACGAACCTTTGGCGATTGCCATAAGACTTCCCAAGGCTAATATGGACTGAACACTGGTGTGCGGAAATTGGATTGGACTGGACTAATAGAACTGAACACAAACACAGTTATATAATAATAATAATTGTAGTAGTAAAACCAATAGCATTAGTATATTTTCACTGCATTCGTAGAATTAGTTTATTTCCTGCTTTACTTGCATTCCAACCCCCTGTTTACTGCTTTTCAGTCCGTGACAGAGATAGTCCATCTCTGTAGCGTCTGTCTGCACTCAGCCGAAACCAAACCAGATTGATCCCTCTCGAGATCATCTCGACTTAGTTTCTGTCGAGAGCAACTCAGCCAATGGCCGAGACGAGTCAATATCCTACATCTCAGATTCTACGTCATTTTACTTCACACTGAATCACAATCGAGCACACTGTGTCCTTGAGAAGAATGACCTAGGATTGACTATACTATAGTTAACTTTAGTTATTTGATGCCCATTAAGATGACTAAAAATGAGTTTATCAACCATCCAAAGAGTGTTGGAGCAATAGGTGGTTATTAGTACAAGAAGCAGCCGTACTAGAGTCGACAGTTTGATAATCAACAATTTAGAAGGCAGCAATTTTGGCCAAGTTCTAGTCAAGGGCCATATTCGGCTCAACGATTTGGATATGCTCCGAGTGTGCCTCCAAGTCAAAGTGGTTATCAACAGTCGAGTCCGCAATACCAGGCACCACCATTCCAACAACAACAACAACAAAGAATGCCATCAAAAGGCAACTCACCATCTCTAGAGGACTTGATGAATCAGTTAGCAACAAGCAATATGGAGTTCCAGCTAAACATGAACTCTAGCAACATGCAGTTCCAACAAAATATGAGCGCCACCATCCAAGACCTCAAGACGCAGATAGGACAATTGGCCAATGATGATTGGGTATTTTTAGTCGTTTCAACGCGCTTATCAAATAACTAAAGCTAACTATAGCATAGCTAACCCTAGGTCATTCTTCTTAAGGTGTAACTATAGCTTAGTGCGAAGTAAAATGATGTAGAATCTGAAAGGTGGAGTGTTAACTCTTCTCAGCACTTGGCTGAGTCGCTCTCGGTAGAGACTGAGTGCAGACAGACGCTACAGAGAGGGACTATCTCTGTCTCAAACTTAAAGCAGTAACTGATGGGGGTTGAGGGTTGTAATCGAAGCCACATTAAAGATTGACGAAAAATAGAACTGAATCTAATTATAATGCAAATGCAATTGTACTACTCCTAATGCTATTGCTACGACTGTGTTCATGTTTAGTTCTAGGTATTATGATCCGGCGTCGTAAATGCCGATATGATCTCGGCCTTATGCAGTTGCAACTGACACAGTAGGTAGGTTTCGGCTCTTGGTGAGTCGAGTTTGATTGTGGCTGCTTGTGCAATTCCGAACTCGGATCCGGGTGGAACGACGAGCTTTGCTTTGCTTTGGGTCTGATTCTTGGTGGCCGAAATGGTTCCGGCGAGCTTGTCGGCCCTTTTGTTTGACTCCTTGGCCGAGTTGACTTTCATTCTTGCGTTGGCTCGGCTTTCCTCGGCCGACTTCATTTCGGTCGTGAATATGGCTGCCAATTGGGCAGGTGGGGGCTTCGCAGTCTCGGCAACTTTTACCTCTACACTAGTCTTACTCTCTAAGGATTGAGGGTAGCAAACTTGGTTTATTAACGTGGTTAATTCTTCTTCGATTGCCGAGTCGCTAGTGTCACTATGGCCATCCTCAGAGTCTGGGGATTCTAATGCTTCATTATGATCGGCCTTTGAGCAGCTACTGACTTCAGCAGTTCTAGCAAGATCTTCCGTCCCTCCACTGCATATATCTAGTTGGAAGTATTCCTCTATTAATTCTTCCATTATATCTATACCAAAGAGAGAGTGGTCTTCGGTGGGGTGTTTCATGGATTCAAAAATGTTGAACTGCACCAATGTATCACCGAATTCCATTGATAGCGTACCGGCATGCACGTCAATCTTCGTCCTTGCTGTCATCAAGAATGGTCTCCCCAGTATCAAGGTTGATTTCTTTTCCGATGTCTCGTCCTCCATGTCAAGCACATATAAATCAGCTGGAAATATTAACTCATTTACTTGGACGAGGACATCTTCGAGAACTCCCAAGGGCTGCACGATGCTTCTGTTAGCAAGCTGAATGGTCATCCCTGTGGGTTCCAGATCTCCAAAATTGAGGGACCTGTAAGTTGATGCTAGCATGACGTTAATTGACGCTCCTAAGTCCAGCATAGCATCAGCAAATGTGCAATCACCAATAGTGCATGGGACCGAGAAGATGCCAGGGTCTCGGCACTTCCTTGGCAGAACCTGTGAAATCCCTGCAGTGAGGTTATTCCTAGTCAAGGTCGATATCACACCTCCCAGTTCCCGATTCCCCTTCATCTTTCTCCTTTTGTGTACGCATAATTCCTTGAGGAATTTGGCGTACTTCAGAATTTGCTTGATCACGTCTAGAAGTGGAATGTTGATTTCCACCTTCCGGAACATCTTCAGCAGTTCGTCATCAGAATCTAGTTTCCTTGTCGAGACGGTCTGGGATGGAAACGGCAATGGGACAGCGGTCTGTGAGGGAGACTGTGAGTCGGCTATTGTTTTAGGGTCGGCCTCAACTAGTTGCGGTACCTGATGTTGTGCAGGCTGGGGTAATTCCTTACCGCTTCTGAGTGTTACTGCATTGGCATTCCCTCTCAGATTCAGAATAGGCTGAGAGGGAAGGCTGCTTGAGCCGGCTGATTGTAGTTCACTCACAGTATTTGCTAGGTGTCCTATTTGCATCTTGAGATCCTGGATGGTGGCAGTCATATTCTGTTGGAATTGTAGATTGCTGGAACTTACTGACTGTTGAAATTCTAGATTACTTGTTGCCAGTTGCTTCATTAAATCTTCTAGTGATGGAGAATTCCCTTGGGTAGGAGTTCTCTGCTGCTGAGGTGGGAAGGATGGTGCTGGGTATTGCGGACTCGGCTGCTGGTAACCAACTGCTCCATAGGGTGCATTCGGCATGGATCCGACTCTTTGAGCTGCAATTGGGCCTTGTTGTGGGCTTGGCCGAAACGGTTGTTTCCCATATGGTTGATTATCAAAATGCCGGTTCTGATAAGGTTGCTTCCCATACTGGAATCCTCCCATGGCTCCAACACTTTCGCTTTGGCCGGACTCGGTCTCTTGGAGAGTAGGGCACAGACATGTTCATTGAAGTACATATACCACAAACCTTTGCTGCTATGCCTGGATGATGTTGACTAACGGCCAGTTGTCTTACCATGGATGTCAGCTCGGTCAGCTGGTTCTCCAGCCTTTGGTTGGAGGCTGCACCGATTTCGTTCACTGGCCAAGACTGATTCGGCCCTCTGATCCCAAATTGTTTAGTGTTGCTTGCCATATTCGAGATCAGATGCCTTGCTGCTACTGGTGTTTTGTCCATTAGAGCTCCTCCACTAGCTGCATCGATCATACTCCTGTCCATCATCGATAATCCTTCGTAAAAGTATTGGATCAGCAGCTGCTCGCTGATCTGATGGTGAGGACAGGTGGCACAGAGCTTGTTGAAGTGCTCCCAGTACTCGTGCAGAGTTTCTCCTGTATGCTGCCTTATCCCACAGATTTCCTTCCTGATAGTCGCAGTCCTAGAAGCTGGGAAGAATTTTTCTAGGAAGGTCCGTTTCATGTCTTCTCAGGTGTTAAAGAGTGTTGGCTGTAGATATAGCCAGTCCTTTGCGGCTCCATCCAGGGAGAATGGAAATGCCTTCATCTTGATGTAGTCCTCTCGGATTCCCTGCGGCCTCATCGTGGAACAAACCACGTGGAATTCCTTGAGATGCTTGTGGGGGTCTTCTCCTGCAAGACCGTGAAATTTGGGCAACAAATGTATCAGACCAGACTTTAGCTCATAGGTTTGAGCCGGCTCCAGTTGTGGATAATGGATACACCATGGTTGGTACACCACATCGGAGTGGCTAGTTCCTTCAACGTCCTATTTTGATTCTCCATTTGCCCTGCCTCTGCGAAAATGTTAGTACTAGCAGAAAAATTGTTAGTATAAGATTGGTCAGAGTTAACGACAGAATTTACACTACTACTACTATTTACTGTGGTATTTCTAATTTTTCGCAATCTTCGTAAAGTTAGTTCTATTTTTGGATCAAAAGTATACAGTGGGTCAGTGCTACTCCTAGTCATGCATCATGCGGGATTTAAAGTAACTAAAACAACAATTAATTCTACTGAAACAGAATGTGGTCAATATGTAATGCTGAATTAAGTGCAATGCGGAGTTAGAAAATTTAATGTATGCAATGCAGAATTAAGAATTTATTCTATATCTATATGTATACATTTTTTTTTTTGGTTTATCAGTGAATTCACGTAGAGATTTATTGACAAATTCAAACTCGACAACTCTAAACAAAACTTCTTACAACACGGATTCGACTCAGTTTACTTGGCACATCGAAACACAAAAGAACTTGTGTCCCCGGCAACGACGCCAATTTGATGATTGGGCGTTTTTAGTCGTTTCAACGCGCTTATCAAATAACTAAAGCTAACTATAGCATAGCTAACCCTAGGTCATTCTTCTCAAGGACACAGTGCGCTCAGTTGTGGCTTAGTGCAAAGTAAAATGATGTAGAATCTGAAAGGTGGAGTGTTGACTCTTCTCGGCACTTGGCTGAGTCGCTCTCGGCAGAGACTGAATGCAGACAGACGCTATAGAGAGGGACTATCTCTGTCTCGGACTTAAAGCAGTAACTGATAGGGGTTGAGGGTTGTAATCGAAGCCACATTAAAGATTGACGAAAAATAGAACTGAATCTAATTATAATGCAAATGCAATTGTACTACTCCTAATGCTATTGCTACGAATGTGTTCATGTTTAGTTCCAGGTATTAAAGTTTTTCCAGTTCAATTACTCCAATTACAGTCCTTATCAGCCTCCAATGTTCGTATGGCAATCGCCAAAGATCTATCCCTTGTCATACCGAGGATTTACACAATCGCTACCTCATCAGTTGGCAGGGATTACGTTCAAGCTGATTTTAGATCCTCACTCAACAATTGTTAGGTGATTATCTACTGAATTAGTTAAACCAGTTCTCATCGGCTTAGTTTAACATTGTTCACGTTACTTTGTGCAATCGCAACTCAGTAATCGGATTAAGAGTTCACGTTACTGGATTCGATGACTTTGTATTCCACGACAATCGCCATTGATGATAGTGATGATTCACCTCCTCTAACTAAGACATTGAGGTTCAGGTCCTCCGGAGTACGTTGGTGCTCCAATCGGTTCCCTCCAGTGACCTTCAACTGCTCAGTTCCTAGCCTGCATCTCCTCAATCGAGAGAGGCGCCATTAACAGCACCGTGCACCACCATGAGTGGAAGCGAGGATAAGCAAGAGTAATTGGAAATGAATGGGCGCGAAAATGTTTGAATGCCAAAGACCCTTAGTCGTTCAGTGTTTTGCTTATTTATACAGGGACTAGACTAACTAACCCAACAGAATTACAATTAGAATCCTTATTCTACCCTCGTTGTGTCTTGCATAGCACGCTACTCAGGAGATGATGTGGCGCTTGAGTTGGCTCTTGTGTTGCTGATGTGGAGCGCCACCTTGGCCGAGCTTCCTGATTATGCTTTTGGCTGGATGGGTCGAGTCTTCAATTTTGGCTTACAAGCTCTCGGCTTGGGCTGCCAGTTGTGGCTGGGCTTGGTTGGACCTGCAATGAAGAGATAGTTAGCTAAAAACCTTGATTAAGCACAGGTTGTGTTTTACTCAAGTTCAGGCCATTAATCTGGATCTTGGCTAATAGTCATCTTTTAAGCTCGTGAGTTGCTCAATGGTGCCCTTCTTAGGTCCACTTAAGATGTACATTTTATGACTCATCAGCCAACACTGTGAGTCATCTACAGACAATTCTGAATCCGAGGGGGAATACGAGCATAGTATCACTGAGAAGTGGTAAAGAATTACAACAAGTAGTGTCACAGCAAAGGCAACGACCAGCTGATGTCGAGTCTGAGCTAGATGCTAACAGTAGGTGCCTCCGCATGATAGATCTGTCCCATTATCGTTCCCAACCCCAACCATTTCAGCAAGGAAGCCTGAATCCAATGAAGAGTTGTTGAAAATCTTTTGGAAGGTGGAAATCAACATTCTACTCCTAGATGCCATAAAGTAGATTCCCAAGTAAGCAAAATTCCTTAGGGAGTTGTGCGTGCACAAAAGGAAAAAGATGAAAAGAAGGGGTGGAATTGGAAGGAATAGTGTCAGCGTTAACCAAAAACGATGCCATCATTACTAGATCACAACAAGACCTGCAAAAGAAGTGCCGAGACCCTAGAATTTTCTTTGTCCTATACACCATTGGTAATTGTACCTTCGTTGATGCCATGTTGGGACCTAGGAGCCTCAATAAATGTCATGCCAACATCAATCTACAAATCCTTGAATTTCGTTGATCTGAAGCCCACTAGAATGACAATACAACTAGCAAATAGAAGTGTTGTTCAACTGTTAGGTGTTCTCAAAGATGTACTAGTCCAAGTCAATGAACTAATTTTCCCAGCCAACTTCTATGTGCTGGATATGGAGGACGAGACATCAGGGAAAGGGTTTACCTTGATTCTAGGACGACTATTTTTAATGACTGCTAGAACAAAGATTGATGTGCATGCCAGGACACTCTCAATGGAGTTCAGTGATAATTTGGTGCAGTTCAAATTTTTTAAAGCAATGAAGCACCCCACCGAGGACCCTACTTTCTTTGGTATTGACATAATTGATGAGCTAGTTGAAGAACACATGCAACTAGACACCGACAACGTTGAATTTTTGAAATTTTCTGGAGACACTGATGTATTTGATTACTTAGGGTCTATAATAGATGAAGATGACTATGATAAATTATGGGGAGTACACAATCTTTCCAACTCCGAGGATGATATTGCTGACCTTGCTAACTTGGGTCATGAGGTTGAATTTTTTATTTGTTTGACCAAGTGTGCAAGTATGATGAACTAGAGTGCTCAAATCGTGTAGAAGTCCAAGTTACCAAGGCCAAAAAGCCATTATCAACGTAAGTGGCAACGATTTTTACTACCGAGTATGATTCGGTCAATAAAGGCCAAGATCTGATGAAGGTCGAGTCCGACTTGAGTATATAGTAGAGAGCCGAAAGCAACTCGAACAGTGAAGGCCGAAAGCATGTCGAAGCCAAATCCATATCGAACAACCGAGTCCAAAACCTGGTTCCATCCAAATTCAACTCCAATTGGAAGATGAAAGTTGAAGCCAACTTTAGCAACTAGACAATAACCTAGTTCAAATTGAACAATTTGAGTTGGTAGCAACAAAAGGTCGAGATTAATTTGATGCATTCAGTGTCGAGTCTAACCCAAGTCAACCAGTTGGATTCAAAACCAACTGATATCTCTCCATCTCTACCACTAGCAAAGCTTAAGTCATTGCCAAGTCATTTAAAGTACGCCTACCTGGGCAACGATCAACAATTCCTTGTAATAATTGCTAACAATCTCCACCAGGAGCAGGAGGAGAAATTGTTGCAGGTCCTAAGGCGACACAAGAAGGCAATAGGGTGGAAGTTAGCTGACCTTCCTAGCATAAACCCATCGATCCACATGCATAGAATTTTAATGGAGGAGGAAGCCCGTCCAATAAAGCAACAACGGAGAAGGTTGAATCCGACCATCCTAGACGTGGTCAAGAAGGAAGTAACGAAACTACTTGTTGTTGGGATTATCTATCCCATCTTGGACAGCTAATGGGTTAGTCCAGTACAAGTAGTACCCAAGAAGTCTTGGATGACCATAACGAAGAACCAGCATGATGTGAGTTTGCATTGACTATTGCAAATTGAACCAGGCGACTCGCAAGGATCACTTTCCCTTGCCTTTTATTGATCAAGTCCTGGAAAAAATAGCAGGAAAATCCCATTATTGCTTCCTGGATGGATTCTCTAGATATATGCAAATCCACATTGCACCTGAAGATCAACACAAGACTACCTTCACTTGCCCATTTGGTATCTTTGCATACACACGCATGCCATTTGGCCTATGCAATGCTCCGAGCACATTTTAATGATGTATGGCCAGTATCTTCTCGGACTTGCTACAGGACTGCATAGAAGTCTTCATGGATGACTTCACAGTGTATGTTGAATCATTTGATGCATGTTTGGAAAGTTTATCCCGAGTGTTGACTAGGTGCATGTTTGAATCAAGTTTATCCCGAGTGTTGCCATTTCATGGTGACTGAGGGAATTGTGTTAGGACACCTTGTATCCAATAGAGGCATTGAGGTTGATAAAGCTAAGATAGATATCATTACCTCTCTTCCTAACCCCGCTTCTGTGCAGGAGGTTCGCTCATTCCTTGGACATGCAGGGTTCTATAGAAGGTTTATCAAGAATTTCAACAAGATTTCCCTGCCATTGTCCAAGCTGCTACAAAAGGATGTGGACTTCAATTTTGACTAGCCCTGTGTTGAAGCTTTTCAGGAGTTGAAAACCCGACTCACATCCACACCTATTCTCCAAGCACCCAATTGGGAGTATCCATTTGAGCTCATGTGTGACGCCTCTAATTCAGCACTCGAAGTCGGCAAGCAAGCACATGTGATTGTGTATGCATCCTGGATAATGGATTCGGCCCAATTGAATTATACGACAACTGAAAGGGAGCTGCTGGCAATTGCATTTGCCTTGGACAAATTTTGTTCATATCTGATTGGCTCCAAAACCATTGTCTTCTCTGACCATGCAACATTACGATTCTTGTTGAAGAAGCCTGACGCAAAGTCAAGACTGATCCAGTGGATGCTTCTTCTCCAAGAATTCGATATTGAAATCAGAGATAAGAGAGGTGTTGACAACTCAATGGTAGACCACTTGAGTACAATCGAGAGGGAAACCAATCCAATGCCAATACGAGATGATTTCCCTAATGAGCAACTACTGCAAATGAACATGTCTACACCATGTTTTGCATATATCTTTAATTTTGTGGTTGCATCTCAGTTTCCACCAAAGGCATCCCGGCAGTACAAAGAGAAACATAAGAGTGATGCCAAATGCTACATATGGGATGATCCATATCTTTGGAGACTCTACAATGATCAAGTCATTCGCAGGTGCATTATGGATTCTGAGATCAATTCAGTCCTCCAATTTTGTCATGCAGCATCTAGAGGCGGTTATTATGGAACAACTCTGACAGGATGGAAAGTACTGGACTGTGGGTTCTATTGGCCCACTATTTTCCAAGATGCCACTTATTTGTCTCAACCTACGAACAATGTCAAAAAGAAAGAATGGCCATAAGTCAAAGGCATGAAATGTCCAGCAACCAATTTTGTTCAGTGAAGTGATAAAGATGCACACAATTTTGTCAGCAAGTTTCCAATCAAAGACAAAGATAATATTTTCACAAACAAAGACTTTTTGAAAAAATAGAATATAGAAATTTATATTTTATATTATATTTTTTTATTATATATAATAAGGCGAAGGAAGTATAGCTACTTTACCAATAGTTAAACTGAATCAAGAGATGTTTCAGTTTATATTTCCTACTAATGTAATTTTGTAATTGACATAAGAACTGGTATCTAATTCTAATAAGTATTGGAATCTTTAATTGATTGAAAAATTCAAATTATATATATATATATATATATATATATATATATATATATATATATATATATTATTATTATTATTCTTATTATTATTTAATATTTTTAATTACTAATAATTAATATTAATTATTAGTAAGTTATAGTAAGGAATTAAAGTTTTATTATTTATTATATATAATAAAAGTTTCATATAAAATAATAATAAATAATTAAGAAATAAAAAATATGAATTGTAGAAAGATAATTAGTCTATTCATAAAAGGAGATGAGATCATAAGAAAAATATAACCGATTTTTCCTTTGTTTAGGCTACTTCCTATCTGCTAGAAGTTTCAAGTTTAATACAAATATTTTACCAAAAAATTCAAAAAATCTAAGTGTAGTGTTAGGTGTATTGTTTCTTTTGAAAATGGAGAGTGTGCACGTTATTTATTTCAAAGAATATATTGGATCCAACCAAACTACACTTTTTCATTATAACTAAGAAAATGTGCATAATCTAGTGAATTACTTCTAAATTGATTAATTTTTTTCAATATCCATATTTTAAGAAAAAAAATTAAGAACCATAGCATTTCATGATTTATTGGTAAATCCACTTTGATCGTCTATTAACCATAATTTTGGACTACTATCATGGTAAAAGTGAGTCGTTTGAAGTCTAAACGCAATGTAGTACTCTTTCTACCACTATGTTAATAGATAAATGAAGTGGTTCCAATAAGGTTATTAGATTTTTTTATATATAGAACACTCATGTTGATAAAATGGTTTGAATCCTCTTTATGGTGAAAAATTGAAAAATTAGTGAATTTAACCTTATATAAAATGCATAATCGATGACCTATGTTCATATATAAATTAATAAGAATTCTTTGGATTTGAAGAAAAAAAACAATTTTATTGACATATATTTGTTCAGTCAGAAGAGTCCTCTAAATATTTTGGTCTTAATTGGTAATTGCTTTAAATATTTGAAAAATAAAAAATATAAATAGAGAAGTGAGAATAGGCTCATTACATAAAAAAGTAAGAAAATTTTCCATTAAGTAATTGAGTGTGAAAGTCAAATGAATTGAAAGATTCTAGTTTGGTTCGAGAAGAGATCATAGACATTTTGAAATGAATGGAAAAAGAATATACTTTTATTGAGTGATTTATTAGATAATCGAAAATAGGTAATCTTGAGAACTATTCGAAAGTCAAAAGAACTGTGGGAAGGAGTCATTGAACAGTTGAAAAAACCCAAGCCCACTTAAGGAAAGTAGAAATGGAAGCAAATCAATTTTCGAGTGAATGACTATTCTGAGATAGAATGAGAAAAAAATGAATTTAATTAATTCAATTTATACAACTTTGGAACAATTAGAAAATTAAAAAAAAATGAAGTCATTTACTTTTAACAACTAAGAGTGGTTAATCAAGTCCGACAACAGGTTTTACAACCAAGCTTACAAGGAGCTCTCAGAGCTCTTAGGACTTTTATCCCTTCTAAGGAGTTTTTCTTTTCTCCTTTCCTTACCCTTTTGGTTGGTACTTGTCGTAGGGTAGGACATCTTTCCATGCCTGCTAAGTTAAGATTCAACCCAGAGGCTTAGTGCACAAGTGTAGAAATAGAAGTATAATTATGTAACTCCACAATGTCTTGAATGTCTCTATTTAAACCATCTAAAAATCTAGCCGTTGTGGATTTTTGAGACTCAACAATTTGAGCTCTAATCAAAGTAACTTTCATTACTCTTCTACATACATTTTTTGCAACTTTACAAATAAATCTCTTTTGTAATACAAGGGTTAAAATCTTTCCTTCATCTCTCTTTCAACTCCTCCCAAGATTCAATAGATGATCTCCGCATATCCTTTATTTGCAAGACAATTTCATTCCAGCAAATCAAGGCGCATTCTTCAAAAGATAAGGCAATTAGCTTGACATTTATTGAATCTTCACAATTAATGCAATCAAGATTTTCCTCAACTTTTAATTTCTAATCATAATATTCATCTATATTATCATTACCATAAAATGGAGGGATTTTACCTTTGATGAACTCCTATGAACTCTTTTTTGTTCATCCTTAGGTCTTTCACGCCTCTTACAACTTTTTCACTTCTATGTGATCTACTAAACTTACTATCATGACTTCCACAATATTCATCACAAGTTAGCTTATGCTAATTATGAGAATGTGTCCCTCATAATTCTTACTTAAATCTTAATTCCCATCAAGAATTGCTAATTTTTGTTGCAAATCTCTATTAAACATACCAATTCTTTCATGAATTGTGACGTTTTCTATCATCTTCTTCCCTAAATCCACTTTTGATTTTCGTTCTTAGTTTTTTCTCCAAATTCCAAAAACTTAAATCATTGAATCTTGAGTTGAATTGAGAATATTTCAAGGAAGCGCACATCAGGATGCAATCATTAGCAAGCTAATACCTTCAACAAACTGTTATGCGTAACATCATTATATACTTACCGGTAGTTGGGCATTTTTTTTCTTGCATGTAGGGAGGAGTTTCTCCAATACATACCTTAATTCAGTTATCGTGATAGAATTTGATTATTTTTGGTAGAAGAATTTGATTATTTAATTGAAGAATTTCACTGCTTAAAGAAATAGAAAATGTGAAGTAAATAATACATATATACCTTCAGAATTCAATATTTCATAAACTCATAAAACTTAATCCACTTTAATAAAAGATAAATACATCCTTTCTAATTTTACACACTATTTGACAAAACCTTAATTGAACAATATAGATTGGTTTCAAGTTTTTTCCCAATAGTTGAAAGATCAAATTTTGGGTTATAAGAAAAGGAGTTGATCCCCGCATCAAATATTGCAAAGTAGTCCTAGTACTGGAATTCATAGTAGTATCCTTTGTCCATTGACACATTCATAAAGCTAATTCTGGTTCACACGAGTTTTTTTCTTTTTTTCTATTTTTTATGTTCTGTTTTACCAGGAATTGGTAGTTATATAATTGGAGAGGAAATGTAAGCCAGGTTTTATATATGCTCTTAGGTTGACAATCTGAGAAGCAAATACATGGCTGTAAGGGTTCACAGATCTATAAGGAGATAGGCATCTGATGGACTATGCTCTGATACAGAAATCTTAGTTCTATATAAATTGTAATTACATCTTTAGATTTTACACAGTTTAATGAAAGAGACAGTTCAAAACACATCTACAAAAGTTTGTGTATGAAATATAAGGTTTTATCAATTGTTCAGTTTTCAATCCATAAAAAGACAATGTCCTAACAAGAATTTCTCCATGTATCTGTAGATGATAATTATCATACATCACCCACCAGTTTGTTGGAGCAATAAAAACATATCAGATGAACTCTATCCACCATTTCATATCAGACAAAATATATTTATGCAAGCTAATCAGAAAGGTAGATTTGTAGCCAAGCATATGCCAAATTTTTCTTTGAAAACATATGGTTGCAAATGAAAAGAAAAAAAGGCATATGATTCAAAACTACAAAGCCTTTTCTCTCCTAGGAAATAAAGGAAAAGGGGTGGACATGAAAACACACTTCATAAGAGACATTTAAGTCTTGCAAATGTGAGATAGCCTGTGTGACCTCTAGCTTCACCACAAGGTCTAGCCATAACAGATGAAATAGGACTGCTGATCACATTGCCTCCATCTGAACACTGTCTCCTCTTGCAAGGAAGTGAACCATTAGAGCCATTCCCATTCCCGTCTGTGCTCTCCAGTTTCTCTTCTCGAACTTCATATGTGCGTAGCAGTACCTCAAAAGTCCTTATATCTTTTACATAAGAAAACATTTACAGAGGAATTCTGTCAGTGCTTATACAAATAAACCTTAATTGCATATATTATATGAGAGAGAGAGCACCAAAAGATAAGCAAAATAGTAGTCCAACAGCTCAGGTCTAAGATGGTCTTCGGCCTAGTTTTTCTGAGCTTCTTTTTCTCCTTAAAAGTATAAGTATCTCCAATTAGCTTCTACATAAGCTCTAGTTTTTGGACTTTTGTTCATTAGGAAAAGGAAAGATTCAACTTTCATTTTTAAGAGCTTTTTCAAAATTGTACTTGGCCCAACTTCTCCTTTTCAAGAGAAGCGATGCCCCAAAAAAATTGGCCAAATGCTCCCTAAATAATAAGTATATAGATAAAGATAGAAAGAAGAAAACTGGGCAGCACCAGTGAAGCTGGTTTGAAGCACTTCACTTGATCGTTGAACTTGTTCAATACACGGGGAGAACGAACACAATGTGCCATCTTGTTTTAACATTTTTGCAGCTGAAGGAATAGCTAGCCAAGGTTGAGGTAGATCCAAAAATACTGCATCAGCCAAGCCAGTGAATTCATCGGGAAATCCCTCACCCTGAATGTCCCTGACTCCTACAGTGACTAAGCTGCTTAGACCAGTCCTCCCAAAATCATCCCTGAAAAGAAAGGAGAAGTAAAATATAACAGGAATGATTCTGTATTTCCTTTTAAAACAAACATCTCAAGTGAATTCTCTCACACACATACAGATAGAACAAAGATACTGTATTTATTATAAGATTTCTAAATAATGCTTTGTCAAGTCCTAAATGATGCAACCCATTAAAGATGAGTAAAGGTGTATTAGTTTACCAAAAATATGACTTAAAATTTTATCAACAAGACAACAAAAGAACACAGTCTAAAGCTATTAAAAAACAACACAAGGCATTGATGAAAGCTAAAATACACATGTCAAATGTTAACAGATACAGTATTTAAAGTAGCAATGTCAATAGAGTCTCTCGTTACCTAGCTGATCCAGCCCTTTGCTCGTGGAAATCAAATGTATAGACATGCCCTGTAGGAGCCACTGCCCTTGCAAGTGATGTAGTTAATGATCCACTTCCAGTACCAGATTCAAGAACCAAGCAACCAGGAACAATCTCCAGGTACATGACAACAAAGCTAATATCAGCAATATATAGAATCTGAGTCCTGTGACTTAAAACAAGAGTCCACAATTCTGGTGTAGGAGCCAACAAGTAGACAAAACCACTCTTGTTGCTGAATACTTTGGACCCAAATGGCTTTCCAATCCAGTCTGAATGCTTAAAAACACCAAAACGGTTCTGCAGGACTGATCCCTCAGACACTGTTACAGCCTTCATGTTGTCATGCCTTTCATAAACAATAACCAAATCACCATTACCGATTGACCGATTAAATGAAAACTTTTTTGCAGGATCACTGGCCAGCATGTTATGAGTCTACAAATCTTTCAGTCCACTCAAAAAGAACATGTATCTGCAATCCAAATCTACAGAGAAACAAATGATACATGAGTCGAGTGTTTTTTGTTTTTTTTTTCAAATTCACAAAAAAGTAAAAATTAAAACAGTACATACACTTTTGAATTCAGATTTCTTTTTACATGGTCATATTTTATATTCAATGTTCATTTTTCAAGCATACAATACTGCCGTTAATCCCCACGAACACCAAAAATAGATGGGATAACTTAGACATGTTGAGCAAATAAAACTATGAAAGTAAAAACAAATTAAAAATGTTGACAACATACACTTACTATAATTATTATTAGGAAAATGCTAACCAGTACTCCCAAGGAATCAAAAGTGAAAAAAAAGTTATTGCAAAATGTAACACTGAACTCTTCATGATTTCTAATACAATTTCAATGTAATAATATTCAATAAAAAAATTATTTATTGATTTCTTAATATAACTAGTTATTGTGACCCTTATTATTTTTACACCTCAAGCATACAATACTGGCATACACATTTTTCCACGAAGACCACCAAATAGATGGCATAATAACTAGGAAGCTCTTCTCAGTTCTCACTTCCAATACTTGTACATAAATTGAGAATAAAACCAATGTAATTGAAAAAGAAAAAAAAAAAAAAGGAGTAAAACCCAGTACAAGGTCACAAATTCCAAACTTTGTTCCGGTAAAATTTAAGGTAAGGACCCAAAATTCCATCGGAAACTTTGAGCATAAAATCAAAGAAGCACAAGAGAAGAAAATCCAAAGAGTATCACAAACTCCAAACTTTGTTTCAGCGAAGTTTTAAAAAGACATTTAGTTGTTTCCTCTCTGAAACGGTTGCTGATGGCACAACCGCAATATACAACGAAGAATGAAAGGAAGGCAAAGACAAAGCAGCACGTAGTTAAGTGAGAGAAATGTCTTACATTTTTTCCATTCGAATTAGGAAAGTGGGTATAATGGCTTCGAGACCAGACTTCCAAAGCTTAAACCTTGATGCAACAACAACAGCGCCAAGAGGAGAAAAGGTGGAACTGAACACGACGTACGTTTTACAGAAGAAAAAAAGTTAAAAAAGAATGTGCGAAAAAAATAATTATTGTCCGAGTAAGTTATAGGTTAAATTATTTTTGGTTCTTTTATTTATTTTTTATTTAATTTAATTTTTTATTATTAAAAAATTTAATTTGATTCATCCATTTTTTAAAATACTTCAACAATTTTTTTATCCAAATTCACTATAGTGTATTTTCTTAGTGACTTAAATACAATTTATAAAAAATAAATTTAACATAATGATGATTTTTAACTACTATTATAATAAATAATAGTTTAAATTTTATTTATTAACAAATTTTTACAGTTTTTCATTACTAGAATTTAAAATATTACTTTAATTATTTTTTTTGCTGTAAACATAACCCAAAATCATATTTATGTAAAAATAAAATGTAAAAAATAACTAAATATTTTTAATTTATTAAACGAAATCAACCAAAATTTTTGGACTTTTGTCTTTGACAAATTAAAGAAAAATAATTTTAAATTAATTTTGAGAAAAAAAAATTCTAATCCTTTTGGTTGGTTCTATATGTAGTTCTATTGAATAAAGTTGTTCCAAGAATCAAATCTATGTGATTTTCAATACTCTCAAGAGTGGTAACCCATAAGGTATATCCTTCAGAAACATATCCTTGAACTCTTCAAGTAACTTTTCAAAACCATATAGGAAAAGAAATCAAAGAAGGAGAAACATTTAAGAGCATGTTAGTTGAAAAAGCAATTAAGGGTTCCATCTTGGCCAAAAGGACCTTTTTCACCTCCCTATGGCTAATTAGGAGAAATTCCTTTCTTTTTTCCTCTTTTTTTCCTCTTTTTTCCTTTTTTCACTCTTTGTTGGCTCTTTTTCTCTCTCATTTTTCTCACTTTTTTTTGCTCTATTTTCTCTCTCACTCTTGCTTTTCTCACTACTTTTCTCTTTTTCCTTACTTTTCTTTCTCTCGGCCTTAGCCTTACTCATCACATCTTCCTTGTTCCTCTTGGTTTTCTCACTTGTTTTTCTCTCCTCTTTTCTTTTTATTCACATTTTATTTTGATCCTCACTTACTTCCCTTGTAGACAAAGGTTTGAGGACTACCTTTTGTCCCATATGTACAAATGAAAACCTATTGGTAACTCCATCATGAGTCACCCTCCTATCAAATTGCAAAGGCCTACCTAGCAAAATGTGTGTAGCCTCTATGGGCATCACATCACACACCACCTTATCCTTATAATTCTCTAAGGTAAAGGCCAAAGCTACTTGTTTGTCTACCAACAACTCACCCCTCTCACTAAGTCATTACAATTTATAAGGTTTAGGATGTGAAAAGGTATGGACAACTAATTTCTCTACTAGCCAAAGACTAGAAATTAACACTACTACACCCCATCTATGATGATAGAACGCAACTTACCCATGACTATGCACCTAGAGTGAAAGATATTCTCTCTTTGATTCTCAACCTCCTCCAACTTGGCTACTCATTCTAACCATAAGAAGATCCCCCTCATAATGGGAATCCTCACTAGATGACTCACTCTCACTATTGGAGGAAGTTCCCTCATGTGAACATTCACTCTCCACTTCTCCATTATTCCTCAACATCGTGGTTCTCTTATTTGGGCATTGGGAGGTAATGTGTCATTTACCCAAGCACTTAATGCTACTAGATTTAAGAGCAATAAAGGTAGGAAATGGTGGTACCTTTTTTTGGCTTTGGGAGACCTCACTCCATTTCTTAGGACTCTTGTCCCTTCTAGACCTTTTCTTTCTCCTTTCCTTACCCTTCCAATTGCTAGAACTAGAGTAAGGCTTCCTATAGATATTTCTTCTCTTTAATTACAACTCCTCCTTTATAGCTTGGTGGAGTAACTCCTCTAGTATGGAATATTGTTGGAGCTCTACTATGTGTTGGATCCTGTAGTCCATGCAAAAACATGTCATAGTAGCCTCCCTAGATTCCTCTATTTGAACTCCCACAAGGTCCATCTCCATCTCTATCTCCTTATAATACTCCACCACACACTTTGGAACCTTGGTACAAGCTTTGGAGTTTATTATAGAGATCCCTAGTGTAGTAAGAAGGTATAAACCTCTCTCTCTCATTAGTCTCTTTAATGCACCCAACTTCTCAAAAGGATTCCTCATTCCTTTCCTTATGTCTTCCAACACTTGGTTCCACCAAGCAAGGACATAGTCACTAAATTCTAGGGTGAGTCGTCTCACCATTATCCTTCCACTATAATCAAAACACTCCAATATTTGGTCCATCTTTAGCTTCTAATTAAGATAGGAATCCAATTTGCAATTCCTTAAGAAGGATGGAATGTTGCACTTCCTACTATCAAGATCCTCCCTCCTAGGCTCTTCCCTTCCTCTCTTGTTTCTCTCATGCCTGTCCTCTCTATCATCCCTCATATACCTCTCTTATCTCCAATTCCTTTCCATTCTTTGAGATCTAGAGGATATACTCCTATTACTATAGTGGCCTTCATCATGACTTCCATCACTCTCATGTAAGGATACCATTCTAGGCCCCTTGTTCTTGTCTTTACTAAGAGCTTCCACTTTAGCATTGACACTTTAAGTGTCTTTTTCCATGGAGTCCAGCCCCTCCTTATGCTCATTCTCTTCCCATCCTTTCTAACTTATCCCCTAACTCCATCATGTACTTAGATTTTGGGAAAAGGTTATCCTACTCTTGACTAGAGTCTCCCATTTTTTCTCCTTATCTAACCCTTATGAAAAACAACTCCTAAACCTCATCGCTACTAGAGTAAATTGATAATGTTGTTGACACACTACCAAATTCACTAGATTTCCCTTTATTTTTTTATAGTGTAGGGGCCAACCTAGGTCAATTCTCACAAGGACACACTCTTGCTATGCCTAATCTTCTTGATCAGAACCAAAACGGAATGTAGAAAAAAGGGGTTTGAGTGAAACAAAATTGGGGAGAACAAGTAATTATACAAAACAGAATTTATACAAAACAGAATTAATCTCAACAAAATGGTGTAACATCAACCCAATGATTCCATCATGCAATTTGTTATCATGGTTCTAATAAGGGTGCAATTTCATATCAATCTAAGTTTCATTAGATAATCATCTAAGAATCGTCCATACAGATTGAGATCACAATCGTAGTCCCTAATTAGCATGGATTCAAGTGTAAAATTAATTGATTTTAGTTGATTAATCGATCACCTAACCTTGATTAGATTGGGATTAATCAATGTTCTAACCTAACACAATCCAAAATCTCAAACGAAATCATGATCATGAACACGGGTCAAGAATTGGAAAAAGAACATAATAGAAATTTCATACAAAAAGATTAAAGAACTCAAACCGATTTGCAATCTTGAAACCTTGAATTAGCCTTCCATGGCCATTGTCATAGAAAACTTAGTGGAACAAAATTGAGAAGAAGGAAAACTTCCAAATCCAAGAGAAAACTCTACAAAACTCTAAAATGTCAAAATGTTTCCAATGAACAAAAAACTAAAAAAACCTCTAACTTTTCTAACCTCTCTCCTTATATACAAATTTTACTAACTACTGACGAATTAACAACTAACTATTAACCAATTAACAAATTAACTACCAACCAATTAACAAACTAACAACTAACTAATTAACAAACTAACAACTAACCAATTAACAAGCTAACTAACTAAACTACCTAACTAACTTCCTAAATGATGACATGGTCGAAATTGTCAAGGAGAATGGGCTTGGATAGAAGCTTGAGCAGCCCAACAAGCCCACCAATCAACAAGGGATAGTCCAATTCAGAGTGGTGCAAAGGTAGTGGCTTCTTGTCCATTTTTGACATTATAATTGGTCGAACTGGGGTGAATAGTAAGAAGAAAAGTTTTAGACCTTCATCTTAGCTTTATAGGGCTACCAAGATTGTTCCATTTGGAGGTCTATAGCTCCAAATATGGTCTGCACAAGATATCAACCTCATAATGAAAATTAAGCCCAAAAATAAGCAAAGATTAGAAATTATCCTCAATTAAGCTCAATGGCCCAATACTCAACCAATATCAACCAATTGAATCCCATTTTTCCCATAATTTTCGTATCCGTAATAGTGTGAAAGGAAAGCCCGACTCCAAGGTTAGGGTGATCATGGTTTTCCACTTTAAGCTTGTAATGAGCTATAATATTAAAGAAATGGTTAGATAGGCTCAAAAGGGGTAAGCAAGGGATTTAATGCAAGGTAAGTCCATTTGGCTAGTGGTTATAAAGAAAGAATGTCTAATGCATATCACCAATGCATGCGAGACAAGAAGCATAAAAGAGAATCAAGGCAAAACCTAGAGTAACTATCAACACATGTGTAAATCACACAAGACAGAAGAGAATGGCAAGATTCAAGCCATTAACATACAAGGCTCAAAACCTCACAAGGATAAATGCTCTATCACCAATGGTTCATACATTAATTTCCAAGTCACTTATTACACTAAAGATGCATAAAAAAAGGTTCCATATCAAGTTATGAAACCTATTAATCAAGAATGATGCAACTATTCACAATTTATACAACTTAGAAATCCATTAAAAAATGCTAAAAACTGCAAAATATTTTTTTTTTCTTTTTAGCAAAAATGAAATTGACAGCAAACGAAAAAAAACAATAGAAAATAGCGACAACAGCAAAAAAAAAACAAACAGCAAAATAGCAAACAAAAATAACAAAACAGAAAAATCATAAAATAGTAAAACACTACTAAAACACCCCCCCACCCCCCCCGCCCACCCTACACACACTTAAAAGAAGCATTGTCCTTAATGTAAGCATATATGAACATAAAGGAAAAGGGTGAAATAAGAACAAAAACTTCTCTCTCAAGGTGGAAAGAATGTGCAGAATTTTGCATCTAATATTTTTTCTTCACTTCTATTAGTAGTTGCTTAAGGGAGCCTCCTCCTCATCCATCTTAACACTTCCAATGTTACATCTTCTGGTGGATTCTTCAACAAAAACCTTAAAGTTGAATGCTTAACAAGGTGCTTATAGAAATCTCCCAACTTCTTCAAGTCTTGTGACAACCTTTCCTTTTTCTCAACTTGGAGTTTGTTGGCTATAATTACTAGCGTATGTAATGGTTGCACCATGGATGGCAATAGAGGTTGAATTACTACAACCTCCACAACTCCTACAACACTCCCATCTACAACATCTACCACTCTTGCATCTGCATTAATAGCACTACTAATTTCTATGCAAATAGGACACTTAGTTAATCCAATACAAGTACAATCATTAAAAAATTCAAAAACTTCATAAAATTTAGAATGCAAATTTATTGATTGCTATTGTGGTAGCTCCTTGCCACTCCTCAAGGTTATGTCACTCATTTTCTTGTGGACTAAGAATGTTTTGAGAAGGAATCTGTCCAAAACCCTTGGACTACAATTGATTCACCATGGTGGCTAATTGACCAATTTGTGTTTTCAAATCCTGCATTGTGATAGACACATTCTCTTGGAATAGAATTTTATTCGTGGCCATCTACTTGACCAACTCCTCTAAGGAACTCTGCTGTACAAGTTGCATGGGTGGTTGTGGTCTGAATGGAGGTGGTGGTTGGTATCTTTGAGGTTCAATTTCTAGCAAAGTGGGACAGACATTAGTTGGATGTTGTATAGAAGGAGACATGCCATACTCTCTCATTGGTGGATTATGATGGTGTTGTCCAATGGCTAGCTATCTAACAAGAGAGGTCAGTTTAGTTATCTTATTTTCAAATCTCTGATTGTTAGTAGCAACTACCTCAATCACTACTTTGGATGTAAGAGACCCCCTAATGCCAAATTGTTTAGTGTTACTTACAAGACCATGAAACTCAGGTAACAAATGGGTTAGTCCAGATTTATGCTCATATGATTGGGCTTGTTCCCATTCAAGATATCGATACACCAAGGTTGGTACATCATATGTAGCCTACTCCTTAAAGGTCCTATCATTGTTAGCCATATTATCCAAACTAAATGAAGATATATCAACACTAAAATTAGAATAGGAACCAAAACCAAATCAAAATCAGCAATATCAGAATCAGCCCTATCAGAATCACAATCAATTTCTAGATCAGAAGCAATATTAGCAAGATCAAAATCAGAATTAGAACCAGAATTAGCAACCTATGGAATACTATCTATTTCTGGGTCATAAGCATGCAAGTTACTAGGATTACTCCTAGTCATACATAGCAAAAATAGGTTGACATGAAACTGTAGAAACAGCAGAAAAGACAGCAAATAGGAAAATGACCAAAATACCCCTATAATAGTAAACACATGTCAAGAAGGGTATAGGAGAGGTAAAATGATACCAAACAATTTATAAAAAATTTCTAACACCACAATGACATTATATGATGTATTTATGATTTCCTGGAATTTTTTGGCGATTTTTAAAAATCATGAAATTGAAAAAATTGAAAAAGTGGTCTAAAAGATTGAATTTATCAAAAATAAGGCCACCCCACTGTTTAACATAGTGGCCTTGATCTATGAATGTTTTTCCTAACTTGTGACCAAGTTTCAGTCGATTCTAGGTTACTCAATTTTTCAGCCTCAAAGATTTCTACTAGTGCTACATGGATTTCTACTTGTGCTTAATGGATTTCAACTAGAACTCTACCTCCTAATAGTGCTACAACACAAAAGAAAGAAAAAAAGTACACATACAAACAATCTATACACCAAAAGACTCAAACTATTACAAGATTAGGACACAACAACATGTGTCCTTGGCAACGACGCTAGTTTGATAATACTATCGACACACTACCAAATTCACTAAATTTCCCTTTATTTTTTATATGTAGGGGGTCAACCTAGGTCAATTATCACAAGGACACACTCTTGCTATGCCTATCTTCTTGATCAGAACCAAAACAAAATGTAGAAAAAGGAGGTTTGAGCGAAACAAAATTATGGAGAACAAGTAATTACACAAAACATAATTGATACAAAATAGAATTAATCTCAAAAAAATGGTGTAATATCAATCCAAGGATTCCATCATACAATTTGTTATCATGGTTCTAATAAGGGTGCAATTTCATATTGATAATACATAATTTATACCCCTTATAAGGTCTTTAGATGGGTAGAATAGACTATAATTTGTAGTTAAGAATCATGTATTGGCTAAGATTTAGATTTCCAAGGTTAAACTAAGGAAAATACAAATCTAGAATAAGTTGCTAATTTTAGCTAACAAAGATAGAAGTCTTGTTTTGTAGGTCAAAGGAGTATGGACGAAGTAAATTTGACAAGGAAGTCGTCTCGGCCAAGATGAAACCCTCCAGGCCGACTCCTTGATTAGAAGAAGTCATCCCAACTAAGGTCGGACGCATCCTGGTCGGATGAAACTGACTCCAAGCCAAACCAAATGAGGACAGAAGCATCCCGACCAGAGAAAGCCAACTCTACAATACTTACCCTATCATCAAGTAGTCAGATGCCAATTTCGCATGCTAACTCTTGTAGAGCCGACTCCGTGTTCGACTCCAATTCAGATGCAGACTCCAGTTTGGATGCCAACTCCATACTAGATGTCAACTCTAGACCGGATACCGACTCCAAAGCACATACCAACTCCCATCCATTCAAATTCATCTCAGCATTTGAAGACCGACTCCACTTTAGTAGATTCAAGCATGTGCATAAAATGTAATTTAGCACGTGGTAGTTAGAAAAGTCTGTTAGAGTAGTTATTTTTGTTAAGTCTGTTATGTCAGGTGGTTAAATCTGTTATTTCAGTTATAGAGTTAGTTAGATGATGCATGTATAAATAAAGATGCATGGTTACATCCTAAGGTTAGCAAAGATTATTGATAAACACGTTCTATACGCTTGTATACACCTCCATTTCCATTTCAATCATCTTTGTTCAACGGTGCTTTAGTGACATTCATTGAGGCTTGAGTGAACCTAGGGCAGAGTTCGAGGTGAGCAGAGTTGCTAAAGGGGACTGACCAAGAATTTGGCACACTCTAGAGGGTACGACCTCTCATGTTTGTTGTTCTCCTTTGGTTGAAAATTGCAGCTACCACTGGTGGTCATCATCGAAAGTTAAGACCATCCTTTTCTCCTAAATCCACTGCATGTATCGGTATTTTGGTTAATCAATGAATGAATATGTTTCATTTTACTTGTATGTTTGTAATTTTTGTTAAGGATAAGTTGTTCTTGTTGTATTATGTTCGTACATAATAGGAATAGATCACGCTAGATTAGGGGGTGGTTGAAACCTATCTAAGAAATATTATAGATAATCATTAGATAATCTACATCAACCAAGGGCATAATCCCTACTACCTCGAAGCTGCGGTTGTGTAAGCCCTCAATTGGCAATGGACGAATGTTAGGTGGTTGCCTTAGGATATTGGTTGGTGAGGAATCGCGTGCATACTAAGGAGTTGAATTAGAACTATTTCATTGATCCCATTGTAGCCGGTATGGTAAATATATGCTTTTAGTAGACTTGGATTGCTTTTACCTTTGTAGCCTGTATCATAAATATGTGCTAGTTAGATATAGTTTGCCTTTACTTTTGTAGATAGACAATTTATTTCAAGCACTTTACTTTCTATTGTTAAAACCCCTTTGTTTTACTTTACTAGCAAGTCAGTCTGCATCCTACCTTCCTAATTCTGCAACCTCTTCTGCCTTTTACACTAGAAAATACAAGAACCAAATGTCCTTGAGAAGAATGACCTAGGTTGACCATATTCTACCCATAACATAGGAAAATCTAGTATTTTGATAGGAGAAATGATGACCAAATCCTTACCTATCAAATTGGTGTTGTTGTCGAGGACACACGTTCTGTGTTCCTAGTGTGTCGAGTCTGAGTAGAGTGAACCTGAGTCTGTAGATTGCATGTCCCTAGGTATACCGAGTCTATTTTCTTTTTCCTTTCTTAACTGAATTGATTTTGTTTGTACACCAATTGTCATATTTGTATTGAGTATGTTTTCTTTTTTCTAATTACGGAGTCTGTTTTCTTTTGATAATTACGGAGTCTGTTTTCTTTTGATAATTGACGAGTCTGTCTATACACTAACTAGGAGTCAGTTATTTTTTGTTTTTGTCCTAAGTCCGACGTCAAAGTTTCATTTTTCTGCATGTCGAGTTAGTTTTGTGTCGAGTCAAAGACTGTTTGCATGCGTATTATGATTTTTTGCTTTTGTTTTTAATAATTGTTGTATGTGTCAAGACCGTATCAACTGAATTTTGCATGTGCCAGATCCGTGTGTGAGGTCAGTGTATGCCGAGTCTATTATGTATGTATAGCCGAGTCTGTGTCTGTCTTATTTTGTGTAGTCGAGCATTTCTAAGTTTTGTTTTTAGTGTATTTTGTTTCGGTAATCTTGTAGTTCTGCATAATTTTCTTTCCTGTATTTTGTAAGCAATTTTTTTGTAATAAAATATTTTTGTATTTCTTGCATGTTTCGCATAATTCTTTCTACAATCTTGCATTTTCTTTTTGCGTAACTTTTGTTATGCAATATCTTGCATTTGTTTTTCTTCTTACATAATTTTAATTTTCATCATTTGAGTATATTTTATGCATAATTTTGTTCGGAGTAATTGATTTTTGCATATTCGGTGACGTTCATTCAGGCTCGAGTGAACATAAGGTAAAGTTCGAGCTGAGCAGAGTTGCTAAAAGGGTTTGACCAAGAATCTGGCACTCTCTAGAAGGTACGACCTCTCATGTTCACTATTCTCCTTTGGTTGAACACTACAACTACCACTAGCGGTTGTCGTGAGAAGCTTAGACCATCCTTTTTCCCTTGAATCCATTACATGTATCTGTATTTTGGTTAATCAATGAACGACTATGTTTCATTTTACTTTTATGTTTGTAATTTCTGTTAAGGATAATCTGTTCTTACTGTGTTTCATTCGTACATAATAGGAATAAACCATGCTAGATTAGGGGATAGTCGGAACCTATCCAAGCTATATTATAGATAATCATTAGATAATCTACATCAACCAAGGGCGTAATCCCTACTACCTTGAGGTCGCGATTGTGTAAGCCTTAGTTGGCAATGGATGAATGTTAGGCAGTTGCCTTAGGATATGGGTTGGTGAGGAATAACTTGCATACTAGGGAGTTGAGTCAGAACCATTTCATTGATCCCATTGTAGCCGGTATGATAAATATATGCTTTTAGTACACTTAGATTGCTTTTACCTTTGTAGCCTGAATCATAAATATATGTTAGTTAGATATAGTTTGCCTTTACTTTCGTAGATAGACAATTTATTTCAAGAACTTTACTTTCTATTGTTAAAACCCCCTGTTTTACTTTACTACCAAGTTAGTTCGCATCCTACCTTCCTAGTTCTGCAACCTTTTTCGCCTTTTACACTAGAAAATACAAGAACCACGTGTCTTATCTTTGAGAAGAATGACCTAGGTTGACCCTATGCTACTGATAACACAGGTAAATCTAGTATTTTGATAGGAGAAATGACAACTAAATCCTTACCTATCACTTATCAACCTAAGTTTCATTAGATAATCATCTAAGATTCATCCATACAGATTGGGACCACAATCGCAGTCCCTAATTAGCCTGGATTCAAGCTCAAAATTAGTTGATTTTAGTTGATCAATCGATCACCTAACCTTGATTAGATTAGGATTAATCAATCCTCTAACCTAACACAATCCAAACTCTCAAACAAAATCATGATCATAAAAATTGGTCAAGAATTGAAAAAAAATGTAATAAAAAGTGCATACGAAAAGATTAAAGAATTCAAACTAATTTGCAATCTTGAAACCTTGAATATAAAAAGAACCTTAGTCTTCCATGGCCACTATCATAGAAAACTTAGCGGAACACAATTGAGAAGAACGAAAAACTTCAAAATCCAAGAGAAAACCTCTCCAAACTCTAAGAGAAAACTCTTCAAAACTTTAAAGTGTCAAAATGTCTCCAATGAACAAAAAACTAAAAAAACATCTAACTTTTTCTAACCTCTCTCCTAATATACAAATTTTACTAACTACTAACCAAATTAATAACTAACTACTAACCAATTAACAAATTAACTACCAATCAATTTAAAAACTAACTACTAACCAATTAACAAATTAACAACTAACCAATTAACAAACAAAAACCAACCAATTAACAAACTAACAACTAACCAATAACAAAATAACTAACTAAAATACCTAAATAACTTCCTAAATGATGATATGGTCAAAATTTCCAAGGATAATGGGCTTGGATAGAAGCTTGAGCAGCCCAACAAGCCCACCAATCAACAAGTGACAGTCCAATTTAGAGTGGTGCAAAGGTAGTGACTTCTAGTCCATTTTTTGACATTGTAAACGGTCGAAATGGGTTTAACTAAAAGAAGAAAATTTTTAGTTCTTCGTCTTAGCTTTCTAGGGATATCAAGATTGTTCTATTTGGAGGTTCTTAGCTCCATATATGGCCTGCACAAGATAGAAATCTCATAATGAAAATTAAGTCCAAAAATAAGCAAACATTAGCAATTATCCTCAATTAAGCTCAATAGCTGAAACTCAACCAATGTGTGATTATTAGTCATAAAATAATGTCAAATATGTCCAACATAAGTCACTATTAGGTGTCTCGAAAATTCTCTATCATAAATCGAGAGCAAATAGGCCACAATCTTATTTAAGTGTTTAGCACTCACACTTGTGTTTCACTCTTTGTGGCTTTTCTCTAGTGTTTTCTCTTTCCTTTTTCCTGATAACCTCTACTCTATGTCTTGCAAAAGAAACTAATTCTACTAATCAAACAACCAGTTGCATGTTAAAGATAAGAAAATCTTAATGAACTCGTAAGAATTTCAAGCAAAGGAAAAACTCTAGGACCAAACTAGAAATTTAAAGAAGACAAACAAGAAAAGTTTAAGAAAGGATGCTAAATTCAAAAGGAATTAAATGTGAAAAGTAAGAAGACTCAATGGCTAAGAAAGAAACAAAAAAATACAGGAGAAATAGGATCATACATGGCTTTCCACCACAATTCATGACTCAATACAAATTATGCAAAAAAAAACTAGTCAAACTAGAATTCTAGTAACTTGGTATGTCTTTGTTTTTGCTTGGGACCTTCCACAAAATTTTTCTTTTGTTCTCTTTACTTGTTTTTGTGTGGCTATTCTCTTTTTATACTGAATTCTTTTTCCATTAATCACTTTTTTCTTTATCTTTTGGAACTTCTTTCACACACTTTTGGTCCACAATTTTGTTGACAACATCATAAGAATTTCTATCCCAAACTAATATGCATTTCGTCAAACACTTAGTACAATTAATAAACATACAAAATAACACCTTAAAATGTTAGAAAAGGATACAAACCAATTAAATTCAAGATATAGGCATTGTCATTTATTATTGCTATAAAATTCTAAGTGTTTTAGATATTGTGCTTAACACATCTTTGAGACAAAGTGTCCAAAACAAGCAAATCAAAGTGTCCAAACATTGCATCTTAGAAGATCGTCCAAGAGATTATGTTTTACAAAAACTCCAAAATAAAAAAGTATCCCATAGACATCTTCGTTTATAGGAAGTTATTTTTTACCATTAAATTTTTACTTAGTGCATTCAAAATTTTAATTGCACTCACTTCCATGTAGGACCTTTTTGCCCTGACTTGAAAAATCTAAGAAATATCTTAGTCAAGGTCACGAACCCTAGAGGACAAGCCTCTATTGTCCATCATCATCAGCCCTTCGTAAAAGTATTGAATTAACAACTGCTCGCTGATTTGATGGTGCGGACATTTTGCGCATAATTTGTTGAATCTTTCCCAATATTCATGCAAGGTTTCGTCGGAATGTTGCCTTATATCATAAATCTCCTTCCAGATGGTTGTTGTTCTGGATGCCAAAAAGAACTTCTCCAAAAACATTCACCTCATGTCCCCTTAGGTGGTGAACAAAATCGGTTGTAAGTACAACCAGTATTTGGCGGCTCCATCCAGGGAAAACAAGAATGCTTTCATTTTGATATAATCCTCCGGTATTCCATGCGCCCTCATTGTGGAACATACCACATAAAATTCCTTCAAGTGTTTGTGCAGATCTTCACCTACAAGACTGTGAAATTTTGGCAACAAGTGAATTAGTCCGAATTTCAATTCGTAGGATTGAGTTTACTCCAACTGCAAATATTGAATGCACCATGGTTGGTACATCACATCCGACATGGCCAACTCTTTAAGAATCCTATCATTATTCTTCATTTTCTCCGGCTCGTGGGACGTGTTATCAATAATGTTAGGCTCGGAATTAATATAAAAACTACTGAACTCAACAAAATCAGAATTGTGAGTCGTAAAATTATTATTAACAAAATTGGAAACGAAAATAAAACTACGGCTATTACCTACTTCAGTACTCCTAACTTTTCTTAACTTATGTAATGTCCTATCTATTTCGGGGCCAAATGCATGCAAATTTTTAGAGCTACTCCTAGTCATGCACTACATGACAGAAAAAAAAATGAACCAAAAATAATGCAATGATCAAAATACAGAAAAAAAATTATGCAGAAAAAGTAAAATCAATTTATAAGTGATTTCCCCTTTTTTTCTAAAAATACTCACGCAGTTGCACACAAACTCAACACATATTGGTTTAGCACATACACACTCGGTATATGCACAAATTCGGCACATATAGACTCGGCATAGACAAATTTCAACTCATATAGATTCAAAATATACACAAACTTATTAAAAACACAAATACAGACTCGGCATGCTAAAGACTCAGACTCAAACTCGGTTTGCTAAAAGCTTAGATTTGGTATACCATAGATACAGGCATGGCATTTGATATGCTCGTATTTAGTCATCTTTACGCACATCAAATAAACTAAATCAAACTATAGCATAGTCAATCTTAGGTCGAATTCTCTCAAGGACACAATGTGCTCAATTGTGACTTAATGTGAAAACTAGAGTAATGCAGAAAACACTCAAGTGTAGAATATCGACTCGCTCTTGGCTAAGACGAGTCCGATATGGTCTCAATAGAGACGTGTCCGACAACCAAGTCGAACTGACTCAGTTTTGGACTGGATTGCAGGAAACAAGGGGGTTTGATTGCTAGTAAAATAGAGACAAAAAGTAAACAAAGTAGAAATGTAAATGTGATCTAACTACACTACCACTAATGCTACTACTGTATTCATGCTAAGTTCCAATAATCAAGTCGGTTCCACCTCTTTCACTCAAGATTATGTTCTAAATCAACTTGAGATTCTTCTTATGACAATCATCAAACATTCATCCATTGCCATATCGAGGATTTACACAATCGCTACCTCATTAGTTGGCAGGGATTAAGCTCGGAGTTGATTTTAGGTTCTCTACTCGATTACCTACTTAAGTTGTTAAATCGGTTTCGATTAGCCTAGTCTAATGTTGGTCTACTTAACACTATGCAATTGCAACACAGTAAAGAAAATTACAATGCAAGATTCATAACCAAGAAATTAGAATTGAAATTACTTATATTATTAGAAACAGAGTACAAACAAGGGTGTGAATTCGATGAATCCGCCTTCCACAACGATCGCCATGGAGGGATGATGATGGTTCGCTGTAGATAGCCAAGATGCTAAGGATCAGGTCCACCAAAGTGCGATGGCAAGCCAAGCGGTCCCCTCTGACAACCTTTGGCCTCTCAGTTCTTGACTTGCGCCTCTTTGATCGAGAGTGACACCTCTGATAGCACTGTGCACCATCGTGAGAATGGAAACGTGAGAGAGAAGATGTAATAAAATGGACGCGAGTATAGTTCTGAATTCAACAACGACTAAAACGTGCCCAACATTCTCTATATATACACAAGCTAGGTCTCTTGCGACGCTTTACTACACCTAACGACCTAACAGAATTACAAAACTGAATTGCCTAATCTACCCTCCTAATGATTCTCCTTGCGTAGCAAGCTTCTTCCAGGAATGATGTGGTAGCTAAGCTGGATGGAGCTGTGTTGGGCACACCTGGACTGGGTTGCTTGATTGGGCCATTCCACTTGGGTTGCGTGCTCCTTTGGGTTGCTGGACTATAGAGTCAGCCGGTCTAGGAGGGAGTTAGTTTGGTCGGGACGACTTCTCTTGGGCTGAGACTGTTTAATGGGCCGAGATCATTTGGAGTTGGCCTGCAAAAGAAATAAAATCTTTTATTAGCTAAGACCCTCAAATTAGCTTGGATTTATACTTTCCCTATTTCTAGGTCCATAATAAGAATCTTAGCTAAGACACAAATTCTTAAGCACCAAATAATCTCAAAAGCACCCATCTCAAGTCCTTGTAAGGCGTATAAAATATGACTTATCAACATTCTATAGACTCGAATTCGGCATACAAACTTAGACTCAACACACTAAGACACAACAGCACCAATTTGATAAGCTTTGTTGTCAACGCAATATCAAATAAAACTAGATTACCTATGATTTTTATAGCATAGGGTGCAACCTAGGTTGGATCTCTCAAGGACACGTGTATTTGATTTGCTTAGTGTGAAAAGCAAAGAATCATGTAGAATATGAAAATGCAAAATGTAGACTCGGACAATATACAAAAATGTAAAGACAGGGGGGTTTTGGTTTCTACTTGAAACCACAAAGTAAATACAAAACATAAAGTAAACTAGCTAACGAAATTAAGAACGAACAAACGAATGAATATTTAGCATATCAATCCAAAGTTCAGCAAGCAATCGATTCTGGTTCTTAGTAATGGATGCGATTCCAAACCAACCTAAGTTCTTAAGACGATCGCCTAACATTTGTCCAATGTCGACTGAAGGCTTATGCAATCACGGCCTCGAGTTAGTATGGATTATGCACGTGGTTGATTTTAGGTTCTTAATCGATTACCTAACAAGTTATTAGATCGATTCAATTTGACCCCTAACCTAACGTGATCTACTCTTATGCATGAATGATCATGACACAAGCAAGAAGCAGAGAAACAAAATAGGAATCACATACGGAAAGATAGAGAAACACAAACCAATTCATTACAGAAACATTATGTTGATACATTGACTCAAAAATATGGAATCATGGACTTATCCTCCCATAATGATTGCCATAGAAGAGACTACAATGTTCAACCGAAGAAAGCCAGAGAACATGAGAGGTGGTACATTCTAGAGTGTGTCGTGAAGACAGACGAATTTACCGTTCCTGGTTAGTCCCCTCTAGCAACCTGCACATCTTGAACCCTGCGCCTACGCCCACTCGATCGACTGAGCATCATTGAAGCACTGTTGAACACTAATCGATGGATGAATGAGTGATTCGATGGATGCGTGAACGTACAAACGAACTGAACAACAATGGGCCATGAACGAGCTAACTATTCTCTTTTTTACATGTTTTGGGTAACTAACTAATCATAAACAACTAACTAATTAACGATTTGCAGCTAACTAACTACGATTAACAACTAACAACTAACTGAAATACCTAACTTAACTAACTAACTACTTCCTAAATGATTATATGCTCGAATTTGTTGGAGAATAGTTCACTCAACTTTGTTGGTGGGACAAATTCGGATGGTCAGGATGAACTCAGCAGGTGGAGACGGAGTCAGCATGCGGAGTCAAGTCGGTTGATGGAAACGAAGTTAGCATGCAGAGTGGAGTCGACTATTGGAGACGGAGTCAAATGCTGCTAGGATGAATCTGGATAGATAGGGCGACTCAGCATCTAGGGACGGAGTCAACTACTGGAGTCGAAGTCGGCATGGAGAGGAACTCGTCTGGCCGAGACGACTTCGATCTCGGTTGGGATGGTCTGAGACTCTAGTTTCAACCTGCACAATGAGTTAATCTTTTTGTTAGCTAAAATCCTCAAATTAGCATAGATTTGTATTTTTCTTGTTTTTATCCC
This sequence comes from Mucuna pruriens, assembly GCA_025330945.1. Lineage (NCBI taxonomy): Eukaryota > Viridiplantae > Streptophyta > Magnoliopsida > Fabales > Fabaceae > Mucuna > Mucuna pruriens. Next base: position 303,454 of record JAENHJ010000365.1, on the reverse strand, counting down.
TATAATCTGAATCTCAACTAATATGCGATTCTTAGCTACAAAATAGAGTCAATTATACCCATCTTAAGACCTTGTTGGGTGTCTAAAATATGAATTATCACTCACTTTGAAAACATTATTTTTAGACACCTTGAAAAATGTCTTTGGATGATCTTCAAAAACTTAGTTTTATAAACTCACCTATTGCGAAAAGGATAATGAGTACTTTAAAAATCACACACCCAATTTAACCTCCCTTCTTGTGTGTTTACATGTGGTACTTCACATCCTACCAATTTCCTTTAACACTAACTTGAGAGCTTCACACCAACTTCAAACTTAAATGTTTACTCGCAACTCAATCATAATTACAAACTCATGCATGTATACATATACATATCATCGACATCAACAAATTCTAACTCATAGAATTATGCATATACAAATATATTTTTATAGATTTTCCTTAAAGTTATCACCATTCAGTAAAGGCTACATATCAATAGCCTTCACTAATTGCCTATAATCATTCCAACAACCAACCTCTACCAAGTAAGATTCCCACCAAGGATTTCCACTCTCAACAAATTTATCTCTTCATTTCAACATCCCCATCCTTTAGAATGGATAACATATATTATTAAATCTTATGATAGGGTATTAGGACTTCATTTTTAATTTTCATTAAATCTTCTTCCAAGTTCATTTTGTCCTTTAATCTAATTTATTCTAAGGTTCTTAAGAATATTGTCTAAGTATTATCATCTAGTAATTTTAGGGAAATTAATTATTCTCTAGGTGTAATAAGGTTTAGCGCTTAGCGCACTGCCTACCACGAATAATCTAGTTGCAAGTTCAGCTAGCATTTAGCGTAGGTATTTTTCCACTCAACACATCTCCTTACAAAGAGTTACAAAAATAGGTTTAATTGGCACTTAGTGCAACCATAATGTTGTTTAGCATGTCAAAATATAAAGAGCTAATTTTTTAGGTTGTCAAGTGGTTCTTAGTGTGACCATAACATCACTTAGTGTACCTCTTTACAAAGAACTAATTATTTTATATTTTACATGGTGTTTAGCGTGAGCTTTTTCACTTAGAGTTCTTTAGAAATATTTCTATTTCATTGAAAATCTAAATTTTAGTGCTTAGTGTGGCATTTTCTGCACTCAGTAATATTCATAAAATTTGACAATCTTTAAGTGGTGCTTAGTGCATATTTAGTATGATTGACCTACTGATAGGTGGTAAGATTTAGTTGTCATTTCTTCTATCAAAATACTAGATTTTTCTTATGTTAATGTAGTACAGGATCAACCTAGATCATTCTTCTTAAGGACACGTGGTTCTTGTATTTTCTAAGGTGCAAGGCTAAAAAGATTCCTAAACTAGTTATGTAGGATGCTGACTTAGCAGGAAACACAAATGGGGTTTTTAACAAGAAAAATAAATTTACAAGAAATGTAAAGATTAACTAAAGCATGTAAGGAAAAGTAAAGATTAACAATTACTTACAATTACTAAGATTACTAAGTTTACTAAGACTATCAATATTACTACGACATATTTATCCTATCTCTTATCCTAATTTATCACTTACTAATTTTAACTTCAATTCTTACTATGCCAATGATTTCTCACTAGCCCAATTACCTACAACGATCGCCAAACATTCGTCTGTTGCTAACTAAGGACTTAAACAATCGTTGCCACGAGTTTGGCGGGGATTACGCACTTGGCTGATGTAAATTATCTAATAATTATCTATTTTATTGTTAGAGTGGTTCTGATTGGCCCCTAAACTACCCAAACAAACTTAACAGAAATAATTACCCAAAGAGACTTTCCTAACTACCACGTTCTAAATTATATTTTATGCACGTGCTTGAATCTACCAAAGCGGAGTTTTCTTCTGATGTCGGGATAGACTTGGACGGATGGGAGTCGGCATGTGCTTTGGAGTTAGCATCTGGTATGGAGTCAGCTTCCTCCGACTTCATTTGGTTCTCCGAGTTCAGAACTGAGTCGGTTTTGTGGAGTCGGCTTCATAAGAGCTGGCTTTGTCTAGCCAGGATGCATTTGGTCTGACTTGAGCCTTATCTAGTTATGCATCCGATGTTAGATGACTTCTTCTAACTGGGACAAAGTCAACCTGGAGGGCTTCGTCTTCGTCGAGACAACTTCCTCGTCGAATTTGACTTCGTCTAGCTTCTCTTCTGACCTACAAAATAAGACTTCGATCTTTGTTAGCTAAAATCAATAACTTTAGCCTAGATTTGTATTTTCTTTAGTTTAACTTTGGAAATCTAAATATTAGCCAATACATGATACTTAACTACAATTTATAGTGTATTATATCCATCTAAAGATCTTATAAGGAGTATAAAATATGAACTATCACCTACCGTCAATGAGTTCTTATTAAAGTTCATCTTTCATGATATGTGCTCAACATGAAATCATCATGTTTTGTGTGCCTGCAACAAAACTTAAAAATTCAACTCGCGCTTAGAACACATTCAATGTGTTTAGCACTCTATTTAACATGCTTAGTGCTGAAGTTTGAAACTCCCAACCAGAAAATACGTTTTCATTATTTTCCATGAAAATAACATGCATATCAAACATAATAGTCCATAACATCATATTATGATTTCAAAAACACATTTTAAATATCAAATAAGTCATAAAACAAAGAATTTCAGTAACATACATTTTTTATCAAAGCTCATCTCTAATATTAGAACTCAACCACATTTGAACTTGGATGCAACAAACACAAGATTTATCATATATAACAAGACTACGTAACAACTAAAGAAAAGTAGGAAATGGAGTGAGCTCCCTTACTTGGTGAATTTAGAGTGACTTTTCAAGAAAGAAGATGAAGAAATAAGGTGATAAAAGTGTGCTCCTAAGGCTCCATTAAAATGCATCATTAAAGGGGGAGTGAACGAGCTTCATATTATGGTCAAGTTTAACTTCTTAAACAACCTTAAGAGGGGATTTAATCTAATGGGTAATATGAATTTTCTTAACCAAGGGATTAAGAACAAAAATAGGAACCAATTTTGGACAAAAATGGCAAGTGATGTGGTTGACTTCTTTTTTCATATATGGGAAAATCTCTTTTGAATTTCATACTATAAATGGTAAAAAAAGTATATTATTAAATAGAATAAGATAAGATTTATCCAAAAATGGTAAGTCGATAAAGGATTAACCTCAGACTACATGCTAATTGTTTAGGAAAATGTGTCAATAATACTTTGACACTAACTCATGGTACATCTTTGCTCGGTCATTTATTAACTTAGTGTGTACTAATTGATAGATAATTTTGTAAATGATTGAGAAGCTCAAATGTCTTGAATTCTAATTATTAAAGATTTTACATTGACTAGTAATATAGTTAAAATAAAATATATAAGTAAAGAATAATCTTTATCTTACAAGTTGGATATGGTAAATTTAGTTCAAATCTAAATTATAAATTACTTTCACGGTGTTATTAGACTACATGTAAATGTTCAATGTTAATATATTTTTACAAATGTTAATTTAATTTAATTATATATTTTTTCTTTAAACATGATATTTGTCTAAATTTTATTTTCTCACACCTACTGAAAACACTTATGTTTTTTAATTGTTTTCCTTTATGTACTTTCCTAATTTTCTTCCTATAGTAAATGATATATAACATATACCATGCAAAGTGTAGATACAATAACTAGTTATGTAAGTATGATCTCGTTAATATTAATAAAAATGGATAAAGAAATTAAAATGCAATTATTTACATGAGTGGAGTTCCACTTTAATATGATGTTATTTTAAGGTCCTTACTTAACCATATTGTCGTAGGGTTTGATGGAGTTGAGATCCATGGGGCACATGGTTTTCTAATTGATCAGTTTTTGAAAGATCAAGTTAATGTCCGAATAGACAAATACGGTGGATCCTTGGAGAACCGTTGCCACTTTGCATTAGAAGTTGTGGGAGCTGTTGTTGAAGAAATAGGGGCTGATAGAGTTGGAATAAGACTCTCACCATTTTCAGACTACAACGAATGCATTAACTCAAACCCTCAAGCATTGGGTCTCTACATGGCCAAATCTCTTAACCAACATGGTGTCCTTTATTGTCACATGGTTGAGCCAAGATGGGACATTTCTGGGGAGAATAAGGAAAGCCCTTACACTCTTGCACCAATGAAGAAGGCGTTTAGGGGCACTTTCATTGTTGCTGGGGGATATGATAGAGAGGAAGGGAACAAGGTTGTGGCTGAGAACAAGGCCGATCTTGTTCTTATGGTCGTTTGTTTTTAGCTAACCCTGATTTGCCTAAGAGGTTTGCGGTTGATGCACCACTCAAAAAGTACAATAGAGACACCTTTTACACTTTTGATCCAGTTGTGGGTTATACTGACTACCCTTTTCTTGAAGGTAGTGCTTAAGGATAACATGAACTAGTGATGTTGTACATTATTTTATGTTTAATCTGGTTTTGTATTTTTCACCTAATAAAATAATGTAACATAATATCATTGTTGCATTTAATAAGAAAATATTAACATTGTATAATTATATAATATACAGGTTTTTTTGCTAAATTTATGTATAAATACATACTAAAGAAAAGGAAAAAAATATGAAATTAATTTTTTTAAGTTAAAATTAATTTATACATAAATTAAAAATAAAATTTTAGAGAAATTAATATGAATAATTTGTTATCAATTAACTTATGTGTATAGACAAGTTAATTTAATTTTATTTTTATAAATATTTATGAAAAACTTATCCACGTAAATCATAAAATGAGTTTTTGACTATATGAAGTTGAATGTGGATGGAATTGACTGTTAATAAATTACATAAGCACTTAATTCTCATAATGAAGTCTTTGTCTCTTATATTTTTCCATAAATATAGCACAATCAAGAACAGTCTTAAATATATGGATAAAAGGCAAAACACAATTTGAACAAGTCATTGGTGAACAATAGGACTAATCTCCCCAAATTTGACATTGCTTGAAATAGTTGTGAATTTGAAAATGGGTTCCTGACGGTTGTCTTATTTACTAATAAAGTATTTTGCATGTTTACTTTTAATCAAGATTTATCAATGGTGATTAAAATATTGTTTGCAATTATTTACGTCACAAATAAAATCTGTGGGGTTAGCAACTTAATTATGTAATATATTGATAATGGATTTGATAAAAGTGAAACTTCCCTAGACTTCAATGACTCAAATATCCATAAAAGTTACAAAATTCACAATAATTTCATTTTAAGAGAACAAAACAAATCCTCAAAAAAGTATATAGAAACAAAAATATTGGGGTGCAAGCTTCAAGACAGGTGAGGACGGAAGTTAAACTGACATTTTTGGTAACCCAACTTGTTGCAGCCCAAGGAAAATGTGAAGCAGATTTTAGGCTAAGACTCATCCTTATTGATAAGTATTGTCTTGGTTGAAATAATTAGGGAGTGGATACTAATTAATTTAAATAAATAATACTACTTATTCTTAATATTCTTTTGATAAAAATAATAAATAAAAGATACTAATTGATTTAGAATATAATTGAAATACATGGATAATGTAAAAGAAAGATACTTGTTCGACGACTGATATTATGGGAATTTAATTTCCCAAAGGATAAATCTCCTTTTCTTCTTTATGTTTTTTATTTATTTCTCCTTCTCTCGTGATATTACCAAATATATATATATATATATATGGAAACTTATTTAGTGAGATGAATAAATTTATATGCTATTTAACTATGTATTGAATGTTATGATTAAAATGGAAAGAGCATGCATAGAAGAATTATAGCCCAACGATAAGTGAATTATCATTTGTTTCTAACTAATAATTACAAAGGAAAGGGTGGTATGATAAAAGAATATAGTCCCCACTTGATTTTCACATTTACTTGTCCCACATCTGACAGGTCATAAAATAACTTAATCCTTATAAATCTATGATAAACTAAACAGAATGCCGAGCTAGGTGGTGCTAGCTTGTGACCCAAGCGGGGGCTTTAAGGTGTTGGAACAAGCATTCTCTAACCTTGTGGGGGTAGTAGTCGGATTCTTCTTGTTGTAATATCAATGAGATAGGGCACAAGCTATATTGCGTGTGCCGAAATCCAGGGTACAATTGCTCTCAACCCTTGGGAAGGAGGGGGCACAAGAATGCAAGGCCTTAACAGAGCAGTGGTGCCCCTCCTCTGGATATTGGGAGGCTACTGCACCATCTAAGGGTCAAAAACTTGTGTGCTTGGACTATCACCTTTTTTTAAGCATTGATAGTCTTTAACATTAGCTTCAATCTTTGATATTATTGAAATTCACAAATCTGTAAGCATTTTCTATATCACACTTCACAACAACTTTTTTACATCTTTGTCAATGGTTTATCCACACCATTGAAGAGATTTCTTTTTTTTTACCCTAAAAAATACTTATTAAAATATCAATAAATTAATGTTGTGTTATAATTAATTGTGTTATTAGTCTTAAAAAAATATTTATTTTAATTTTAGTCTCTAATTTTTAAAATCAATAATTTTCATTCCTATATGTTAAGAAATATCTAAACTTTAATTTTTAAAGTTAACATTTTTCTGTTACACAAATTAAAGTTTAGATATTAACTAAAACTAATAGTTTAAAAGTTAAAAACTAAAGCTAAAATTTACTAACTTTTCAATAACTAAAACACTATTAACCCTTTATTTTTTATTCGACATCCATTGATGATAAAAATGTATATAACAGTGTTGAAGACATTTGGTATTCCAGTTGTTGTATTCTTATAGCAACTTTATTGGTGGTGTTTATTTGGCTTCTTGCTTATCAATAAGCCTCCTGTTGGATAGCTAATTAATCTGACACTTTAAATAAGTAAATTTATTATCTTAATCTTTAATAATTTTTCATGCAAATGTAAACACACTTGGAGATTAAAAAAATATAATAATAATATATAGAATATAATTTTATATTTAAATTAAATAATTTAAATGACTTAGTGATGGTAGAGTGATATACTACAAAAAATTGATTTTTAGTGGGGTTTTATTTGTGGATGTTATTATAAATCGCCACAAAATTGTATGATTTTTGACAAATTTTTTAACCTCCACAAATTACAAAACAAAATAGGTTGTTAGTGACATAATTTGTGGGGGTGTTCATAAACCCCCAAAAATATATGTAATTTCTAACACATGATATGACCGCCACAAATTGATATTTTTTTGGTAACTTATTTTTTGTAGTTATATTTTGTTTTAAATTGATATATGTTATTATCTATTTTTTTTACTTAGTTTTGATTTCTATTTTATTTTATATAATTCTTAATTTTTTTTTTATTTTTTGTCAATTCAACTTGTCCAAAAGACAAATCAAATTTAATAATCATATTCACTACAAAAAAATTTTAATTTTGCTACTAATTCTAATTATCATTTAAATTAGTAACTAAATTTTAACTAATTAATTATTAATTAACTAACATATTATTTTTCCTAGTTAAATTTATATTATATTCATTATTATTCCTAGCACTACAAGAATTATTTTTACTAGAAATTAACTGTTGTTTCTTGTGTAGCTAATATTATAATTTCTTGTAGTGCATATGAAATTTACTTATCACCATAGAGATCAAAATTTTATCAATAAGCTAATTATTGTGTAACATCAATATGTCAAATTTAAAAGTAATTATCAATAGAATTTTTTAAGAAAATAAATGCTAACAAGTTAAAATTTAAATTTATAATATTTATACAAATATATTATTCTTAAAATTTTCACTTGTTCCTTTAAGGTGAAGTAAATATAAATCTTTTTATAAACACATTCTAAACTTGAAATTTTTTCCTTCTTTAGACCGAAATATTATACATTAACAAACATTCCAAGAAAATTAAGATTTATCTAAAGTCACTTATAAATACACACATTTATTTCAAGTGGATAAAAAAACTCTACCTATATATATAGTTATTGGAGGTAAAACTTTTATAATATTATAAATTAATTGAAAATTCATGAAAATATATTTTTTTTCTTCTTATCCTTTCCAATTTCATTTTTACTTTTAACCTAATCCATTTTCCCAATCCTCAAATGCTACCATAATCCACGCCCCTTTAAGCCTCGCCACAAAACAATACCACGATACTCCCTCTGCCACCTATTTTTCTGGCGAGGACTCCACTGCACCCGACATTCTCCCACCGTTAAACTTGGCACTAGCTCTTGAAGTGCCCAATTCTTCCCAATCCTATCAAAACCCTATCGTTTCGCTACCAGGCATGGCCAACATTACCGTGGTACTTTCGATGTCGATGCTGCAGATACAATCGATGATTTCATATCAGGTTCTTCCCGACCTTGCGACCGCTTCGATCCCAAATAGTCATGTTGTAGCTTCGCAAGGGATCGTGACTCTGTGGGTGAGTGATTCAATCATTCACCATTCCTTTATTTCTGTGTGAATTTGCATTTAGTTTAATTTAATTTAATACCTTTTCATTTATTGTTTCAATGTTTTGACTGGAATTATAGTTATCAATGTGTTTCTTTATTGAGCTCATGGAGAAATTTTTAGAAGCTTGCTAAAAATGCTAATACATTTTGATTTTGGGGCTTGTTCATAAGCTACGGAACACTACAACTAGACTTCTTGTAAGTTATTTTTTTGCAAATTTAAATTTAAAGTCTTTCCATCCAATAGTCATATTGTCCCATAGATTTTGATTTAATGTCTTATCAATCGGATTATCACAATGTTCATTGTGATTTTGATACTTCACAATCTCAATCAAATAATCAATCCAATAGTCATATTGTTCAAACGATTTTTGGATCAATTCTGAGATTCCTGCATTCTTTTACTAATTTTTTGGAATGATTGTCAAGTTTACTTATTGTGTATGAGTGCTTTACTCAACAAAAATATTAGCGATTTCCTTTTTTTTAGGTATGCATTTGGAATTACATCGGTTTTATGCTCATGGTAATTAATTGCCTTGTGCATTGCTTTCATATTTTTTCTGGTCATTCTTTGAATTATAGTATGTTATTTTTCCAATCATTTTAAGCTGTCTGATATATGATATACTCATACGTTTCCACTTTTCAACATTACTATTATACTAAAACTCTTAATATGAAAGAGCTGAGAGGCACTAGAATATTAATAATTGTTGATCTAGCATCATTGATGTTTATGACATAGTTGAGTTGAGTACATCTTTTAATCAAATAGTTACTATGTCTTAAAATGATGCAAACAGCTAACCTTCATTAGGCAACTTCAATGGCTCTTAATTATTTAGTTATTTTGATCATTTTTAATTTTTTTTGTCTTAAACTATATGTGGGGTTTAATATTGAAGATTATGGTAAGAAATGCTTAATATTGTTTTTTATGTAGATAGTATATCATAGCACATTATAATCAAATCCAATGTTTCCTGAAAAATTTTATTAACTAATGATAATTAATTTTCTCACTAATTTATTATAATGTTTATGACAGAATGTAAATTACTGAATAATCTAGAGACAAAAACTGTCCAATTCATGTTTTTCCTCTTACAAACTGTTTTTTGGTAAATTGTGCCACTTTGTCTATCTAACCCGTGATCCATGAACCGTCTTAGTTTTAATATTGCAAAATATTGAATAAGGGGCAAAATGCCAAATAATCCTGAAATGTTAAATTAAAGGATCATGCAATACTGCATCTAATAATATATTCTAGCTTTGGAAAATATTGGAAGAGAAAATATGCGGTGTATATGAATTATGTGGATTAAGTTATCCTTCAATAAAGGGATTTAAATATGGTGAAATAGTAGTGTCTGGTTTAGTAGAATAGTCAAGATAGGATCCTTGGAGAAGGAAGAATTTAGTGATCAAAGCTTTGCCTCTCTGTAAAGTTTCTAATGGTTCAGAAAAGTAAGGAGAAAAACAAGAGCACATTCCTATTTCCCCGAATCTGGTGCAGGAAAGCTACCAACGATTAAGCTTGAGGGTGGAAAGGCTTGGGTATGTATTTTGTAGATGCAAAATTTAGTTTGAGAAATATACCTTCTCCTGTTAGTTTCTCTTTTGGAAGGTAATATATACGTTTGCATTTATTTATTCTTTTCTCGCCTTTATGCTTGTAACATTATTCCTTGATATTGATGGTGTCCTGCCTTTTGAGACAAACAGTGTTATGATTTATGAAATTGTCTTTTATATGGTGTTCTACAGGTTATGGGAACGATTTTCACACACCACAAAAAATGTGTGATTGTGGACACACAAGCTACTACGGGTAGTAATCAAAAGATAACTGCATCTATTAGAGGTCTTGATCTGTTTGATGGTCGCTATGACACACTTGAGCATCATCTATTTTGTGATCTTAACACTATTTTCTGATGATTTCCACAATCCTACATTTCTTGTAAGTTGTCAACCTAATTGGGTATATTAATTTGTTAATTGTTTCACTTATTCTTCCATTTGGTCGGGAATAAGGACAGTCCTATTTTAACAATTTTCCATAGAATCCTTTTTTGTTATAATATCCATTATGCCTTGATTGAACCCTTGGTCATAGTGAGAAGTGTTATGTAGACCCTCAATTATCCTTGATTTGTTTCCCAAGTACATTGTAGCTTCTTAATAGAATTTATATTATGTAATATCATTGATTATGTCTTAGTGAAACCCCCGAGTTATAGGACTGAATTAGAGAGAGGCACCATTAGATTGTAGCTAAGTCTCACCTTTTGAGTTAGTTTATAAGTTATGTCATTATTACAAGTAGTTGTTGACATTTCTTAATTGACAAGTTCTCTGTTGGAACTTTGTTTAGACTTTAGAGTAACGCAATTGTATTATTTTCTTCTAGAGAATGTTTCTTTGATAGGGTAGGGAGTGGTGAAAAAATTGAACCTTAAAATTTTTAAGTTCAGAATTCAGATAATTGAGAAAAGAAAACAAGAAAGGAAGAAAGAGAAAAATATGTTTGCTATATAATTTTTTTTATTTCTTTCTAGGCAAAGACAACAATTTCTTTAGTGAAGCTACTTATGTAGCAGATTGTGTTCTTATCCTTGTTTATTTCTTTTGAACAAATGATGTTCATTGTTTTCTCTCCTCACTCCTGATTATGGTGTTACTTTTGTTTGCCTCCACAGCTTAACCAAGTGCATGTACTTTAAATGTTGGTCATAGACTCATACACAGGCACTATGTGCACCGAAAAGCTTTTGGAAACTAGCACATCCTATACTTTTGACAAGATTGTTTGTAGTGTTTTATGCGCATCATTTTGTCCAACTTCATTGTACAGGTTGGGTTTCAAGTGTTGTATTAAAAACCAGACTCTAACAATGGTTTTGATAAGTGGAAAAAGGTAAGTTTTAAAGTCTAGCAGAGTTTATTCATTCCATTGGTTTTGAGTGTTTTGATGAAACTTGGTTTTTCATCATATTTTAATTTAAATATTTAACAAAAAGATATTTGAATTTAAATTATGATAAAATTCATTCAGTTGTTTTTATGTACTTTTGTAGGAGTTGAGAAAGTTCTCAATGATGCATGGGTGCAAAGGACATGGCTATAATAGATTCAATTATTGCAGATACAATATCTCCAAGGTCTGATGGATCTCATGGTTTGAGTGTAGAATATGCAGAGAGTATGTCAAACTTATACCTAGAGGTTATATTTTCTTTTGAGTTTAATTATACTGGAGTCGGTCATTATGATTTATGAGTAAAGTAATATATAGTGGTTTTATATGTTTTTTTATTGATTAGTTATTTTTGTTATTTATACTAGAATATTTTGTCAATAGAAGTGTTAATGTTTGTGAACACAAATTCTTACAGGGTCACACTATTTGATCTACTGAATATTGATGAATCTGCTAGACCAAATCAAGTTGGCTTACAGGTCAAAATGCTCAAGTGTTTTACAATTACCTATATTACCTGTATGTGGTGAGCTTTTGTAGTTCAATTATCTTCATTGGCTTTAGAGCAATACATTGGATGATCCATATTTCTTTTTTAACAGGTTTTCCTTGTCATATTATTTATAAGATCTAATGTAGATCAGAATGTACTGTGTTGCTTCCCATGGTTCTATCTTGATAGTTATAAAATTGTGTTTGATAAATTTCCTTAGTGATCTTGTTTTTATAAGTATTAGATTGTTGTCGTTAGTCACTAATAGTAATAAACTTATATTTGTTTTTAACCTTAGAACAGATATAGTCATAGTTATTTGGGGTTTATTCTTTCCTTACAATCTAGAACTAATATAAATAAACAGAGATATAAAGTTAAAAAGTAGAGCACTTAATTGATAGTTGACATTGTTAAATATATTCTTGTATCTTTTCTGATATGATTTTTATTTGGTTCGTATTTTCTTGATATAGTTTCTTTATTTTCTCTTTTAGGCTTAGATATTTACCCTATAAAAGGGGATTACAAATTGTATTATCACCACAACTCAGTTCAATATATTTTGTCCATTTAACTGACATTTTCATAGAGAGGTTTAAGGATGGCATCTTTTTGCACTAGTATTTCTTTTCTTTGTGAAAATCCTCTAATGAAGCACACTAGACAAACATTGTCAGTAGCTACCTTCATCTGGTTCTGTTTTCTGGTTCTCACACTCTAGTTTTTAATTCTCAAGAACAAGTTCCTTACTTCCTTACTACCAACTTATACCTAAAGTTGTGAAGGTGCTATGAAAGTCCCTTGTGCCTAAACATAATATTTTACTAGTTACAATCTTTTGTCTATGCTCTAATTGCTATTTATTGTTTTAAGTAAGTTTATTTATTTTGTAATTGTAAGGTTACCATTGTACAGCGAAGAAAAGTTGAATTCACTATTGTATAACATTTTATTTTTCTGATATTAGGTTGAGTTCATGTACTGGCTTTAGTGGTGGAACTTTTTTCTGTATTTAGATCAGCATTTTCTGGCGGTTTATAACTGTCAAAATATTTGAATTGGAATACATTTATTGGTTGTCTTAACCGCCACTAAATATAAAATTCATTTTTTGTCGGTTATAAACCCCCAATAAATATTTTTTATTTTCTAGCAGAAATACTAGAACTTAGATAAAAACCGCCAAAAACCATTTCTAGTGTATGCAGCACCAGCCGTTATTTTAACTCCCAGAAATACCATTTGTAGTGGTTTTTAACCCCCATAAATAACAAGTTTTTTTGTAGTTGAAGAAATAGGGGCTGATAGAGTTGGAATAAGACTCTCACCATTTTCATACTACAACGAATGCATTGACTCAAACCTTCAAGCATTGGGTCTCTACATGGCCAAATCTCTTAACCAACATGGTGTCCTTTATTGTCACATGGTTAAGCCAAGATGGGACATTTCTGGGGAGAATAAGGAAAGCCTTTACACTCTTGCATCAATGAAGAAGGCCTTTAGGGGAACTTTCATTGTTGCTGGGGGATATGATAGAGAGGAAGGGAACAAGGTTGTGGCTGAGAACAAGGCCGATCTTGTTGCTTATGGTCGTTTGTTTTTAGCTAACCTTGATTTGCCTAAGAGGTTTGCGGTTGATGCACCACTCAACAAGTACAATAGAGACACCTTCTACACTTTTGATCCAGTTGTGGGTTATACTGACTACCCTTTTCTTGAAGGTAGTGCTTAAGGATAACATGAACTAGTGATGTTGTACATTATTTTATGTTTAATCTGGTTTTGTACTTTTTACCTAATAAAATAATGTAACATAATATCATTGTTGCATTTAATAAGAAAATATTAACATTGTCTTATTATATAATATACATGTTTGTTTTGCTAAATTTATGTATAAATACATACTAAAGAAAAGGAAAAAAAAATATGAAATTAATTTTTTAAGTTAAAATTAATTTATACATAAATTAAAAATAAAATTTTAGAGAAATTAATATGAATAATTTGTTATCAATTAGCTTATGTGTATAGAGAAGTTAATGTTATTTTATTTTTATAAATATTTATGAAAAATGTATCCACGTAAATCATAAAATGACTTTTTGACTATATGAAGTCGAATGTGGATGGAATAGACTGTTAATAAATTACATAAGCACTTAATTCTCATAATCAAGTCTTTGTCTCTTATATTTTTCCATAAATATAGCACAATCAAGAACAGTCTTAAATATATTGATAAAACGCAAAACACAATTTGAACAAGCCATTGGTGAACTCTAGGACTAATCTCCCCAAATTTGACATTGCTTGAAATAGTTGTGAATTTGAAAATAGGTTCCTGACGGTTGTCATATTTACTAATAAAGTATTTTGCATGTTTACTTTTAATCAAGATTTATCAACGGTGATCAAAATATTGTTTGCAATTATATACATCACAAATAAAATATGTGGGGTTAGCCACTTAATTATGTAATATATTGATAATGGATTTGATAAAAGTGAAACTTCCCTAGACTTCAATGACTCAAATATACATAGAAGTTGCAAAATTCACAATAATTTCATTTTAAGAGAACAAAACAAATCCTCAAAAAAGTATATAGAAACAAAAATATTGGGGTGCAAGCTTCGAGCTAGGTGAGGACGGAAGTTGACATTTTTGGTAACCCAACTTGTTGCGACCCAAGGAAAATGTGAAGCAGATTTTAGGCTAAGACTCATCCTTATTGATAAGTATTGTCTTGGTTGAAACAATTAGGGAGTGGATACTAATTAATTTAAATAAATAATACTACTTATTCTTAATATTCTTTTGATAAAAATAATAAATAAAAGATACTAATTGATTTAGAATATAATTGAAATACATGGATAATGTAAAAGAAAGATACTTGTTCGACGGTTGATATTATGAGAATTTAATTTCCCAAAGGATAAATCTCCTTTTCTTCTTTATGTTTTTTATTTATTTCTCCTTCTCTCGTGTTATTACCAAATATATATATATATATATATATATATATGGAAACTTATTTAGTGAGATGAATAAATTTATATGCTATTTAACTATGTATTGAATGTTATGATTAAAATGGAAAGAGCATGCATAGAAGAATTATAGCCCAACATTAAGTTAATTATCCTTTGTTTCTAACTAATAATTACAAAGGAAAGGGTGGTATGATAAAAGAACATAGTCCCCCCTTGATTTTCACATTTACTTGTCCCACATCTAACAGGTCATGAAATAACTTAATCCTTATAAATCCATGACAAACTAAATACAATGCCGAGCTAGGTGGTGCTAGCTTGTGACTCAAGTGGGGGCTTTAAGGTGTTGGAACAAGCATTCTTTGACCTTGTGGGGGTAGTAGCTAGATTCTTCTTGTTGTAATATCAATGAGAGAGGGCTCAAGAATGAAGTAAGGCATTTAAGATTCATTCATTGTTTGCCTTAACAAAGCAGTGGTGCCCCTCAGAAGGTTTTCGAAAGGGAACTAAGTCCCTTTGTGTCATCTGGATGCACCATCTAAGGGTCAAAAATTTGTGTGCTTGGACTATCACCTTTTTAAATCTGTAAGCATTTTCTATACCACACTTCACAACAACTTTTTTACATTTTTGCCAATGGTTTATCTACACCATTGAAGAAATTTCTTTTTTATCTTAACAAATAGGTATTAAAATTTCAATAAACTAATGTTGTGTTATAATTATTTGTGTTATTAGTCTTAAAAAAAATTATTTTAATTTTAGTCTCTAATTTTTATAATCAATAACTTTCATTCCTATATGTTAAGAAATATCTAAACTTTAATTTTTAAAGTTAATATTTTTCTGTTACACATTAAAATTTAAATATTGACTAAAACTAATAGTTTAAAAGTTAAAAACTAAAGCCAAAATTTAATAACTTTTCAATAACTAAAACACTATTAACCCTTTATTGTTTATTCAACATCCATTGATGAAAAAAATGTATATAACAATATTGAAGACATTTGGTATTCCAATTGTTGTATTCTTATAACAACTTTATTAGTGGTGTTTATTTGGCTTCTTGCTTATCAATAAGCCTCCAGTTGGATAGCTAATTATTCTGACACTTTAAATATGTAAATTTATTATCTTAATCTTTAATAATTTTTCATGCAAATGTAAACACTTGGAGATAAAAAATATATAATAATAATATATAATATATTTTAATATTTAAATTAAATAATTCAAATTACTTGGTGATGGTAGTGTGAGTTCAAACCGCAACTCTATTTTTTTAGGGATAAAATGTGTAAAAGATTTCAAGTAAATGTTAAATTTTGTGAAATTATATAAATTTAGTAAGATAACACAACAAAATAATATATATATATATATATATATATATATATATATATATATATATATATTAAGAATAAAATTGGAAAATTTTAAAAGATAGGAGACAAAGAAGTAAAAGATTTTTTAATTTGAAGGAACAATTTAACGAAAAATTATAATTTAAATGACTAAATTGATTTCATAATTTGTCATTTTATTTATTTTAATAATCAATTTAATTGTTCATTGTATTTTCAATGAATAAATTGATTAATAATATACAATTTCAGAATTATTTTACTATTTTTTATTAATTTTAGGACTAATTTAATCATTTATTAGAATTTCAGACTAAATTAGTCATTCGTCACTAAATTTATTCAATGAAGTGAGGAATGAGGAGGTTCTTGATAAGAACAACTTTAACTAATTTACATATTTTAATTATGTAATTTTAGTTACTTTATATTATTTTAAATAAAGTAAAATCATGAAAATTGACTATGCTTATAATATTTTTCCAAATTTTTATTTGTACCAGTAAAAAATATTTTAAAAAATAGTCCAACGAATATTTTTATTTTTTTTATAATTTAATTGTTTCATAAATAAGATAATTATAATTTAATAAATAAATTATTGATAAAATGTAAGGATGTGAAATTATTGGTAAGGGTCATTCGGTAAATTTTTTGGAGGTGCTAAATTTGAAGGAATGGGTGTTTAAAACTATTTTTGGCATGTTATTTTAACTAATTGTTAACTTTTTTTATGTGCTGAAACGTGTGTTTGATCATATTTGTAGTATTTGATAATCAATTTTTTTTACAAGTCTAAATACTCACATTATATATATATATATATATATATATTAATTTTGGCATATTTTATCATAATTTTTTAACTTAAGTTAATTTATTAAATAATTTGACTTAATGGTTTGCTTGATTGATTATTTTGTAATAATTATTTAAATAAATAATTAAAAAAATAATTTAAAATTTCAAATCTTTCTAGTGATAAATGGTAAATATACATATATTTACACAAATTTTGATATTTTTTACACTAATTGATTAAAATAAGCACCTTTATTAAATCAAACATACACAGATTTTTATTTGTGTAAAGTCATTTGTTAGTAAACCATCTATAATAGTTTTATAAATTATTATTCAAGTTTATAAGAACAAGTCTTCAACTTAAAATTATAAATTACTTAACTATTATTTAGTATAAAATATATTGATTAATTAACTCAATCATTTATAAGCTTTTATTATTATAAAATTAAAAATTTACTATTTTTTACATATTTTATATATTGTTTAAAACGAAATGACTTTACACATAAAAATTGTATAAATTTAATTTAACAGGGATTTTATTTTAATTGATCCATTAACATTAAAACATTAACTGATTAATTAGTGTAAAATATATCAAAATTAGCGCAATTATATATATTTTTAATATTTATTACTGAAAAAATATAAAAAATAAATTAATATTTTATTAAATCATGTAAATAATTGTTATAAAAAAAATAATCAATCAAACAACTAATTAATTCAAATAATTTAATTAATAAAATAAAGTTATATATATATATATATATATGGATAAAAGATATCAAAATTAATATAACTATAAATCAAAATTAATTTATTAATAATTTTTATAGATAGATGGATAAATATCTGTTCGAAATTCTTATACCAAATATAAATCGTTACTATAGATATGATTAAGGAGTTTAAATGAATACTATTCAATATTCTTTCATTTAAAAATATTTCAAAATAACGTAAAATATATAGACCAACATATTATATTGGAAGAAATACAAAATGGGGTAAATTATTTTTAATATAAAAAAATTGAAGCATATTGAAGATACATTTTAATTTGTAATTTATTTAATTGTTTCATGGGTCTATACTTAGTTTCTTTATTCTCCATTCATCTCAATTCACTTGATAAAAGGTATTTTGACCTATCTAAGATTTATAAGAAATTGCATATGCACCTAAACGATATAAAAATCAATATTCGTTAAAGCACCTTTGTTGAGATGAATTGTCGGACTTTATATATTTGTGTTACTTTTGTAGCTACTGTTATTTCACCTACTTCTCAAAAGTAACTTACATTTTGATTAACTTCACCATACCATTTTGTAACCATAGAGCACAAATTAATCCAACCATCTATTAAGTATACAATTGAAATTCATTTTTGTCGTGCATTTCATTTTTCACCATATCTACTAAGAACATACAAGATTAGGTGAGTAAATCTTGATTATATCTAATAGCCATACTTAAATGATTAATATTATTTTTTAATTAATTTTAATCTTAACTATTCATTTTTTTCATATAGTTATAAAATTATTTTTCTCACTCTTTTATCTCTCAAATAATATATGCTTTAATCGATAACATTTATTCCTTTTACAATTTTATTCTTGCATAAAAATATTCCCTCATTGTGATACTTTTCCTTTTGATCTTGTGAATAAAGTCATCTAAATTCACCTAGTATATGTTCAAGAGAGCAAATTGAAGCATGGAAACTGGTTATAGATGCTGTTCATGATAAAGGTGGTATATTCTTCTGTTAGATTATTCATGTTGGAAGGGTTGTAGATCTAGGTATATAATTAACTTGATAACATTTTTATATATTCATATGTAATTTATTTATTGGAGTCTAATTTAGATGATTGAGTAGGGGACATGTGATTACAAGATGGACTCTTTTGAAAAAAATATTGGCACTTGTATAAACTAGGTGCTCTACCTAACTGAGCTATATAGCCCTTGAGCTTTTGATGCATATTTTATCATAGTATGTAGATAATTTCTTGTCAAGATGAATATTAGATGATTCAATCCTTTGGATTTGTATTGTGATGATATTGCTTATAAATAATAATACATTTTATAATTATTTGATGTAATACATAGATAGGTACCTTCCATTTTTAGGGTGATAAATAACCTACTTAACTTAGTGGTTAGAGTGTCATAAATTTTCTAATACTGTCTTTGTGTTTTATAAATAAATAATATCTATAATTTATTTTTAATTATTGAATATTTCATGTTCAATTTTATATAAAATATAATTATCACATGTTCATTAATTTTTTGTGTAGATTTTAAACCAACTGGGCAAGCTCCAATATCATCAACCAACAAGCTATTGGCAGCATTGCTGCAAGGAATGCTATGAAAGCAAGTAAATCACACCAACTACAATATACATATGAATATCTTCAAACCATCTATTATTGACACCGAAGGCTAGATGCATGACAGAGTATTACTTGGGGGAAAGAACTATATATGCTATTAGTTTACTACTTCTACCTGATTTTGCTATCAAAGATATATAAATTATCCTTGAAAGTCAACTGAACATGTTAACATCTCACTCTTCAAAACTTGGGCTTCGTGATTAACCCAATATGAAAGAAAATTTAACAACTGGGTCATCAATCGAAACAAATGTAATATACCTGATTACTTGATTATAGATAATTTTATAAGTGATTGAGAAGCTCAAATGTCATAAATTTTAATTATTAAAGATTTTATGTTGATTAATAATATAGTTAAAATAGAATATGTAACTAAAAAATAGTTTTTATCTTACAAGTTCGCTAAGGTGAAGTTAAGTTTAAATCTAAATTGTAAATTACATTCAAACTGTTATTAAATTACATGCAAATGTTCAAATTTAAAATATTTTTATAAATGTTAATTTAATTTAATTTTATATTATTTTCTTCAAACACAATATTTGTCTAAATTTTATTTTCTCAAACTAACTTACTTGAAAACACTTCTATTTTGTAATTGTTTTCATTTACTTTTCTCACTTTCTTCCTATAGTAAGTATTATATAACATATACCATGCAAAGCACAGACACAATAACTAGTTATGTAAGTATCATCTCCTTAATATTCATAAAATTGGACAAAGAAATTAAAATGAAATCATATACATGAGCGGAGTTCCACTTTAATATGATGTTAATTCGAAGATCCTTACTTCTTAACCATATTGTTGTAGGGTTTGATGGAGTTGAGATCCTTGGGGGCACATGGTTTTCTAAATGATCAAATAGACAAATACGGTGGATCCTTGGAGAACCATTGTCACTTTGCAGTAGAAGTTGTGGAAGCTGTTGTTGAAGAAATAGAGGCATATAGAGTTAGAATAAGACTCTCACCATTTTCAAACAACAACGAATGCATTAACTCAAACCCTCAAGCATTGGATCTCTATATGGCCAAATCTCTTAACCAATGTAGGACCCCAAATCTGTTCGACCCAATATCAACCCAATTCAAAGGAAAAATTCCAAGGTGTGCTTGCTAAGCTACAAGGACCCAAGCAAGGCCTAAGAGGCAGGAAGAGCCGAGCTAGCCTGTTGGAGGGAGATGCCATCTAACTCAGCCCAGCTTGACCAAGAGAAAGCCCAAAATGGCTTATGCCCAATCTAGCTGAAAAAGGCCTAGCACCTCTTACACTCTAGGAGACCCTCAAAATCTGGCCCAGTTAGTCAGACGCGGCCCAGCTAACCCAACATGGTCCAAGAAGGGCCTAGGAACTCCAGTTCAACGCTGTTGAAACCGGCCAGGTTAGCAAAATTAGGTAGAACCAACCACCTCAACAGAAAGGATACCACCTCACAAACCCCAAGAAGCCTTGAGTCGTCAGATCCCCCAAAGATGTTGGAGGCTCTCAATGAAGCCACGTCAAGGAGACGAGGACCCATTAGCTCTAACAGAGGGAAGATCCTCATCAATCACAACAAAGGAAGGCTCCAGGTTAGCCACTACCCAAAAAATGTGCCACGAATCCAGGGAGGATGTGCCATGATGAGACGTAGTACCCAACAAGAATCAACCTGGGGATCGTAATGGCTAACAACCTGAATCCGAGGGTTGAGGAAGCTCCCACATGGCATGATTAGACAGGTGCCCTTGGCACCCTCCAAAGGCTATAAGAAGCCTCACTACGAAGAGCATGGGGCCAAGAATGGAAGAATGAAGCTCAAGGTGCAATTGCTGGGAAATTGCTTAGTAACTAGTGACTGTAGAAACACATTGTAGAGGAGTTCCAATTGAGAGCAAAGGTACCAATAACACCTCTGGATACCAGGTAAGTGCCTTGTCCAAAGTTCTAACCATGCCATAAACCCCCATTCATACTCACGATAACACTCCAAATGGCAAGCATGTAGTCTGCTCTAGTTTGGAACCAAGTTAGTAACACTTCAGATGGCAGACATGTACCCCGCCTTGGTCTAGAACCGAGTCGGTCTTGGTTCCCTTTGCCAAAGGATCCCGCAATATGACTTCATCCTACTCTGAGTTGACTCCTACAACTGGCTCCGAGGCGGTCTCAATCTGATCTAGCATGCATACCCCAAACACTCAGTCTACCAGTCACCCGGGGTTAAGACACCTAATGGATAGTCCCGACCTCAGTTCGAAAGCGTGTTGAGAGTGGAATGCCTATGGGATAGTTCAGTCTCCTACAATCCTTACGGACGCCTAATGGAAAGTTCGATTGCATCAAAACCATCGAGTTAGGATGCCTAATGGAAAGTCCGACTCTGTATTCGCCCCTATGCATTTAGAACTATGTGAACTTTGATTCTCTCTAAGCTAGGAGAGGTACATATTCGCCCCTACGCATAATTGATTCCTTACCCAGACTCTGTTTTGCATATTTGCCTTATCCACCCCAAATTTTCGACGTGCCTTTAAATGTTGGTGGTGACTCCTATCTGAGCCGAATCAGGTTCGGTCAATCCTCCTAGATTGACTGGGCTGGTGCCAACTCAGCGTAGTTGGCTCCGTTCCAGGATGAATTTGGCTTCCAGTTTCAAACCAGTGGATAATTCATATGTTTTTTTTTCATCCAACCTTTTTCATTAAAAATTCATTTTCTAAATTGCTCCCGACGTGATTTAGGTCGCGTCAGATGGCGACTTCATTGGGGACTAATACTTAAAGAGTCAAGTCCTAGTCAAATGACTTGCATGAGATAACATAACCTTTACTGCTGCTTCTCCATTTACGGTTTTCTTAGTTAATTATTGCATCTACTATACACCCTAGGGTGGACGATAAATAAACATTATGCTATGCTCTTGACTGCTTGGGGAATTATTCTAGGCAAGGGAATAAAAGGCGCTTACCAGTAAGCCAATTTTGAGAAGGTCCTATTCCCGGGCCTGTGCGTAAGTGAGTAATGGATGTGTAGTGGTAATCATCTTTGAGGTATATCCCTAGACTGACGATCACAATAATCCAACTAGAGCGTGATCTTTTAGGGGATAAGCACACTTTGGGATTTATTCCTATCTGTGGAAGGTTCTCGAAGAAGGTCCTAAGCTCTAGCGACCAACAGTGAGGTGCGCTTAGAACCATGGAAAGAAACCTGTAATTGCCTTAGAATCCATAGGACTGGCCCCAACCACCTATAGGAAGGGACGGGGACCTCAGATCTAAATCAGTAGTGTAACCCTATCCAATCAGCTATCATGAAGTCGAACCATCCCAGCCAATTTTCCCAAGAGTTAAAGCATAGTGCATTCAAAAAAAAAACACGGGAGAAAGGAGAGAGAAAAATAAAGCATGCATTGTATTGTGTATTACCCCAAATTGTCCGGGCTGGAACGTCGTTCCAACCTTCCCCAAAGCTGGCCCAATTTCTAGCTCTTGGGTCATTCTCACATGACTCCAAGCTGAGACGGGCCTAGACCATTGAGTCCACGCTTGACTCAGTCTACGCTTGACTGAGTCTCCCCGCATCCCAAAGGGTCCCCAAAGTGAGGGGAGAAACGGAAAGAAGGAGAGGATAATATCCGAGAGAATCTTGGGATTTGGTTGTTATGCAGCCGCCCCCCCCCAAGCTCTATATAAAAGCCCCGGGATGAAAGAAAAAAAGGGACGGTGAAAAGGAGAGAGAGAGAGAGAACGCTAGCGAGGACCAACCGGAGACAAACCAGGAAAAAGCTGACGACGATGCGCCCAGAAACGAAAGGAGAATCCTGGGGGCTGGCGAAAGAGAGGATAAAACGTCCGGACCAAGACAGGAAGACACGCCCACCATCTCCAGAACACCAGGTTAGTATTCTAATTCAACCCTTGCATCGGTCTAGGTTAGATTCCCCGTTGCCCATCTCAAGCCTAAATCCCCACCTTGCTCGTGGCCTGGGCCGAATCCATCTCGACCTGAATTTGCCAACATATGACTTGAGCCTCACAACCCCGCCTTCCACCGAAGCCGACTCGGCCTCGGCCAAACCTGATGGCCAATGCCGACTCGGTCCCTTCCATGGCAGAGCCAAGCCGGTACGAGTCGGCTTGGTCCCCAACCCAAACACCCATGTCCGAACCAACTCGGCTCCGGTAGGGCCGAGACGGGACGAGCCGTCCCCTCTCCTCCTAAACTCACCTTCCACTAAAGAACCCAAAATCCCCCAGCCAGAACTACGTGGACTTTGAATCCTCTAGAGCCGAGGTACGTAGGCCTAGGGGGCACACCCCTATCAAGTCAAATCCTAAACCCAGAACACCTCACCCAAACCTCTTCCATCCCCAGACAAAACCAAGTCCAAGTGTCATCCCTCTCCCCATGTAGCTAGCTAAGGGTAACTATCAAGTGATAGGCATACTGGGGGCCCCCATGCCCTAAGCGCGTAACCAACTCCGAACCCGCCTCTGCGATCCAAGACCAGCCTTCCCACGGGTTTCTGGCGTTCCCTAAACCAAAAGCGGTGGTGGCGACTCCTCTGAGGCCGACTTCGGTTTCACCTACCCGTCGGGCGTCACAATTTGTCAGACGTCACAATTTACGTTGTGACAGATGGCGACTCCACTAGGGACATCCTTATGTTGAGAGTTGAGCCCCGATAGGCTAGCGTGAGGGAGAGACCTGATAGGCCGAGGGACCGGTTTTCTTTTGTTATATTTCAGCACATCTCATGCATGGTTTTTATTTCTTTTATGTACTGCCTGCATAACTCTAGGATAGACGACTAAGCACCGTCATCATGATACTGTGGGGTTTGCATGGGCAGAGTGGGGTGAGATGTGAATGAGAGGGGCCTTATTCCCAAGCCTGTGAGTTAGGGAGAGAGGAATGTGTAGTGGTCTCCATACTAGAGGTGTCTCAGTACTGGGGATCGCGATAGTTCCACTTGGGGCTGACCATCTTAGGGGGGTAATCATGTTCTGGGAAATCTATCCTGTCCATGGTACCGCCCCCCAGGGAAGGTCTATAGACCCAAGAACCTGTTGGTGAGAATGATTAGAAAGACCCCAGAGAGAGGGGGGAACGTAGCCCATCCGACCGCATGCCTGATTAAGGGACAACCAAGCAAAACCGAATTGGAACTGGCTAACAGAACCGAAATGGAATCGGTCCGAATAGAAACCCTCATACTAACTCATCATGCATGCATCTCATACAAAACAGAAAAAACCAAAATGAAAAACAAACAAAAATCATGCATCATGATACATTGACCACGGAAATTTCAGATAATGGAAGCAGGGTCACAGTATTGGGCTAGACCACCTCGTCACGTCCAGGCCAAAGCGCCAAATCTCCAGACACTTCGCTATTGGGGCAGTTGCTTGAAAGGCCTATGGAGCCGGCGCTTCGAGAATCTCCACGGCAACCTTCTGAGCCTACTAGAGGTTGCAACTCAGCCAGCAGCACTGGAGGCCCTCGCCCAGTATTACGACCCGCCGATACGGTGCTTCACCTTTAAGGACTTCCAAATGGCACCGACCTTGGAGGAATATGAGCGATTGATGGGACTACCCCTAACAGAGTCCCCACTTTACTTCCATCAAGGCCAACCCCCGTCTTGGGCCACCATCGCCAAGTTACTAAGGGTGTCGGACACAGAAATAGCTAAGCGGAAGACGAACCGCAATGGCACAGAGGGAATACCCAAGGTATACGTGGAGGAAAGACTGCTCCAGTTTCAGGAAGAACAGGATTGGGACGCCATGATAGACGTACTGGGTTTGCTCCTCTACGGGGTGGTGCTATTTCCCTACATCGAAGATTACATTGACCTCGCAGCCATAGAGGCATTCTTGGCTAAAAAGGACAGAGGGGAAAACCCCACCATGGCCCTGCTAGCTAACACCTATCACACACTCAGCTACTGTAGTGGGCGGAAGGCGGGAAACCTTAGATGCTGCACCCCCTTGTTCTACCTATGGCTAACCGCCCACCTCTTCCAATGCAAAACCAAGATTGTTTGCCCGGTAGAAGATTTCAAATGGAGCTGCGTAAAGAAAATGACTAAGGAGCAGTGGGTAAAGCAACTAGGGGAGGCCACCGAAAGAACAATTCGTTGGTACCCCACCTGGAACGAAAGACAAGAGATGATCACCAGCTGTGGGGAATACCCCAATGTCCCCCTCCTCGGAACTCAGGGGGCCATCAATTATAACCCAGAGCTGACCGCCCGACAGGCTGGGTTCCCCATGGTTTCGAGCCCCATCTAGGAAGCTCTCACCCTCCTCTGGGTGGAGGGCACGCAAGCCCACAGGGGAGAACATCACAGGAAAATCCGGTAGGCCTGGACTCGCGTCGTTAGGCAAGGGGCAACGTGGCGAACTAGAAGCTGTGGGCCTCACCAGAGTACAGAGCCTGGCTCGAGCAACACGTCCACCTCGTGGGCCTGCCTTGGGGGAGTATCTAACATCAAGACCAAGCAACCCAGGTTTATGAGATACAGGAAACGCTCCAAGTCAAAGCACTCCAAGGTACCCTGGAATAGATGAAAACAGAACGGGGAACGTTGAAGAGAAAACTGGAAACGGCTTTAGAAGAGGCACGACAGGAAAGGCGGCTGAGCGACGAATTTAGTAAGAAAGCCCGAGCAGAGAAGGAGAGTCGCTTGAAAATAGGCCAGTGCCTAAAAGCCGCCGACCAGGAAATGTGCTCGAGCAGGGCAGAACGTGATCAACTGGTGGCCGAGAAAGAACAGCTAGAAAAGACTGTGGCAACCCTCAAGGCCAGAGATGCAGAAAGGGAGGATGAGACGCACGCCCTCCGGGAAAGGACACGTCAGCTCGAGGAAGAATTAAGAGCAGCCTAGCTTTCGAAGGAGCACCTACAAAACCAGAGGCGATCCGGTCTACTAGCTTTGGTCGAGGCCCGAGGAAAGATTGATGAGGCAAGGTCAGAGCTCGAGGAGCTAAAACGGATCCTAGAAAGCTGGAAGCAAAGATGCCAAGATATCGCGGATGAGGCCGAAACACAAGTGCGAGCCGCTACGGTAGACGTACAATTTTGGAAGGACAGGTATGTCAAACTAGCATGGCTCGCCAACCAGGCACTGATGAGCATTCCTCGAAGGCTCCATGCGGCAGAAGGCATGATGAATCCCACTAAGACACCGAGAGAAATCAAGGAATTCTTAGAACATTGTAGGGCGTTGTATGATATGGTGAAGGAACTATCTGCCCCACTGTAGGGAATTATTTTGTTAAGATTCACATGCCCCTTTAGGCTCAATAAATATTATTTTGAATTTCCGTGACTCAATGTTATCATTGCATTTGCATCATTCATCATTCATATAGCACAGTTAAATATATATTCCCCAAGCATGAAAGCAAAGAACATAATAAATGAAAAAGACATAAACTAACCTAAAAAATACCAGGAAGAAGAAATTGACTGCGTTCCACCGATACCACACGCGATCCAGGACCAAGAATATGGAGCAAGCAATCGAAGAACTAGAGCAGCTGAACGCCGAAATAAGGGCAGAGATAAGGATGGAAATGGGGCAAATGAAGGAACAAATCAATAAAATGTTCGAGATCATCACTCGAAACGCAGCCCCAACCCCCGCGGCAGCAACTCCGGGGGCAGCCCCGAGCACAGCCACATCGGGGACACCTACGCACCCCCCGGGATTCACACCCCCGGCATGGAACGCCACTGTGGAAAACCCACTGGCTCCCCAAGAGCAGCCAGCCGGGAACACCTCGGGACTAGGCCGAGGGCAAGGATCAGGATCGGGGCCTTTCCCAACTCCAGGAGCCACAGCCTACTATCACCCTCCCCCGGAAGCAGGCCGTGTGCTTGGGTCCACCCCTGGCCAATCCTCCCGGGCAAAATGACAAGA
Organism: Mucuna pruriens; assembly: GCA_025330945.1. Taxonomy (NCBI): domain Eukaryota; kingdom Viridiplantae; phylum Streptophyta; class Magnoliopsida; order Fabales; family Fabaceae; genus Mucuna; species Mucuna pruriens. Next base: position 275,939 of record JAENHJ010000365.1, on the reverse strand, counting down.
TCAATGCACTCGAGGAACGTATGCGGGCCATCGAGGGAACCAACGGCCATGGCATTGACGCTGTCAATTTATGCCTGGTCCCCAATATCGAGCTACCCACCGATTTCAAGGTCCCCAAGTTCGAAAAGTACAAGGGAAGTTCTTGCCCACGCGTGCACCTAGCTATGTACTGTCGAAAGATGGCCCCCTATACCCAACAAGACAAAATCCTAATGCACTGCTTCCAGGACAACCTGACAGGGGCAGCACTACGGTGGTATGTTGGTTTGGACAACGGGCACATAAAAACATGGAGAGATCTCGCCGACTCCTTCCTCTGACAGTATAAATACAACGAGGACATGGCCCCAGATCGCTCCCGCTTACAAAACATGTCCAAAGTAGACACGGAAGGCTTCAAGGACTATGCTCAGAGATGGCGGGAGTTGGCCGCCTAGGTTCAGCCGCCCCTCTCAGAAAGGGAAATGGCTTCTATGTTCATCGACACCCTCCCCTCTCCCTTCTACGATAAAGTCGTATGGAGCGTGGCTTCCAACTTCGCCGACCTAGTCGTCATATGGGAGAGGATAGAGGTTGGAATTAAGCGGGGAAGATTCGCATAGGACCGGGGAAACACGAGCTTTGTTAAGAAGGTAGAGAAGAGAAGGGGAGATACGAATGCCGTGATAACAAATCCCCCTCGCCCACCGGGCCAGAGCAAGCTCATCTTGAGCAACTCAGGAATAGTCTCTCCACCTGACTCGTCACCCCAAACTGAAACGGCAAATACGCTGGAGACCTAGAACCCCCGCCTGGCACGTCAAAGGGGAGTCTTTACTCCCATTCCAATGCCTTACTCAACTTTGTTCCCCCTCCTACTCTAGAAAGGCATGATAGCGATCATGCCGTTCAAACCACTGGAGCCTCCTTACCCCCGATCTTACGACCCCAGTGCGAAATGCGACTATCACTCAAGAGCCGTGGGGCATTCCACTGAAAGGTGCTGGAGCTTCAAGCATAAGGTCCAGGATTTGATAGAGGCAGGGTGGCTCGGAGTCAAGGGGAATAATCCCAATATCAGCACCAATCCACTCCTTGCCCACGAAGGGCAGACCATCAACACTCTGAGCCATAGCACTGTTGCCACAGGTCAAGAGGAGGTAGTCGCCGTTATAGGTCGCTAGACCCTCCCGTTTCAACCGCTAATCATCCAGTGCAGTCCAGTCCGCCCCACGCCATTGATCATAGCGGCCCCACCTAAGCCCGCCTACAAAGATAATCACACCGTTCCGTGGCATTATGACCCGGTACCCGAGGAACTCCCTAGAGAGCAGACTGAGCAACCCCTGGCCAAAGAAATCACTAATATTGCAGAGCCTGAGGGAATGACACGCAGCGGAAGAATCTATACCCCTGCGAACCTCGGAGGAAAGGACCCTAAGGAGAACCCAAAAGGGGCGCCTAAGGAAAAGGAGGTTGAAGAGTTCTTGAAGCTCATTCGCTACAACGAGTATGAGCTGTTGGACCACCTGAACAAGACCCCGGCGCGCATCTCGCTCCTGTCCCTACTTTTGAACTCAAAAAGCCATCGTAACCTCCTGCTGAAAGTCTTAAAGGAAGCTCACATAGCCCCGGACATCACCACGGAAAGATTCGGGGGCATCGTCAGTAATCTCACCAGCACAGGGCGATTGACCTTCTCGGACGAGGAAATCCTGGCAGAAGGAAGACAGCACAACCAGCCCCTTCACATCGCCGTCAAATGCGGGGCCTACGTAATCACCAAAGTACTAATTGACAATGGCTCTTCCCTCAACGTCCTGCCAAAGGCCACCCTGGACAAGCTAGGTTCCGTCCATGTGCAACTGAAGGCCAGTCCAGTAATAGTGAGGGCGTTCGACGGCTCAAGAAGGGATGTCATGGGAGAAGTTACTCTCCCTATCTACATTGGCCCTACCTTGTTTCACATTCTCTTCCAAGTCATGGATATCCGCCCCACGTACAGCTGCCTTCTGGGAAGGCCTTGGATCCATGGCGCCGGAGTTGTACCTTCCTCTCTCCATCAAAAGGTCAAATTTATCGCAGACCGGCAGCTGGTCAGTGTGATGGGGGAACAGGAATTAGTAATCAGCACCCCCATACCAGATGAATACATCGAAGAGGAGGAAGAGGCCTTGGAAACCTCCTTCTAGGCACTTGAGCTCACAGCAAGCCCGGAGGAGCCCCCATCTGCGGCAGGAAATATGGCATTCCGCGTCATGATCAAGGAAGGGTACCAACCTGGCAAAGGGCTCGGCCCTCTCCTAGAGGGAATTCCAGATCCAATTGAGATTCAGGAAAACAAGGGGAGAGCTGGACTCGAGTACCAAGCAGGCAACCAGGCAAGGGCACGTCCAGCCCGGGCAACGTGGGGCCAACATTTTGTTCGGGAAAGTGTGGCGACGATAGGCAGTCAGCCCAGAGACCAATCCGGGGGAGTTTGCGTTTCCGAGGGACAACTGGCTAATTGGACGACGGAACCACTCGCGGACGAATTTCTCTTTGCAATGTAATTCCTTTTATAACTCGTCTTTCGGGGTGACTTTGAATTAATAAAACTCAGCATGCATTTTCATCCATTTCTAGTCATTCTCTTTGTTTTTTTCTTTTCGCGTTTTCCATACTTAAATTTCGCTAAATAAGACTCCCTTAAAAAAAATCACCACCAATAACGGACCTGTCCCAAACAGCAATACAGCCTGCGTATGTGAGGACCCTAGTCCTATTGAGGAGCCAGTAGGAGAAGAGGACGCAGAAACTGAGGCTTTGGCCGAGGTAGAAAGGCAGATAGAACAAGAAAGACCAAAGTTTCAACCCTTGACCAAGGAGTTTGAAAGCGTGAACCTAGGGGATGAGGGGAATAAGAAAGAGGTGCGAATAGGAAACCAAATGTCGCAGGAGTCGAGAAAAGCCCTCATAGAACTCTTACAGGAGTTCTGAGACATATTTGCATGGTCGTACCGAGACATGCCAGGTCTCGACCGCAGCATAGTGGAACACAAACTCCCCATGCTCCCAAAAGCGGTCCCCGTTCGCCAGCAGCTGCGAAGAATGAAGCCCGACGTGGCCTTAAAAATCGAGGAGGTAGAAAAGCAGTGGGACGCGGGGTTCCTAGCCGTATCTAACTACCCCCAATGGGTGGCAAACATCGTACCCGTACCTAAAAAGGACGAAAAAGTACGCATGTGTGTCGACTATAGGGACCTAAACAGGGCCAGCCCCAAGGATAATTTCCCTTTGCCCCACATTGACATGCTCGTAGATAATACGGCATGTAACGCCTTGTTCTCCTTCATGGACGGCTTCTCGGGGTATAATCAAATTCTAATGGCAAAAGAAGATCAGGAAAAGACGACCTTCGTCACCCTATGGGGAACGTTTTGCTACAAGGTAATGCCATTTGTCTCAAAAATGCAGGGGCAACCTACCAAAGAGCGATGGTAACCTTGTTCCACGACATGATGCATAAGGAAATCGAGGTATATGTCGACGACATGATTGCAAAATCAAAAACTCCGGAGCAGCACATCAAAGACCTACGAAAATTATTCGGTAGGCTTCGCAAGTACAGGTTAAGACTTAACCCGGCCAAATGCACCTTCGGGGTGACGTCGGGGAAATTGTTAGGCTTCTTGGTGAGCGAAAGGGGTATTGAAGTGGACCCAGATAAGGTGAAAGCCGTTAGCGAGATGCCTCCTCCCACAACAGACTCAAAAGTTCGGGGCTTCCTAGGACGGATAAATTTCATAGCCAGATTCATTTCCCAATTAACGGCGACATGCAACCCCATATTCAAACTCCTCCGGAAACGGCATAAGTTCGAGTGGGCTGCAGAATGTCAAGAAGCCTTTGAGAAGATCAAGCAATACGTGGAATGCCCTCCGGTCCTCATCCCCGCAGCCCCTGGAAAACCTCTGATCCTGTACCTCACGGTGCTCGACGAATCCATGGGTTGCATGCTAGGACAGCAAGACGAGGCTGGGAAAGAGCGAGCAGTATACTACCTCAGCAAAAGGTTCACAGATTACGAGAGAAGATACTCGGCCTTGGAACGAATTTGTTGCGCCTTGGTCTGGGCTGCCAAGAGGCTTCGACCATACATGTTGTCCCACTCAGTCCGGCTAGTAGCCAAGACTGACCCCGTCAAATATATATTGGAAAAGCCTGCACTAACCGGACGCATAGCACGTTGGCAAATGGCTCTGTCCGAGTTCGACATCACTTATGTAAATCGTCACACTATTAAGGGGGGCGCTCTAGCAGATCACCTGGCCTATCACCCACTGGCAGATCCGCAGCCCCTAGCTCACGAATTCCCAGACGAACACATCATGGTAGCAGACGACGAGCCCCCGCCCGAGAACGAATGGACGATGTGGTTTGACGGGGCATCTAACGTGTTGGGAAATGGGATTGGCGTGGTCTTGGCCTCTCCAGCCGACCATTACTTCCCTTTTGCTGCTAACCTGGGGTTCGATTGTACGAACAACATGGCAGAATACGAGGCTTGCACCACGGGACTCGCCATGGCCCTAGAGCACCAGGTCAAGAGACTCCGGGTCTACGGAGACTCGGCCTTGGTGATCTATCAGCTCCGCGGAGAATGGGAAACGCGGGATAGCAAACTTATCCCGTACCACGACTACGTGAAGGAGATGATAGAAGCCTTCGACACCATCACATTCCACCACGTGCCACGCGAAGAAAATCAAATGGCGGACGCCTTGGCAATTCTGTCAGCTATGGTACCAGTAAATGATGGGCGAGAGATGACCATACATGTCCGACAACTCCCCCGCACGGCCTATTGCCACCACCTGGGTCTTGGAGCACCCAAGACGGACCCAGAACCCTGGTACCTCGACATAAAGAGGTACTTGGAAAAAGGGGAACACCCAGAGGGGGCATCGGAAAACAGCAAAAGGACGTTGAGGAGGCTAGCGGCCGGCTACCTTCTGAGCGGAAATGTACTATACAAAAGGAACGCAGACATGACACTTCTACGATGTGTGGATCGCCCAGAGGCCGAACGAATAATAGAGGAGGTCCACGAAGGAACCTTCGGCACTCATGCAAGCGGCCATACTTTGGCTCGCAAAATACTCCGCGCAGGGTATTACTGGACCAAGCTGGAATCAGACTGTCATCAACATGTCCAAAGATGTTTGAAATGCCAAGTCCATGCCGATCGTATCAATGTCGCTCCTTCCTCCCTACACAGCTTAACCGCGCCATGGCCGTTCTCCATGTGGGGCATAGACGTGATCGGGCCCATCGAGCCCAAAGCTTCTAACGGGCACAGGTTCATACTGGTGGCCATCGACTACTTCACCAAATGGGTGGAGGCAGTGTCGTATTCGGCCATAACACGAAGCGTAGTGGTAAAATTCCTTAAAAAGGACATCATATGCCGTTACGGTATCCCATCCCATATCATTACAGATAATGGCACCAATCTGAACAACAAGATGATGACGGAACTGTGCGAACAATTCCAGATTCGTCATCACAACTCTACTCCCTACCGTCCCCAGATGAACAGAGCGGTAGAAGCCGCCAACAAAAACATCAAGAAAATAATACGGAAAATGGCGGTAACCTATAAGGATTGGCATGAAATGTTACCCTACGTGCTGAATGGGTATAGGACCTCCATGCGAACCTCCACCGGAGCAACGCCTTATTCCCTAGTTTACGGTACTGAAGCAGTCCTCCCGATAGAGATTGAGATACCCTCTTTAAGGGTCCTGGCCGAAGCGGAATTAGAAGACGCCGAATGGATTCAACGACGCCACGACCAGCTAAACTTGATCGAGGAAAAGCGTCTCACGGCCCTATGCCATGGTCAGCTCTACCAGAGCAGGGTTAAAAATGCCTTCGACAAAAAGGTGAAACCTCGGATGTTCCGGACAGGAGACATGGTCCTTAAAAAGGTACTGCCTAACGCCCACGACCCGAGAGGAAAATGGGCACCCAACTACGAAGGGCCATACGTAGTGAAGTATGTTTTCTCAGGAGGGGCGCTACTCCTAACTGACGCTGAAGGACGCGACCGCAAACACCCCGTCAACTCAGACTCAGTCAAGAGGTTCTTCCCTTGAAATCTCGTCTAAGCAGCAGTGGACCTCGTTGGTCCCAACAAACAGCCACCCTGTACAAGAACGCGAAAAAAAATCATTTTGTAAATCATACATTATCAATAAAGCCTCATTTCTTTTTTTCCCCTTTACTCCGCATGCTAAGCTTTATTAATTCAACAAAAGAATCCACGTTGCTAAGAACATTTCGCGATCAAAGGTACCGTCTCCGTTACAGACCCTCGCGGTCCCTGATAGCTCAATAACGCGGCGATAGCCTGGTCTGGGTGGTCAAGCATAGTCAAAAACAAACGTCAAAAAGAAAAATAATAATAAGCACGCATTCCCTTAACCCAAAAAAAAAGAGAAAAAGAATGACAAGGAAAACTAAAAGAGGGAGAAACTCTGCATTCTAAGTCTGTCCAAGGTTGATTCCATTTCGGTTCGGTTAGGTAAAGCTAACTGGTTAGGTACCCTCAATAGGCTCTCATTCCTGCGCATGACCCTCTCGCCAAAGCACTTAATAACAAAAAAAAAAAAGAGAAGAAAAAAACAACAATAAAAAAAGAGGAGGAAAAAAGAAGAAGACGAAAGAAGAAAAATAATAAACACGGGCCAATTTCATTCCATAATAATAAGTTTTTACATAATCATTGGGGAGGGGAGTCGAGGAGGGAAACAAGCTTCCCATCCTTGATTTCTAAAGTGATGGAATATGGGCTCAAATCAAAGTCTGGGGCCAAAAGGGCTATCTATTGAAGGGATTTTTCGAAGCCCGCCTCGTGTTGGTCCACGATAGCACCTTCTAAGCGCTCCACCCTGTTAGCAAGGCGCTGTCTTTCCTTTGTTGAGGCAGCGACCTCAACCTCTAGAGTAGTAGCCTTGGCCCCCGCAGCCTTCAAAGCGGTCCCCAACATGGCCTTGGTCTCTTTGTCAGCTGCCACGACCGCCTCCGCCGAAACTGCTCGGGAACGGGCCACGTCCAGATCCTTGGATAAGGCCTCTGAAGACTGCTGCGCAAGTGCCAAAGCCGCCTTTAACTTTGCCACCTCAGAATCAGATGTAGCCGCCTTAACCTTCCAGCTTGCGGCTTTAGCTTCCGCCTCCATCATCTTCTTGGTCAACTGAGCAGCTTCGGCTTCAGCTGCAGCCGCCTTACCTCCCATGGACGCAGCCTCAGACTTGGACTTCGCCAAATCAGCCCATAGACCTTCTCGGGCAGTCCTCAACTGGGCCGCTTCAGCTTTTAGCCGCTCCACTTCAGCCCTCAAGTCCTGATTGGCCTTGCCCATCCTATCAAACTCCTTCTTGTGCAAGGCCTCCTTCATCACAATTTGCTCGGCCTTCTTCACCAAGCCTTTGGACACCTCCAGGGAAGCCAGCGACCTGAGGTGATACACCTCCAGCATCTCAAACGTCCCGTCTACCCCGGCTGCGACCAAGAGCCTACGGTCGTACTGAGGGATCGAGCTTGGGGGGAACCAGCTTTGAAGGTCTACGTTGGGCCCCCACAAAGACTTCACATTAGTAGGGGCCTTGAAGCAGGGTAGGCCTCCCAAGGGTAGCTCAAGGCCGACAGTTATAGTCACCCTACTCTGCTCAGTCAAATTGATTGGAGACAAGCCAGGGGACACTACACTCTTGCCCTTCTTCTTGGCAGCTTCTTCAGCAGCAAGGGCCTCAGCTTTCCTCTTGGCACCTCGTGTCATCACATCTGAGGTGAGGGGTCTTGTGTCGGCCTGAGCAGGCATGTCTTCGGCCTGCACTGAAGCGGTCGGCGTCGCAACGGCAGCAGAAGTCCTCGCCGTCTCGGCCACACGCGTCGACTCTGTCTCGGCGACCGCTGACGTCTCGGCAATAGGAACCGACTTGCTGGCTGGTGCCGCTTGCGCTTCAGCCGTGGGTGCCGACTCCATTCCGGCTGGCTGCACTGCCGGCTTCATTGCGGACTCGGCCCGTCGGGCCAGTTTCACCTTCTTTATTAGGGCGGCCATGTCGACTCCCTCATCTTCAATCATTCCTGTCAACATAAAAACGAAATAATAAAGATATCAGATACTCCTACTATGTCTAAACAAGATAAACAAGACTTACTTTTCAGGTGGGAAACAGGCTTTTTCCCAAGGGCCAAGGCCACAATTTCCTTGCAATTCATCCCTCGGGGCAACTCGTCCAACAGTTGGAGAGTCACTTTCTCCTCGCGAGAAAGTCGGCTCTTCTGCGTCCCTGAGGCCTTCAAGGGCAGCCTCCAGTACAGTGGCATAGGCTGCCCATCTGTGCATAAGGACCCCTCGGTTAGGGCCCTTATCTTCAAAAACCGGTCCTTGAAACCTTTGTAGGATGTCGTGTATGCTGTGAATAAGCTGGTGTTGGGAAGGGGCGCCGAAGAGACCCAACCCACCTTCTTCCCCACTCGGATAGTGTAGTGACTTAGAAACACTGGGCACAAGGGGCCAGGGTCAACACCGCGCACACCACCTAGAACGCTTGAAGAGCCGCCCACCCGTTGGGATGAAGTTGCGAAGGAGCCACGCCCACCAGCCTCAACACCTCCGCTGTAAAGCGGTCTAAAGGGAAAGTCACCCCCAAATCTTGGAGGACGGTTTCGTACATATACACGAAATCGCCGTCTCCCTCTCTGCACACGTGGCAGACCCGCTCTGAGGGAGAACAGTGGGTCATCTCCAGTCGAGGGGCATGAGGCCCACAGACCCAATCCCCTTTGGCAGCAATGGACTCCACCTCCTCGGGTGTCATTTTTGAGCCATAGGACAGGACGTCCTGGTGGACCCATTCATAGTGCTCCTCCCCTGACAAAGTGGGGGCATTGAGGCTTGACTATGCTTTGTCCGCCATAGCCATAGGAATGGCAGCTATGGCCTCAGGACTGGAAGTGGAAGTAAAAGAAGAAGACGACGAGGAGGGAATTTCTACAGCACCTGACATAGTGGCTAAAAAGAAGGGAAGCTTTAGAAGAAGAATGCAAGAGAACAATGGGAAAGAACGCAGGGAAATCTCTAGGCTCGAATCTGGAAAATGGGGAAATGAAGCTCCAGCGGGCAACTAAGCACCTATTTATAGGAACGAAAAGGCGCCATCAATGCACCTCCCAGAAATGAAAAGACAAACCAGAGAGGTGCATACCTTCAGGCGCGACTATTGGGTTTCCAAAAGACACAAATAAATAAATAATAAAAATAATAATAAACAAAAAAAAGGAAAAAAAAGAAAAATAAAATAAAAGGGAAAATAAAAGAGCTAGAATCAAACCAGTCAATTCAACTCGGCCAACATCCAAGTCGTCTCGGCCAGTACCAATTCAACCCGGCCAACATCCAAGTCGTCTCGACCAGTGCCAATTTAACTCGACCAGCATTCAATCCACCTCGGCCAACGTCAAGCCGACTCAGCCAGCACCCAATCGATATTGGCCAGCACCCAAGCCGTCTCGGCCAGTGCGGATCCGACTCGGCCAGCATCCAATCTGTCTCGGCTAGCATGAATCCATGACAGCTAATAGTAGGGAGCTGCAGCCAGCATCCCATCAAATCAGATTTGACCCAGCCTATCCAATACCATACCAAGTTCCAATAGATGATTCGCCTCTCCAAATCTGGACCAAGCAAGGCAGGATCAGAAACATTATCAAACCTAGGCGCCCAAAGGAAAGCCTAGCAAGTCACCCTCAGACACAGACAGCCCAATGACCGCTCTCAAACTGAGCACCTAATGGAAAGCTCAAGGTCCAATCAAGTCAGAGCAAGTTAGCAATATCATCAAACCTAGACGCCAAGGGGAAAGTCTAGCGATCACTCGAAAACAAATACCCCAATGGCCATCCTCAAACCTGAGCACCTAATGGAAAGCTCAAAGGCCAATCAAGTCAAGGCAATTCAGCAGCACCATCAAACCTAGGCGCCAAGGAGAAAGCCTAGCGATCACCCGAAAGCAAACGTCCTGATGGCTTCTTCAAATCTGGGCACCCAATGGAATGCCTGATGAGCCACAATTTATACACCTTTTAGACACCTAAGAAGGAGGTTTGCAAAACTATTTTGTGCTCAAGGATGGACTGTTAGCTGAGATTCATTTTAGGAGATTAAATACAGGAAAAATACAAATCCGTGCTAATTCAGATTTCTTAGCTAAACAAACAAAGATCACTCCTTCTTTGCAGTCAGGCCCGTCCCCTGCCAGGTTCCATCCCGAGATGAAGTCGTCTCGGCCGCCAGATTGACTGCAACCCGAAGCCCAGAAGAGAGTGGCCCAAATGTGTTGACCACATCAGCTATCCAGCTTGGAGGCCATCTCAATGCCAACTCATCCGCCATGTCACTCCGAGGAAATCTGCCATGTCACGTGAGAAGATCTGCATAGGGGTAGAATAGGGCATTCACATTGTAATTCTGTTAGGATTCGTTAGGATTAGCTAATCATAGCTCGTGTATATATAGGAGGAGCTGTGCACTGTTTAGACGTCTTTGAATTCACTCTTTTCGCACATCAATTACTTACATCTTCTTCGTTCTCGTTCTTCCATTCTTTGGTGGCGCATACTGCAGTGGTACTTCTCTCGATTGAGGAAGTGCAGGTCTAAGACTGGGAAGCTGGACGTTCACCAGGGACCGATCAGACTCTTGACGCACTCTGGTGGAACGATCCTCAAGACTTAGGCGAACGGAGGTGAACCACCACCATCAACCTTGGCGTCGTTGAGGAAGATGGAACCATCCGAATTCGGACCACTGTATTTGCACTCTGTTTTTATTAATTGATTTCGTTATGCATTTCATATCTCTGTTCTCTTCCTCTACTTTAATTCACGTTGAATCTGCGATTGCAATTGAACTGTGAACAATGTTAAGCTAAGCCGATTGGAACTGGTTTAACTAATTCAGTAGGTAATCACTTAACGATTGTTGAATGAGAACCTAAAATCAGCTCTGCACTCAATCCCTGTCAACTGATGAGGTAGCGATTGCATAAATCCTCGGATGACAATGGACGAACCTTTGGCGATTGCCATATGACTACCAAAGGCTGATATGGACTATGAACTGAGATTGGAACCTGGACTGGACTTGATTAATGGAACTGAATCTGAATACAGTTATATAATACTAATAGATAATTAGTAACAGTAGTATACATTTACTGCATTCATAGTCTTAGTTTATTTTCTGCATCACTCGCATTCCAACTCCCCCGTTTACTTGTTTTCTTTACTTTACTTTTTCTGGTTGAGACAGAGGTAGTCCGCCTCTGTAAGCGTCTGTCTGTACTCTGCATCTTATATTCTGCATTGTTTAGCTTGACACTAAACCACAATTGAGCACACTGTGTCCTTGAGAAAAATGACCTAGGGTTGACTATACTATAGTTAGCTTTAGTATTTGATAAGTGCGTTGAAACGACTATAAAAACGAGACATCATCAAATTGGGCGCCGTTGCCGGACACAAGTTCTTTTGTAAATGTGTGCCAAGCTAAGTAAGGTCGAATCCCGAGTCTGTGAAGTGTAAGTCAGTCTTGAGTATTTTGAATTTGTCTATGTTTTTTTTTGTTGTTTACGGATCCCGAATAAAAAGCATGCCCTATATCAATAATTTTCTATGTAAAACCATTTTGTAGTACTTAGAGGTAGCATTTTGTTTGCATACATTATTGCATCTTTCTTTTCTGCATAATCTGCATGATGCATGACTAGGAGTAATCTTGATCCATTGACTGTTTTTGACCCAGAAATAGAGTTAACCTTACGTAGATTACGAAAATTAGGAACACTGTAGTAAATAGTAGTGCTGATATAGAATCTGTAGCTAATTCTAACCAGCTTTGTACTGATAATCTTGTGTCTAGTTCTAACGTTTTTTGCAGAATCAGGGGCCGAATGGAGAATAACGATAGGGCGTTGAAGGAGTTAGCTACTCCCACGTGGTGTATCAACCCCGGTGCATCCAATACCCACAAATGGAGCCAGCTCAAACATATGAGTTGAAATCTGGTCTTATACACTGTTGCCCAAATTTCATGGTCTTGCAGGAGAAGACCCCCCACAAGCACCTGAAAAGAGTTCCATGTGGTCTGCTCTACCATGAGGCCGCAGGGGATATCGGAGGACTATATCAAGATGAAGGCATTCCCATTCTCCTGGATGGGGCAGCAAAGGATTGGCTGTACCTTCACCGGCCCTTTTCAACACCTGGGAGACATGAAGCGTGCATTCCTGGAGAAGTTCTTTCCGGCATCCAGAACTGCGACCATCAGAAAAGAGATATGTGGGATAAGGCAGCATCCAAGCGAAACATTACATGAATACTTTGGGAGAGGTTCAACAAACTTTGCGCCACCTGTCCACATCATCGGATCAGCGAACAGTTGCTGATCCAATATTTCTATGAAGGATTATCTCGATGGACAGAAGTATGATAGACGCAGCCAGTGGCGGAGCCTTAATGGACAAGACACCAGCAGCAGCGAGGCACCTGATTTCCAACATGGCTAGCAACACACAGCAGTTTGGAATCGGAGGGCCGAAATCGATCTCGATGGTGAATGAAATCGGTGCAACTTCCAATCAGAGGTTGGAGAATCAGCTGACTGAATTGACATCATTGGTGAGACAGCTTGCTGTTGGACAACACCAACCCACCATGGCAGCAAAAGTATGTGGCATATGTACTTCCGTGGAGCACCCCACTGATATGTGCCCCACTCTCCAAGAAACCGAAGCCGGACCAGCCCAGCAAATGTTGGAGCCATAGGTGGATTTCAGTACGGGGAAGCAGCCGCATCAGAATCGGCCATTTGATAACCAGCAACATGGAAGACAGCCATTTCGGCCAGGACCGAATCAGGGGACCATATGCGGCTCAACAATTCGGATCCACACCGAACACTTATCAGCGACAGGCGGGTTATCAACAAATTTAGACTCAGCAATACCAAGTACCACCATTCCAACAACAAACAACAACAAATGAAGGTACCTACTCAAGGTAACCCTCCATCTCTGGAGGACCTAATGAAGCAACTAGCAACTAGTAACTGAGTTCCAAAGCAATCTGTGAGCTCCGGAACATGCAGATTTCAGCAGAATATGACCGCCACCATCCAAGACCTCAAAACGCAAATTGGACAGCTAGCCAACACTGTGAGCCAATTACAGTCGGCAGGATCTAGCAACCTCCCCTCTCAAACCATTCCAAATTCGAGAGGAAACGCCAGTGTAGTCACTCTCAGAAGTGGGAAAGAACTAGCCCAACCTACACTGCAGCAGGAGCCGAGATCAGTAAGAACCGACTCCGAGCAAAACGCCGACTTACAGTCTCGGCCAGAGAAAGCTGTCCCACTGCCATTTCCATCTCGGCCCAATTCAGCAAGGAAGCCAGAGTCGGATGACGAGTTGCTGAAGATGTTCCGTAAGGTGGAAATCAACATTCCACTCCTCGATGCCATCAAGCAAGTTCCCAAGTATGCAAAGTTCCTCAAGGAACTCTGTGTACACTGTTTTAAGAAGATAATAGGAAGTGTGGAAGTTGGAGGTGTGGTGTCGGCCCGACTAACAACGCAAACTTCCATCGCAGGGGGGCAAAAACACTGCCTAAGAAATGCAGAGATCCTGGAATCTTTTCTGTCCCATGCACCATTGGTGAATGCACTTTTACCGATGCCATGCTGGATTTGGGAGCCTCAATCAATGTCATGCCGGCATCAATCTACAGGTCCCTGAATTTCGGAGGTTTAAAGCCCACAGGGATGACCATTCAACTTGCAAACAGAAGTATTGTCCAGCCCCTGGGAGTTCTTGAGGATGTTCTCGTCCAAGTTAATGAGCTAATTTTTCCAGCTGACTTTTATGTTCTTGACATGGAGGAAGAGACAGCCGGAAAAGAATCAACTTTAATTCTGGGAAGACCATTCTTAATGACGGCACGAACAAAGATTGATGTATACTCCGGGACTCTCTCAATGGAATTCGGTGACACTCTGGTGCAATTCAACATCTTTGAAGCTATGAAGCACCCCAATCGAAGACCATTCCCTCTTTCATGTTGACCTTATTGAAAAACTGGTTGAAGAATATCTTCAACTAGACAGCTGCAGATGGAAGCATGGAAGATTTTGCTGAAGTTTCTAACATTATCAGTTGCTTAGCAAAGGAAGCCGACAAGTGAAGAAGTGCATACCCTCTCCAAATTCAGGATCGAATATGATGATATTGCTGACTTGGATTTCAAAGCCGAATTATTCAAAACGATGAACCAAGCATGCAATCAGGAAAACCAGGAATGCTCAGGAATTGAAGAAGCTGAAGTTGCCGAAACTAACCAATCCTTATTTGCACAGCTGGCAACAATCTTTTCAGCCGCAACCGAGTCAGCCAGAGAAGGCCGAGTCAATGAAGGAGCCATAGTCAACTCGGCCAAAGAAACCAAGGCCGACAAGCCCACCGAGATCATTTCGGCCAAAGAAGACTCAACTCACACTGTGGAAAACACTGATGTTCCATCCAGATCCGACTCAGAAGGACAACTCGAAGCCAAGGCCGACTCCACTCCCATGTTGATCGAGCCCATGAAGTCAAGCCCGGCCCGGAAATCAAAGGTCGAAATCATGTCGGCACACCCGCGTGCCGAATCAAGACCAAGTCGGCCAGTCGGATCCAAATTCAGATATTGACAAATCTCCATTGCCACCACCACCCATAAAACTAAAACCATTGCCGAGTCACTTAAAATACGCCTACTTGGACAAAAAGAACAGCAACTCCCTAAGCTATTATTGCTAGCAATCTCAACCAAGAGCAAGAAGAAAAGTTGTTGGAGGTCCTAAGGCAGCATAAGAAGGCAATAGGGTGGAAACTTTCTGACCTTCCTGGCATAAACCCCTCCATCTGCATGCATAGAATATTAATGGAGGAGGAGATCAAGCCCATAAGGCAGCAGCAAAGAAGACTGAATCCAACACTCCTGGGCGTGGTTAAGAAAGAAGTCTCAAAGCTCCTTGCAGCAGGGATCATATACCCCATCTCTGGATAGCCAATGGGTGAGCCCCTGCAAGTGGTGCCAAAAGAAGTCCGGGCTGACTGTCATGAAAAACCAGCAGGATGAGCTGGTACCAACACGGATTCAGAACAGTGGCGAGTATGCATCGACTACAGAAGATTAAACCAAGCAACTCGCAAGGATCACTTTCCTCTGCCCTTCATTGACCAGATGCTTGAAAAATTAGCAGGGAGATCCCATTATTGTTTTCTTGATGGATTTTCAGGCTATATGCAGATACACATCGCACTAGAGGACCAGCATAAGACAACTTTTACCTGCCCATTTGGCACCTTTGCGTACACACGCATGCCATTCGGCTGTCGTACAATGCCGAGTACATTCCAACGCTGCATGCTCAGCATCTTCTCGGACTTGCTGCAGGACTGCATGGAGGTCTTCATGGATGATTTCACTGTTTATGCTGACTCATTTGATGCATGCCTGAATAATCTATCCAGAGTGTTGACGAGATGTATTGACAAAAACCTCGTACTCAATTTTGAAAAATGTCACTTCATGGTGACTGAAGGAATAGTATTGGGCCATCTGGTATCCAACGGAGGCATCGAAGGGATAAAGCCAAGATAGACATCATAACATCCCTTCCAAACCCCTCTTCGTGAGGGGAGGTTCGCTCATTTCTAGGACACGCAGGCTTTTTACAGAAGGTTCATCAAGAACTTTAGCAAACTTGCCCTGCCTTTGTCCAAGCTGCTAGCATGAATGATGTGGAATTCAATTTTAACCAACCCTGTATTGAAGCATTTCAGGAGTTGAAAAACAGACTCACATCCACTCCCATTCTGCAAGCACCAAACTGGGACCTGCCATTCGAACTAATGTGTGATGCATCCAACTCGGCATTAGGAGCTGTTCTCGGCAGAGGGGCGAGTCGGCCTCCCCAAAGGCATGTGATTGCTTATGCATCTCGAACTATGGACTCGGCCCAAAGAATTACACAACAACCGAGAAGGAACTATTGGCAATTGTATTTGCCCTAGACAAATTCCTACCATACCTTCTCGGCAGAAGATCATTGTGTTCTCTGATCATGCGGCTTTAAGGTACTTGTTGAAGAAGCCTGATGCCAAGCCGAGACTGATTCGGTGGATGCTTCTCCTTCAAGAATTCAACATCGAGATCAAAGATAAAAGAGGTGCTGAGAATTCTGTAGCTGATCACCTAAGCAGAACTCAAGAAGAAAGCAAACCAATGCCTATTCGAGATGAATTTCCATTTGAGCACCTTCTGCACATTAAAACGTCTCCACCATGGTTTGCTGATATTTGCAACTTTGTTGCAACATCTCGGCTTCCACCAGAGGCATCTCTACTGTACAAGGATAAAATCCAAGCGATGCCAAGTACTACATTTGGGATGATCCCTACCTTTGGAGATTATGCAGTGACAAAGTCATCCGTAGGTGCATTCCTGAAGCCGAGTTCAAGTCGGTCCTCCAGTTCTGCCACTCGGCACTTGAGGCGCCATTATGGTTCCACTTCGGACGGCCAGAAAATACTGGACTGTGGCCTCTACTGGCCAACCATCTTCAAAGACGCGCATGAGTTCGTCTCCACCTGCGAAAAACTGCCAAAAAGCAGGAGTGGCCATGAACAAAAGGCATGAAATGCCCCAACAACCCATCCAATTCTATGAAATCTTTGATGTCCTGGGGAATAGATTTCATGGGACCATTCTTCAGCCTCCAATGGCTATTCATACATTCTGCTGGTCGTAGATTATGTATCAAGGTGGGTAGAAGCCATTGCCACTAGAACCAACGATGCTCGAGTAGTAGTGGACTTCCTGAAGTCCAACATCTTCTCTTGGCTTGGTGTGCTTGGCGCCATAAATGACCAAGGCAGTCACTTCACAACAGAGCCATGGCTTCCTTCTCCGAAATATGGGGTAGCACACAGAATTGCTACAGCCTATCACCCCCAAAACTAATGGCCAAGCAGAAGTGTTCAACAGGGAAATCAAGAAAACACTGCAAAAGATGACCAATCCCAGCAGAAGGACTGGAGCCGCCTCCTTGAGGATGCTCTCTGCACATAGAACCGCATACCTGGACACCTTTAGGGATGTCTCCCTCACAGGATTGTTTTCGCAAAGCCTGTCACCTTCCTGTGGAACTAGAACACAGAGCATACTGGGCTGTTAAGCAGTGCAATCTGGCCTATGACCAAGCAGGGGAGCAGAGAAAATTTCAGCTACAAGAGCTAGATGAACTCCGCTTGGAAGCATATGAAAACTCCAGGATCTACAAGAAGAAAATCAAGCGATTCCATGACCAGCAGATCCTGAGAAAAGAATTCCGAGTTGGCCAAAAAGTCCTCTTGTTTAACTCACGCCTCAAGCTCATTGCAGGTAAACTACGTTCTAGATGGGATGGGCCTTTTGTTATCACTAATGTGTTTCCCCATGGTGCAAAGACAAAAAAGATGAACACAACAACAGCACCTTCCAGGTCAATGGGCATCAGATTAAGCCATTCCATGAAGGTCCAGCGCCTATCACTCATGACATGGAGATAATAACATTGATGGAACCAGCATCTCCAGATGGTCCTGCCTCGCATTGAGGACAATGCAGATTTTAAGTGTGGGGGGGGGGGGATGATCACAGTTTCTATCCCCATCATCCTGAACTCTGCTAGTTTAAATTACTTTGTTATTTCTTTCAATTGTGTGTTTTATTTCAAGTTTCATGTCATTTCAAATTTCATGTTTTCAATAAAAAAAAAAAAAAAAAAAAAAACTGCCCAAGCCGAGTCCATTCTGGTTCTATTCCATCTCGTGGGATCCCGAACACACTCGGCCGGCAAAACTTAAAATCTCTTAGTTTTTTTAAAAAGCTTTTCTTTTTTTTCCATCTGAACAAAATTCCAAGTGGATTGTCAATCATAAAAGTGTCTTGAAAAGAATTTTGAATTGGCTTCAAAAGTTCAAAAAGACGGTAGGAGTAACTTTGCAACTTTGACAAGAGAAGTCTCTAACTTGAAGGAGATGAAAAATTTGTGCTCTGGGCAGTAACTGACTAAAAATCTAGAAAGAAAAACCTTGAGTCAGAGCAAATACAACCTGTGTGAGATTTTGAGCCTTGAAAACATTGATGGCTTACATCTTGCCATTTCTTTTTTTTTTGTGATTTTTTTGCATTCATGATTAATCTGTATATTCTGCATTTTGCCTTAGCTCTCTGGATACCACTGTTTTCACATGCAGGAATGAGATGATCTAGGCCATGTTTTCTTATGAGCCCCGAGCCAAATAAAGCCTACCTGAAGAAAATTCTCTCCCTTGTCTACCCCCCATTGAGCCGCATAACCATTCTTTTTCTTACAGCTCATTACAAGCCAAAGCCGAAAACTATGAATAAATCTCACCCTCGTGAAGCTGAGGAGCTTTGGGAATTGTTTTGGGAGTAAGTCATTACCAAGTGTGGGGGATTCTCCAGGAAGCAGAATCAATTCAGCATTCTATAAAAGCTCGAAAATAAAGAAAGAAAAGAAAGCAAAGAGAAAAAGCAGCTGAAAATATGAGCTGAAGCGGATATAGAAAGCCAGCAGTTGCATCAACTTGTATAATAAGAGAAAGAAAGAAAGTGAGCTGGATGAAGCAGAAAAGAAGGAACTGATAACATCTTGGGGTTTTCCTCATGCTGATAAAGCTTACTCCCCATTGCTCCTCTCTTCCTCATGGGTCTTGAAACCTCTGCCTATATTTTATCCTACCCGTGACCCAGCCTGCTTCTACAAGTTTAAAAGAAGTCCTAGTGATCATAACTATATGTGTTTTTGCAGGTGTAAAAAGAGAGCTTCGTCAAAAATACAGTAATATCAGTTCCATGAATGTTGAGTGTAAATACAAGCCCAAACACGAGAGAAGTGAGGAGTTATTCACTTAAATAAGGTCTCTGTCACTCTTGGTTACCTTCTCCGTTACAGTCACGAAATTGCCTAGGGCACATACTGAAGTAATTTTCAGATTGTTAGAGCATCTCGGTCTCGGAGTGAACAGTGGCGACTCTGTCTCTGTTGAACTGAAAGAAGCCAAGTGAAAATTCTTTTCTATCTTTTCAAACCCCCTTGTGATTTTCATTTTATCTTGCCCAGAGTGCAAAAGGGTAAGTGTGGGGGTGTGATGAGCCACAATTTATACACCTTTTAGACACCTAAGAAGGAGGTTTGCAAAACTATTTTGTGCTCAAGGACGGATGGGTTATTGAGATTCATTTTAGGAGATTAAATACAGGAAAAATACAAATCCGTGCTAATTCAGATTTCTTAGCTAAACAAACAGTATCACTCCTTCTTTTTGCAGGTCAGGGCCCGTCCCTGGCCCATTCCATCCCTAGAGATGAAGTCGTCTCGGCGGCCAGATCACTTCGCAACCCAGAAGCCCGAAGAGAGTGGCCCAAATGTGTTGACCACATCAGCTATCCAGCTTGGAGGCCATCTCAATGCCAACTCATCTGCCATGTCACTCCGAGGAAATCTGCCATGTCACGTGAGAAGATCTGCATAGGGGGTAGAATAGGGCATTCACATTGTAATTCTGTTAGGATTCGTTAGGATTAGCTAATCATAGCTCGTGTATATATAGGAGGATCTGTGCACTGTTTAGACGTCTTTGAATTCACTCTTTTCGCACATCAATTACTTCATCTTCTTCGTTCTCGTTCTTCCATTCTTTGTGGGCGCATCTGCATGCAGTGGTACTTCTCTCGATTGAGGAAGTGCAGGTCTAAGACTGGGAAGCTGGGCGTTCACCGAGGGGACCGATCAGACTACTGGACGCACTCTGGTGGAACTGATCCTCAGCACTTTCTAGGCGAATCGGAGGTGAACCACCACCATCAACCTTGGCGATCGTTGAGGAAGATGGAACCATCCGAATTCGGACCACCTGTATTTTTGCACTCTGTTTTTATTAATTGATTTCGTTCTGCATTTCATATCTCTGTTCTCTTCCTCTACTTTAATTCACATTGAATCTGCGATTGCAATTGAACTGTGAACAATGTTAAGCTAAACCGATTGGAACTGGTTTAACTAATTCAAGAGGTAATCACTTAACGATTGTTGAATGAGAACCTAAAATCAGCTCTGCACTCAATCCTTGTCAACTGATGAGGTAGCGATTGCATAAATCCTCGGATGACAATGGGCGAACCTTTGGCGATTGCCATATGACTACCAAAGGCTGATATGGACTATGAACCGGAGATTGGAACCTGGACTGGACTTGATTAATGGAACTGAATCTGAATACAGTTATATAATACTAATAGATAATTAGTAACAGTAGTATACATTTACTGCATTCATAGTCTTAGTTTATTTTCTGCATCACTGCATTCCAACTCCCCCTTCTTGTTTTCTTTACTGTTTTTCTGGTTGAGACAGAGGTAGTCCGCCTCTGAAGCGCCTGTCTATACTCTGCATCTTATATTCTGCATTGTTTAGCTTGACACTAAACCACAATTGAGCACACTGTGTCCTTGAGAAAAATGACCTAGGGTTGACTATACTATAGTTAGCTTTAGTATTTGATAAGTGCGTTGAAACGACTATAAACGAGACATCATCAATGCCCAACAGCCATTTACTCCCAAGCAGCTTACTACTCGAAGCTCAGCCCTAGGACTACCCCGTCGGCCGGTTCCCCAGGAGAGCTTAGAGTCTTTATCCGCATTCATTATCACAAACCCAATACTGAATGCAAATAAAGAGGGGGCAACTGTAGCACCCCAAAATTGTCCGGGCTGGAATGTCGTTCCAGCCTTCCCCAAAGCCGGCCCAATTTCTAGCTCTTGGGTCATTCCCGCATGACTCCAAGCTGAGACGGGCCTAGACCACTGAGTCCACGCTTGACTCAGTCTACGCTTGACTGAGTCTCCCCGCATCCCAGTGGACCCCAGGCGGAGTGGGAGAAACAGAAAGAAGGAGAGGGTAATATCTGAGAGAATCTTGGGATTTGGTTGTTATGCAGCCACCCCCAAGCTCTATATAAAGCCCCAGGATGAAAGAAAAAAGGGACGGTGAAAAGCAGAGAGAGAGAGAGCAGAGAACGCTAGCAGGGACCAACCGGAGACAAACCAGGAAAAGCTGACGACGATGCGCAAGAAACGAAAGGAGAATCCCAGGGGCTGGCAGAAAGAGAGGATAAAACGTCGGACCAAGACAGGGAAGACACGTCCACCATCTCCGAACACCAGGTTAGTATTCTAATTCAACCCTTGCATCAGTCTAGGTTAGATTCCCCGTTGCCCATCTCAAGCCTAAATCCCCCACCTTGCTACGTGGCCTGGGCCGAATCCATCTCGGCCCTGGACTGCCAGCCGATATGACCTGAGCCTCACAACCCCGCCTTCCACCGAAGCCGACTCGGCCTCGGCCACACCTGATGGCCAATGCCGACTCGGTCCCTTCCATGGCAGAGCCAAGCCGGTACGAGTCGGCTTGGTCCCCAACCCGAACACCCATGTCCGAACCGACTCAGCTCTGGCAGGGCCGAGACGGGACGAGCCGTCCCCTCTCCTCCTAAACTCACCTTCCACTAAAGAACCCAAAATCCCCCAGCCAGAACTACGTGGACTTTGAATCCTCTAGAGCCGAGGTACGTAGGCCTAGGGGGCACACCCCTATCAAGTCAAATCCTAAACCCAGAACACCTCACCCAAACCTCTTCCATCCCCAGACAAAACCAAGTCCAAGTGTCATCCCTCTCCCCATGTAGCTAGCTAAGGGTAACTATCAAGTGATAGGCATGCTGGGGGCCCCCATGCCCCTAGCGCGTAACCAACTCCCGAACCCACCTCTTTGATCCAAGACTAGCCTTCCCACCAGGTTTCCTGGCGTTCCCTAAACCAAAACGCCGATGGCGACTGCTACCCGGCCGACTCGGTTTCGTCCTACCCCGTCAGACGTCACAATTTAGGTTGTGACATGTTGCATATCTAATAATGAGAAATTTTAGAAACATGGACTGTTATATCTAGAAACTACGCTCTATCCCAACCAAGACCCTTGACCTGTAGTCCTTACGACTTTGGGGGAGCTTCCTAAAAGGATAATGGCGTAGAACCTTTGAGGGGAGATACGACAACCTGCTAAGTCTATTAGAAATAAAAGTACAATCGGTAGCTCTGCCAACCTTGACGCAATACTATGATCCGCCCCTTAGATGCTTCACCTTTAAGGATTTCCAGCTAGCCCCCACACTAGAGGAGTACGAAAGGCTCCTTGTCCTGCCTTTGGCAAAATCCCCACCTTACCTCCCTAGAAGACACTTCCATCCTGGGCCTCGGTGGCCAAGCTGCTAAAGACATCAAAGTCGGAGATGCTGAAGAGAAAATGAAACAAGAATGGTCTAAAGGGACTCCCAAAGGCCAACATCGAAGAAAGACTCCATCAACTCCAGAGGGAAGGGGACTGGTTAGCTTTCATGGACGTGTACGGGCTCCTAGTCTATAACATAGTTCTCTTCTCTCAAATAGAAGCTCACATAGATTTGGTCGCTATAGACGCTTTCTTGGCCAAAAGGGACAAAGGTGAGAATCCTGTCTGTGAGACCCCAAAAGTGTCCGGTGCAGAAAACACCTTGGCGAAAAGAAGGGTTGCGGCCCAACGCAGCCACATAAGGAATAGTGCTAGGCCCAACCCGGATTACCGCAAGAAAGGAAACTTGCCTTGCTAGAGTTAATGTTGAACTCCAAGGGGGTTAGACAAAGCTGGGTCCAAAAGCCTAGCTCAGCACTGACAGGACTCGCCAACGCAATAGGAAGAATGCTGCCCCACCATGCTCAAAGCATCCTGACCGCGAGTCTCTGCAACAAAGCAGGGCCATTGATCGAGCCATGACAAAATAGCAAGGCTTAACAGACCAAATGATCCTCACTAATCACAACACGCGAGAGAGTGACAGGTTAGCCACTAACCATGGAATGCACCGTGAATTGTGGATGGTCGTTGCACGATTGAGCGTAGAGCCCATGAGGATCAGCCTAGGGATTGCTGGTAATAACGGATTAAATCAGGTGGTCGGGGAGATGCCAGATGGCAAGATTACGGACACCCTTAGTCCTCCCAAAGTTATAAAAAGACTCGGGGCCAAGAATTACTGAACATAAAAGGGAAATATAACGAAAATAATTCATTCATGGCAATCTAATAGTGAAATATAACAAAAAAAAATCATTCACGATAATTAAAAAAATTAATTAATATTTTTTAATTTTATTAATCTTATTTAAAAATAATTCTTTTTAAACTTCTCTTTATGAAAAATAAAAATAGGTCATAGAAATACAATCTTAAATGAAGAGTATTTTGAAGGAGGTAACAATAGTGGAATAGTTATAGCGACAAGAGTAGAAGTAGTGATGACAATAATACTAGTGATGATGATATTAGTGATAATAGTGACAGTGATGATAATAATAATTGTGATGATAGCGGTGATGATAAAGATAGCAACAAAGATAATCTCATAAAATATATTTAATTCAATTTTAATCTTAGTCATATTTTATTTTTTAATAATGATTCAATGATTATAATTAAAAAGTTTGATATTCTTATTAAAAATTTCTTATTTAAAATATTTCTTATATAAAAATACACTTTATTAATCTTACAATGTAACCATCAGTTAAACAATACATATGTATTCTTAAAATAATCAAATTAAAAGTAATACATATAAGTAATATAGCATTTTTATAAATATTTAAATAAATTGATATTTTTATCATATAGTATTAGTTATTATATTTATGAAATATAATATATAATTAATTGTAATATTCTTATTAAATATAATATATTTATTAAAATAAATGTAATGGTAATATATGTATATTAAAGGTACTACTTTTAAAAGAATTTATTTATATTAAAAATCTATTATTAAATAAAATGTAATTGTTGCAAAATTTAATACTTTTGTATATATATATATATATATATATATATATATATATATATATATATATATATATATATATATATATATACATACATACTAAAATATGCATATATAATTTATCTCATTATTTATATTTAAATTATTATTTTAATAAATTATTTTAAATTTAATTATAATTTTTTAAAAAAATTTATTTAGTGAGTAACTTAGTACATATTTAAAAAATATATTTTAATTAAAAAATATATTTTCAAATGTTGTAATGAAATATTTATAACAATATTAAGTTAAATAAATTATATTATATATTTTAACACTAAAAAAATAATGTAATATTTATAACTCTTAAAGAAAAATTTTAATTATTTAAATTTTGATATAAGAAAGAATGGTATTATAATATTTATATATCTCAAGAGAGAAAAGTATAATTTATTTTAATAATATTAAATTAAATAAACTAAAATTATATATTTTAACTTATGTGGAATGAAAAATTTAATATTTGCATCTTTCATTAAAAAATATAGTTAACTCTTAATTTTTAATTAGTAATTATTATGATACTTTATTCTTTAATGTCCTTATTTCACTTTTAAGAGTCAAATATAATTTAAAAAAAAAAAAAAAAAATAAGTTATATACTTATCTAATCACATATGTTTATTGATTAATTGTTAAAATAATTATTTTTAAATTATATTAGTAATAATTTATAATTGAGTAATTATATAAAATTCTTTTTTATCGAATAGATAAAGAGAAAGAAGTTGCGCAAAATCCATGATCATTTAACCAAACTTATTAATGGATATTAAACACTATTTTTAATTTAATACTTCTTTTAGATTAAAATATAAACAACAAATATACCACGTGACAGATTAGACAGTAAGTAAATTTTAATTAATTTTATCTTATTTAATAATATTATCTTTAAAATATTTTCTATTTAATTAAAATTTTATTTTTAGTAATTCTTTTCAATTTTTAATATCAAGTTTTCTAAAAGAAATTGTTTTTAAATAATATTAAGAAAATTAAATAATATTAACTATTTTTTAATTAATGTGAATTAATTTTTATTTTTTATATTGCAGTCTGGAATAAGTTCTTAAATACTAATTGAAGATTAATTGATTATTAAACTTTGTGAATTTCACATGCTACTAGTATTTATTATTCAGCTTCTAGCTAAAAATAATTCTAATAGAACTTAAAAATATGTGCGGCTGAACTTAACCAGAAGTTTGCGGCTAAAAAGCAATTTGAACACGGATCAGTGACGACAATAGATACAGACGTCGGCTACGATATGTCTGTTGGAAATATTTATTTACCCTTAGGGTTCCTTATTTCTTATTCTTCTTGTAGGTTTTCGACCCTTAGGTTTCTTATGTTCTTATTCCTATTGGAGGTTTCCTATAATGAATAATCGTTATACTAGATCATCACAGCTTTAAATAAGGATGCATAAATATAGGGTTATTGAGGAGAATAGAGAATGTATT
The DNA here is from genome assembly GCA_025330945.1 of Mucuna pruriens. NCBI lineage: Eukaryota > Viridiplantae > Streptophyta > Magnoliopsida > Fabales > Fabaceae > Mucuna > Mucuna pruriens. The sequence goes on along the minus strand of JAENHJ010000365.1, from coordinate 250,351 downwards.
TTTGGTTTGGTTTATTGGGGACTACAATCTTTCCTGATGTGTTAGCATACATATAGGGTTCCCATTATCCCCTAACGCGCCAACTTGGGTATCCACTCATTAAACCCATATCAAGCCTTTTAGGAAGTCTTTTCGGTTACTTAATTGGATCACTTAAGATTATAATTACTTTATATAAATAGCTGATATAATTATATTTAAAATATAAAGTCCACATGATTAAAAGAAATTATAACTTGAAAATATGTGTGGCTGAACTTAACTAGAAGTTTGCGGCTAAAAAGCAATTTGAACACAGATCAGTGACGACAACAAATACAGACGTCAGCTATGATATGTCCTTGTTCTTAAATATATTAGAGAGATATTTCAAAAATTACAAAAAAAAAAAAATAGATTGACCAAAATAAAATACTTTCTGGATAGTATGTGAGTAAAACTTAAGATATTACACAAAACATCTTTGGGAAATAACCTCAACTATAGATGGATAGAGATGGTTGCCTTGCAACAATTTAGTTTTATAGATTATCAAGATGTATTTTCTAGTCTTAGCATGAATTGGATACTCATCCACAACTTCATCAGGTACATGGTTTAACCATTGATTGATCCAATCATTCACATTATACAATTGTGAAAGATTATTCAAATTCAAAATGATTGATGTAATGTCAAATAGATAGATCCATTATTTGGTATTTGAATATTCAACGTTTGCACGTTCACATATACAATATATTAATGAGCAAGATTTTGGATATAGATGTATTTTTTATTTTTAAATTTTATCGAATTTATTATTTTTCTTTAAGTTTGACAAAATATATATAAGATCACAAACATAAAAACAAAAAAATTGAAACTCAAAGTTTTTTTGAACCCAAAAGATAAAGTATATGGGACAAGTAGCACGAGCCTGCTTAAGTTTAATAAATATGAGCTCAAGCTTTTAGTATGGGTGTACTTAGATTTTTAGCACAAACATGCTTAGGTTTTTAACATGATCTTACTTAGATTTTCAATACAAGCTTGCTTAGATTTTTAGTACAAACATGCTTAGATCGTGTTGGTCCACAAGTAAAATTAAAAGAAATCACTCCCACCACCCAGACCAGATAAAAAGGATGTAACTAAAATAAACTTCAAACCTTCCCTTTGAGACCAAAAGCCTTAGTGGAACTAATTTGTTCAAGTTTCTTGTCAAGTGAGATATCTATCTTACTAATGTAGAAAGCTTTTGTACTTGTACTTAGATGGTTTGGAAATGATGTGTTTGGGATGAGATTGATAACTTTAGCTAAATTTTGGCTAATATTGATCAAAATGAGTTGGACCTAAGTTTGAAATCTCCTATTAATGATGGAATATTCTAGTAAGGCTATTCTAGTTTGAAATTTGTTAATATCTTAAGATATTAACAAATTTATCAAAGTAATGATATGTAATAAATACTTACCTACTACATGAAGTACCACAGTTAAACACAGAAGAGACGAATTTGAATTGTGTGTGTGATTGATTTTTCAAAATAGTTGCCAACTATTTTACAAAGGGTGATTGTTTATCAAAAGTTGACAAAGATTGTCCAAAGACATTTTTCAAAGCGTCCAACATGTTTTTAACAGAAGTGTCTAGAAAAGCTAAAAAAACATTTAGGTAAGCTTAAAGTAGTAAAGAGAACAAGGATAGAAAGAACACAAATATTTTTATATTAGTTAACTCTATAACCCTAAGCTACATCCAGTCCCTTCAACTTGAAGGACTTCACTAAGTCAACCTGGCTTAGAAGTATTTTTCACCTCCTCAAGTATCCAACTCCTTACAATCAACAACCCTAATTGCAAGATAATAAATATTCTTAACTTAGCCTCTATAGTCTTTACAAAACACAATTTTGAAATAAGGTTACTCATAGAGTGAGCTTACAAGAAGACTTTAGCTAAAACATTTTACAAACAAAACAGAGCTTTAAAAGCCTTTCTAACAAAGAAAGTCCAATAAGACTTAGAATCAAAATAGAATAATGTTTGGATATAAAAAGAGCAATGTGAGTTTTTTCCTCTTATGTGCTTATTATAATTTTTACTTGCACATTACAAAGTATTGTCACTTTTTTTTTTCTATACTCATATGCTTCTTTTTCTAATCTCAAGTATATCCTATTTTCTTTTAACTCTAATCTTTTCCACACTTCTCTTGTACTAGCTATAGTACTTTTCATCACTTTGTTTCTTAGTTGTTTATCCTTCTTTAATTTCTCGCTGTTTGGAAAGGATTTTCTCTAGGTATATATAATCTTCTTCTTGAAAGGCTTCAAAAAGATTATTGTTAAGGTAGAGAAACTTCAGTCAATAGCTGACAAAGAGAGTGTGTACGCAAGTTGTACATAACAGATTATGTGCAAAAGAATATTTTCAACAAAGAACGCGCAAATTAGAGACAACTGACATAGTAAAACTTTGTCCTTTTATGAACATGACATTGAATGAAATATTTCTTAGATATCCTTAGTTAGATAAAAAGAACATCATCCATAGAAGTAACTGTAGTTAATTTTTTGAATGCATTAGGTAAAAATTAAAGGTTAAAAATTTACTTCTTGAAACAAAGAAGTCCATTGGACTCTTCTCTGTTGAACGCTTTATTGGTTAAAGATTCTTGGACAATTTGCTCAAATACAAAGATTGAACACTTTGATATTCTTTGTGTTGGACATTTTTTTGCAAAGCGAACTTAAGCATAAAATATCTTAAACACTTAGACTTTCAAATGTTAGTAATAAAGGTGGATATTTGTAATCATCAAAAATCTTGAAAGATTGAACGTTCTTTACAAGAGAGTTCCAACACTACAATGATGTTAACTATATTCATAGGTGTTTGAGAATTGGGCTAGATTGTTTGGCACAAGGCCCAAGGCCTTTTAAGAGAAGTTTTACTCTATACTGGTGTAGCAATAAGGGAATTTTACTCCGAGACAACGTATAATATACTGTTTATGAATGAATCTTAAGAATTCTATATTTGAGTATCGACATTCTTAGTTTTAGGCTACAATGTTATGAGACGAGGTAGCCCATATATGTAGATTAGGCCTTAAAGCATGTTTAGAATAGTTATTCCTAGCTCAACATTTCTAGGGGTCGAGTGTGTTGAATTTAGAGATCATCATAATCTTTTAGATTGTATTCCCTTTATTATAACCTTAAGAGCTACAATTCTTTTTTTGCATATGTTTCCTATACTTCTTTTTTACCATTTCCTATGCTATTTAATTATAACCATTGTTTGACTATTTCTCCTAATTAGGTGTTATGTTCTTTTGCATTTTATTGTCCTTAATTTCATATGTAACATTCCTCATTTGAAAGAGGCTATCAAAAAGGGTGGCTTACTTTTGTTTGATTCACTTCTTTGGGTTGATTCTTTGTGGTCGGTTATTATGGATACTCTAACATCATAACATGACCAGAATAGCCCAATAACTAACCTTGGAGCATTATTTGATCCTACAATTCATAGTTTAAACATATTTGGCTGGGAAGAGATAATAGGTAACATGATATTCTTTGAGAGTATAGTTCATTTGGACAATGATCTTTGTGGGACCCCAAATCTATTCAGCTAAGAAAATAGGGACCTTGGGTTCAATCAGCTAAGCAAGAAGGACAAAAGCCTACTCACCTAGCACTAGGACCCGAATTCAGCTAGGTAAGCAAGAAGAGACAAAAACATGTACTCATCACACTGAGGGACCCCCAGATTGATCCAGGTCAGCTAGGGAGACAAGAATCCCATGCATCCCAAGAGCATGGAACTCCCTAATCTAGCCAGGTCAGCAAGGGGAGACAAGGACATGTGTCCAACTAAGCAAGAGGGGACAAAAGCTCATAGACTTTACACTATAAGACCCACATATTAGGTGAGGTTAGCACCAAGAGGCAAGGACCCTGCACACGTCATCTATCCCGTAGCCGCTATTGGTCTTGAGGCAACTAGAAGGGGGAGAAGGGGACAAAAGAGTGGGACCCAAGATGAGAATGTGCCATGACTTGACACATGGTTTGAATCATACAACTTAGGGATTGGTGATATTAACAACCCGAATTAGAGGCTATGGTTGATCCACATGGCCAAATCTGATGCATCAATGACCTCAAGCATAGCCTATAAAAGGCCTCAGAACAAAAAGCAAGGAGTTGGAATTTTCAAAAGTTTAAAGTCTTGGATTAAGAGTGTAGAGAAAGCAAATAAGTAAAGGCGAAATTTGGAGAGAGGAAACTAAGATTGAAAGTTTGAGAGATCAGATCGCAATTCTAATAAGTAGGAAACCTTGGATTGAAGGAGGTGAGCTCTAAATCAAAGCTGAGAGAGAAGGACACTGAGTTGTTACCCATTCCTAGTAGATAGGATAACTTAAGCAAAGAAGTAGAAATGAAGCCAAAACCTCTGGATACCAGGTTATTCTTTTAATTTCTAAAGAAACTTATCTTCATAGATCAAAGTAGATAGTTCATGCCATAAAGTCACTCATATGCATTTTCAGCATATACTATCAATTAAAGTAGCCTAGTTAGCAAACATGTAGTTGGCACTTGCATGGATCGAGTCAGTCTCGGTCCTCCTCTTTGTATAAAATATCAGAAAATACATCTCTTTTCTTAAATTGTTCCAGAATGATCCCGGCTCTACATAGCTAAAGGCCACATTGCTATCGATTCAGTTGGTTGAGTTGATCTCAGCATCCAGTTGCATTCGTCACCGAGTCGGTCTCAGTTTTTTCTTAGCATTGCTCAAAACATCCTGTCATCTATTCATCAATTATGTTTTGGACGCCTAATGGAAAATTCAGCTTTCTCTAAAAATCATTCAAGGTCTGGATGTCTAACGAATAGTCCAATCTCTTCCAAGGTCTGGATGCCTAATGGATAATTCAACCTTTCCCCAAGGACGCCTATAGGATAGTCTACTTCTTCTTAAAGTCATTTGAGTCCTGAACACCTAATGGATCGTTCAGTCTTTTCCACTGTTTGTTAACTCATGGATGCCTAATGGAAAGTCTATCTCTCTAATGTAATTCACCTTTTAGACGCCTAAAGGATAGTCCATTCCTCACACTTCATAGCATGTCCAGAACTATGTGAACTTTGATTCCTTTGACCAAAAGGGGTACGTAGGAGCAAGAGGCACACTCTTGTCAAGCTTTTCATCCCAAACAATAAAAAAGGTTTGTATACATTTTCCATTGTATGTTTGGTTCATTTGTTAAAAGAGCATCGAACATATAGTAAAGGCCTTTTTAGTTCATGCAACCAATTTTGGTAACTATCAGATAATAGACGTGTAGGGATATCATGTGATCCCTGTGTATAACTGACTTCTTACCTAGATTTTGATTTTGTGACTTGCCTTATCCATTCCAAGTTCCCGACACTTTCCATAAAATGCTGGTGGCGACTTCTATCAGATTTGAATCAGTCTTGGTCATCCTCTCAGATTGGCTGAGTTGGTTCTAGCTTTGCATGGCCAGTTCCTCCCCTAGAAGGGATCTGGCTTCCAATCACAATTCAAAATCTGCAATTTCGCCATCACAATTTAGGTCGCAACAATCTTGTTTCTAAGAATTTTTTTCCTAGAATACCCAAAATATCTAAATGACATTCTCCTCTATACTCTCCTTTCCTGGCTAGCAATGGTTGAGTCTAAGTTGATTTCATTCCTTAGGGGAGTACTTTTAGTCAAGCATGGACTCACTAGAGTTATGATTTAGTCTTATCTAATCTTTTTTAGGTTTGTGGAGTTATGGAAAATGAAGAAAAAGTGTAAGGAACATGTTGCATGCCTAGGATCCACAATCATGATCTAGTTCAAGCATAACGAAAATTAATCAAGAACATCAAGAACTGAAAAATTCAATTAGAAGAAAAGACAAAACAGATTAGAAAAGGAATGACTTGCCACTAATTCTAAGAATTATATAAGAGATTGTAGAGATTCACTTCAAGCATCTTGCAGGCTTGATAACTTGTTCAAGACAAGAGAAGAGTCAATTCTCTCAAAAGTGCTAAACATAATTTCAATTTCATCAAAAAGTGATTATCCTAATTACAATGAGAATTTTTATAGCTAATCTTTAATCCTAATTAGTAGCTCTTAATCCTAATCAAGTCACTTACCGAAGCCCAAGGCTTAATAAGCCTAAACACAACAAGGCCTAACTAGCTCAAATACAAGCTACAAAAACGTGAGCCTTCTTGGCCCTTACGTGACGTTAGTTTCAAATGCATTTTTGGAGCTGAAGGAGTTTGGACTAGGTTGAGCTCTAAACAGGAAAGTTGTAGATATTTCTCTTAGTTTTCTCAAGTCACCAAATTGTTCCAATTTTGTCCAATTCAAAGGTCGACAGCTCCAAATATGCTTGAGTCTACCCCTTGTCATATAGGCTTGAGATGCAGGAATAGCCTCCACCTTCATGTCCCTTAGGTTATACAAATCCGTATATGCATCATTCTCCCCTTCTTGAAGAGAATTTGTCCTTAAAGTTGGTGCTTGCATACCTACAACACAAGAAGTTAAGTGAATAACATTGAAAGTATTACTTTCCCAAATTCTAGGAGCATGTTGATAAGCTCGTTTTTAGTCGCCTTAACACGCATCAAATAACTAAAGCTAACTATAGTATAGTAAACCCTAGGTCAAATTTTCTCACGGACATAGTGTGCTCAATAGTGATTTAGTGTGAAACGAAATGATGTAGGGTCTAAGATGTAGAGTATTGCTTGTCTCAGCCATTGGCCGAGTTGCTCTCGGTAGAGACTTAGCCGATATGGTCTCGGTAGAGGTTTATCAAGCTTGGTCTCAGTTAAGTGCAGGCAGACGCAACAGGATTGGACTGATTCTGTTTTGATACTTGGAAAGCAATAAACGAGGGGGGATTGAATGCGAATAAAGCAGAAAGTAAAATAAAACACCGAATGCAATGGAGATATACTAATGCTACTGATATTACTACTATTATTAATTTTCTGATATAACTGTGCTCGTGTTCAGCTCTATTAGTCCAAGTCCAATTCAATTTCCTCACTCCAGTTCTCAGTCCATATTAGCCTTGGAAATTCTTATGACAATTGCCAAAGGTTCGTCCATTTCCCTACTGAGAAATTATGCAATTGCTACCTCATCAGTTGGCAGGGATTAAGTTCAGAGCTGATTTTAGGTTCTCAATTAACAATCATTAGCTGATTACCTATTGAATTGGTTAAACCAGTTCCGATCGGCTTAGCTTAACATTGTTCACGTCTTAAATGCAATCCCAATTCAATTTGCGAATTAAAGAAGATGAAAGGAATAGGAACAAGAAATGAAAGAATGAAATTGATTAATAGAAAACAGAGTACAAACACAATGGTCTGAATTTAGTTGGATCCATCTCCCACGATGATTGCCGTGGTTGATGGTGGTAGCCCACCTCCAGTAGCTTGAGCGCTAAGGATCAGATCCACCAGAGTGCGTTGGAATCCCAAGCGGTCCCCTTTGACAGACTTCAGCTTCCCAATCTCAGGCCTGCACTTCCTCGAACAAGAGAAACATCAATGCAGCATCGTGCACTGCCGTAGATGGAGGAAAAATGAGAGCTAGATAATGGAATTGATGACAATGCATAGAGTGTGAATTCAAAGACCCCTAAAATGTACACAATTACTCCTATATATACAAGAGCGCGTGAACTACGAAACCTAACAAAATTTCAAAAGCAAATTTCCTATTCTACCCTTGTAGCTTGTGTTACACATTTCTCTAGGAGTGACATGGCATATGGAGCTGAGGTGGCTTCTGAGCTGGATGGCTGACGAGGATGGTGCCATCTGGGCCACCTTTATTGGGCTGCACCTACCATGAGTTGCTGGGCTGCAAGGCTTGGCCTAGTCGAGATAGAGTCGGCCTTAACTGAGACTACTCTCTTGGCTGATGTGAACTTGACTTAGTCCTACAGAAGAAGGGGAGGAACTTTTTATTAGCTAAGACCTTCAATTTAGTACATATTTCTATTTTTTTCTACTTTTAGGTTCATAATATGAATCTCAGCTAACAAACAATCCTTAAGCACAAAATAATCTTACAACCACCCTTCTTAGGTTTATAAAAGATGCATGTTCTATGACTCATCACATGCCAATATTGTAAGCATTATCATTTAATTTCTTAATGATTTTAAAGGAAGTATCTCCTCTTGGAAGGAGCTTGGATTTCCTTAAGTGCACCCATACTAAGTCCCCTTCCTTAAAGGAGACTTCCTTCCTTCCTTTGTTAGCATGCTTTGCATATTTTTCTCATTTCTTTTCCATGTGCAGTCGTGCCCTATCATGTAAATTTTGAACAAATTTGGCTTTGGAAATCCCTTCATTGTTAACACAATGAAGCATAATAGGTAAGAAGTAGTAGAATTAAACACCCTGTTATAAGCAAACTCAATGTGGGGTATCCAATCCTCCCAATCTCTCAAACTCTTCTTAACAAAGCATCTTAAAAGTTTGCCTAATGTTCTATTTACTACCTCGGTTTGTCCATCTGTTTGAGGATGACAAGTAGTGGAGAAAAGTAGTTTTGTCTTAAGCTTACTCCATAGGGACCTCCAAAAATGTTCTAGAAATTTAGTGTCCCTATCCAACACAATGGTCCTAGAGAGACCAAGCAATTGCACTACATCCTTAAAAAATAGATTGGACACATGTGAAGCATCATTACTCTTATGACATGGAATGAAATGACCTATCTTACAAAACCTATCAAACACTACAAAAATAGAATCTCTTCCTCTTTTTGACCTAGGCAAGCCAAGTACAAAGTTCATAGAGATGTTAATCTAAGGAGAAGTGGAAATAGGGAGTGGGGTATACAAACCGCGTGGAAAAACTCTAAACCTAGCCATTTTACAAGCTAAGCATCTCTCATAAATCTTATGGACATCCCTCCTTATTTAAGGCTAATAGAAATGCTCGTTCAAAATCTCTAATGTCTTAAGTTCTCCAAAGTGACCCATAAGGTCACCTTCATGCACGTCCTTTACTAGCAATTGTCGAATTGAGTTCATAGGAACACCCAATCTTTTTTTCCTTTAAATAAAAAGCCATCATGCCTAAAATAGTCATTAAAAGCCATATGGACACTCATGGCAAAAGGCTCACCAAAATCAGAGTCTTTTTTCATACAATTCCTTTATACAATCAAGTCCAAGCATTTTTGTTTCAAGCATGGAAATTAAGGCATATCTCCTTGAGAGAGCATTCACCATTACATCCGTCTTGTCTTGCTTATGCTTAATCATATAAGGAAATTTCTCCATAAATTCCACCCATTTAGCATGCCTTCTACTTAATTTACCTTGTCCCTTCAAGTGCTTAAGAATTTCATGATCACTATGGATCACAAACTCCTTGGGCAATGAATATTGTTGCCAAGTTTATGATATGATAAAACTCTCTATCATTGGTGGAATAATTAAGTTTGACACTCTTTAGTTTTTCATTAAAGTAAGCAATGGACTGTCCTTCTTGGAGGAGCACGACTCCTATGACTACCCCTAAGACATCATACTCTAACTAAAAAGATTTTGCAAAGTTAGAATAGTAGTTTGCGTGAGCCTTTCCTTTAAGGCTAGCACTTGAGGAGAGAAGAGTATAAATATAACTAATCAACAACTTTCTGAAAAATTTGTCATTCAATTAAAAAAATATTTTTTATTATTGATAAACATTTATTAAAAATTACAAATTTAAATAGGTATCACATTTTGATTTATTAAAATTTATTCATCAGAAAGTATTAAAATCTCTTGGAAATATAACCACTAGAATAGAAGGCTATTTACATGTTACTTTCCTTTTTTCTAAGACTGTTGACTTGTTGGGATATGAATACAAGCTGATATCAACAAAAAGTTGGTTTAAATTATTTTTTGATTGTTATCGCTATGAGAATTTTATTAATGAATTATTTGTAAGTATTTTTATAAGTAATAGTAGAGAATTAAAATCAAGTTCCGATGATAGTAAATTCTTGATATCTAACTTAGATATTATCGACGTAGTGCCAAGGGAGAGCTATGCGCATGAAATCATAAGTTATACTACATACTTCAAAAGAGACAAAACTCCTTAACGTTGTTCCGTTGGTGAAGGTGAAGATTATCACTAGGCTTCTTGATCTCGACAAACACCAGATGGTAATTCACACATTTATTGAGCAAGATTGTTATAGCATGCAACTGGATCAACACATTTATTGTCCATGTATTGTCTACATCATCTTAAATTCTACCTACCTACTATTTTGTCGGTTGCTACATCCCATGCTTTATGGCTTGGTCAGTGTTAAAATAGTCTACAAAGCCTATGAGAAAAAATAAATACTTACAATTAAATTTGATGCAGTGAAAAAATTCTATTAAAACTGAGTATATCGCAATTATTTAGGTGAATTAATACAAACTAATATCGTTGGTTACTTAATATCTTAAAAATAAATAAATTCCATGTTAGAAAATATTTTTATTCAAATACATTTTTATAACTAATTGAGTAATCAACATATAATTCTAAAATGTGAATGCTTCGGTGTGTTCAATAGTTTAAATCCAATAATAAAAAACATATTTAACAAATTTATTTATCTGAAAAAATAAAACAAAATATATTTTAAAATCACAAGATTATTCATGTTTTACTCATAAAGTGTCTTTATCTATTTTTTCTTTAATATTATTTTCTAATATTTTCACAATATTTATTTTGATAGTATTTTCCTCCATTCTCACGTCGTTCAACATCATATGTATTTATTTCAAGATTCAATGTTAGCAACATCTATACTAATAAAGAGAAAACATTTCAAATTCTCACGGCATTGTTTCAAGCCTATACAAAGCAAATAAAATAAAATGAAAAAAAATCAGAAAAATAATAAAAAAAAATAAAGCAAAATGATAATTAAATTTTTACTTTTTATTAATGCATTATGTATCAAATCTTTTGGGAAGGTCACTCGAGTACAATAATCATGTTATCTTCCTTATGTGAGAATGATCATCTCTTTAAATTATATACAAGTATCTTTCATGTGTATGTCACTTATAAACTCTTTAATCCCACCAATACTTTGGAAAATCCTATATAAAAGGAGTTTTGGTGGGAAAAGGATAAAGAGTTAAGAGGCTATTTTTCAAACAAGCCTGCATTTCCATTATGGGTGGCCCTTTGTCTTTATTTGATTACAAAGGTTCCATATTAATGTTTCAAAGTAGTAAATAATTATTTGTTTTAAAAAATTGAAAGAATAATAAATAATATAATGATTAAAATTAAGTCAAAGGCAGTGATGAATATTAAAGGGAAGATGAATTTTTTTTTTGGTGCATAGCATTTTTTTTTTTTGTGAAGAATAGATGATTTACACGTTAATGAATGTGATAGGAGAATAATTCGAATGCACACGTGGCAATCAAAGAGAATATTAGAAAAGATGAGTTGTCAACCGAATAATTAACATTTGAATCTTAAATGATATTTCAATAAATTATTTTTGGCTTTTATATATCATAATATATTATTACGTGAAAATACTATCTACATCGTTAATTATTTTGCAATCAATCTTTGTTGTAATTTTTGTTATACATTTCTATGTTCGAAGAAAGGGCTTTCATAGTGTAATATTGACCTAATAAATAGATTATATTTTAGTTTACAAGTTTCATAAACTTTTTGAATATAAAGGAACCTTTCACTACTTCAAATTAGAGTATATTACATTTAATAATTTGGTATATGAGCTTTATCTTTAGAAAATTAATCTTTTTGAAGGAACAAATATCTTGTGTTAACCCAGGAAATTGAGCATTGCATCAAGAGGGTTTTGATGATTAGCAAAAAAGAAATTTAAAAAGATTCATACTCAACTCGCTTTTGTGACCACCCAAATCACTTCATTTTTATTTAACACATTTTTTTAATCGATGGGGTGCCAAAATTTAATTAAGAATTAAATTACAAAAATAATATAATTATACAAAGTCAAATGTGTATCATTTAATATTTAAAATAAAGTATTAATTTTTTGATTTATTAGTCTATTAATTAATTTTGTATTTAATTTTTAGTCATGAATTTTCTTTTTGTTTAACTTGCTTACATAATTAAAATATCTTTTTTGATAAGTCAAAGAATTTATTGATACCGAATAACAAAGGTGAAACACGTTCCTCATGACCTAAGAAAAGTTAGAGTATGACTTGCATAAATGTATTACACCTTTCTTATTTACTAATTTTACTCATTTTTTGCATTTTTTAAAAAATACCCTTGACAAATTTTCTTAAATATTATCTTGCATACTGATGCAATTCTAGGATCTACAACCATAACCTAGTTCATGTAGAATCCGAAAATTAGTCATTACAAGCATGAATTGAAAAATTGAGGAAAAAAAAGGATAAAACAGATTGAGAAATAGATTATTCACCACTAATTCCTAAGAATCAAATAAGAATTAATTTTGTTGTGCAAGATAAGAGTAGAGAAAAAATACTCTCAAAGTGCTAAGGTACAAATTCAATTTAATCAAAAAAGTTGTTACGCTAATTACATTGGAAGCTTATATAGACCTTACTTAATCCTAGATAGCAGCTCTTAATCCTAATCAAGTCACTTAACCAAAGCTTGAAGCCCAACGCCCAACAAGTCCAAATGCAAGCTAATTGACCCAAAAACGCAAACCTCTTTGGCCTTCCTCTTGGTCCATACGTGATGTTAATTTAGGATACGGTTTTGGAGCTGAAGGAGTGTGAATTGGGTTGAACTCTAAACAATAAAGTTGTAGATAATTTTCTTAGCTTTACTGAGACACCAAATTTGTCCAATTCGGAGGTTTGTAGCTCTAGATACATTTGATTTGGCAAAGGATGTCGGGGACGAAAGTTGTGACGGAAATCCTCATTTTAGAGACCGATTTGGCAATGCAAGATGCTAGCTAATTTGCAACGGGAAAATAGCTATGGAAAATAGTCCTAAAATGGGCTTTGGCCCAAGGCTAAGCTATCCTACTGAAAATGTACTCAAAGTAGTATGAAAATATAAGGGATATAAGGTCACTCTAGCTCTAAATAGTGTCACCTTAACAACTTAAAAATTTATACAAGTTTGATGCGCATAATGCTTCCTTTTGACCCTTAAGCATGGTTAGCTTTTAGTTGCACTTCCTCTTGGGTTCTCGTGAGCCTTCCCCTAATCGTAGAACCTTCAACTGTGGGAGTTGCTATGTCTTTTAAGTCTTCTTTAGTTCTTTGAGTATGCCCTTCTAAGGGAAAGACTTCATCCCTTCTTGGTTCTCCTCTTGGTCGTTGACTATGGTCAACTTGTGGCTTCTTTCCTTGAAACTTCTTGAGTTTACCCTTTATTGTTGGACCTTCAAGTGTAGGGTAGCTTCCTTGACCTCATCCTCTTGGTTGTGACTTTTCATATATGTGTCATCCTCCCCTTCTTGAAGAGAATTTGACCTCAAATTTAGTACTTGAGTACCTACAAGAATCAAAGACAAGGATGAGTCAGTGGACGGATAATGGAAGCCAAGGAAGATTAATTTCCAAAATCCTCCTGGGTCAAAGATCACAACTCCAGATCCTCCTTGGGTATCATGAAAGTTCACACCACCCCTTTGTAAGTCACAAGGATGCATATTATTTTCAACATCAAGAGATGGTATCTTAAATCTATCATACTCACAAGGATGCATATTATTTTCAACATCAAGAGATGGTATCTCAAATCTATCATACTCCAACAAATGTAAGGAATGCTTAGAGGATGCATATGAACAAGATATATTTTTGCTACATAATTCAAAGGAATGCTCAACAATAATATCTTTATACAATTTGAAATTCTCAAACATTCATATGAATTTAAGCACTCTCAATAAGTTTCCAAAATAAGTGCCTCCACTCAAAGATTTATGCAAGCAATTCCTAGGCATTTCATAATAGGATCCATCCATAATCACATGGAGTTCATTTCGGGCATAGGTTCCCAACTTATTGCAACTATCAAAATTAATGCTCCTACTCAAGGATCCATATATACAAGTCTTAGGCATTTCACAATAGGACCCACCCATAATCACATGGAATTCATTTCGGTCATAGTCTCCCAACCCCAACCAAATGCATGGTAAAATATTTCCTTGAACACATATCATCCTATTACTTGCATAGCTAAACCAATCATGCACACAAGTAAATGATAGTCCATTCAAGGTACAAGAAATATTAAGAATTAATTTATTATGTTCTTAGTCATGCATCAAAATGTCATAAAGTTAAAAGAACTTGAAAATAGCATCCAAGGAAATAATAAAGGTTATAGGAAACAAGCCATTAACACAAGACAATGGGTTCCTCGGCACAAGTGCACAAACATCTTTAGGGAACATGATTGTTCTTGGAATGTGCAGGACGAAAGTTTACTTGCCATGAATGCCATGTCCAAACCTTTCCATAACTTGTTTCACACCTACAAAAAGAGAAGGTTCACAAGACAAGTGAAAGTTATAAGTAGTTAGTAAACAATTATCCTTTTCATGAACATAACTCTCTTAATTTCTCTCATTCTTAAGCTTAGAGTTTTCTTCTTTTTTTTAATCTCTCTCTTACTTTTTTCTTCATATTTTCTCTTTTCTTTTATCTCTTTTTTTTCACTATCACTCTTGCTTTTCTCTCCCACTTTTTCTTCCCCTTTTACTTTTCTCTTCTCAGCATCACTCTTGCTCTCTTTTTTCTTCATTTTACTTTGGATTTTTCTCTCACTCTCTCTTTCACATTCATTTTCTTTTGATCCTCATGCACCTCTCTTGGAGACAAAGGTTTAAGCACAATCCTTTGTCCCAAATGTATAAATGTGAACCTATTGATGACTCTATCATGGATCACCTTCTTATCAAATTGCCAAGGTCTCCCTAATAGCAAATGTGTGGCTTCCATGGGAACCATATCACAAACCACCCTATCTTCATATCCTCCTAGGGTAAACATGACCTCAACTTGCCTATTCACAAGCAACTCTCCTTTCTCACTTAGCCATTAGAGTCTATATGGTCGTGGGTGAACTATGATGGGAAGAGCTAGCTTCTTCACAATCCTCTTACTAGCTACATTGACACAAGTCCCCCCCATCTATAATCATAGAGCATAGGTTCTCCAAAATAAGACACCTAGAATGGAAGATGTTCTCTCTATGTCTTGGCCTCCTCTCTAACATGGCTATTCATAAGCCTCCTTACCACAAGCAAGTCTCCCTCATAGTGAGATCCATTACTTAAGATCTTAGACTTACTAGATGTGATAACCTCTCCTATAGAACTCTCCCAAACTCTCAATCATCTTTCACAATCATCACACACCTATTAGGACATTGAGAAGCTATATGTCATTTTCCTAGACACTTGAAACACTTAATGCTACTAGTTTTAGAAAGCATATATGTAGGAGTAGATGTGAGTTCTTTTTTATCAATGGAGGTCTTCTCTTGCAAGACCATGAAATTTAGGCAAAAAATGTATAAGACCAGATTTTAATTCATATGTTTGAGCTGGCTCCAACTGTGGGTATTGGATGCACCAAGGTTGATACACCACGTCTGGTGTAGCCAACTCCTTCAATGTTCTGTCATTGTTCTCCATTTGTCCTGGCTCTGCAAAAATGTTAGAACTAGCAACAGAATTATCAGTACACGATTGGTTAGAATTAATGATAGAATCAAAACTTCTACTATTATTTACTACTAGATTCCTAGCCTTCCTTAATCTACGTAAGGTTTTTTCTATTTCAGGGTCAAAAGCATATAAAGGGTCAATGCCACTCCTAGTCATGCATTGTACAAATTATGTAGAAAAATTAAAATTGAATCAGCACTCACAGAAACAGTAAACTACAACTATCAGTTAATCACCTAATAAAACTGTAGGAATGCAATGTACGAAAAAAAAGTGCAAGTAAATTGTGCAATGCGAAAATGAATGCAGAACAAAATGCTAACAATATGCAATGCAGAAACAAATATTTTGTTCTTTTTTTTACGGTGAATTCACGCAGAAAAATTAACAGACACTTAGCATGCTTTATTACACAAGTAGAAATAGATATAGATAATTTCAAAGACTCAATAGACTTACTCAACAGACACACTCTACAGACTCGGGATTCGACTTCACTTAGCTTGGCACACAAGGACACAAAAGAACTTGTATCCCTGGCAACGACGCCAATTTGATAAGCTCGTTTTTAGTCATCTCAATGCGCATCAAATAACTAAAGCTAACTATAGCATAGTCAACCCTAGGTTGAATCTTCTCAACGACACAATGTGCTCAATTGTGAATTAGTGTGAAGTGAAATGATGTGGAATCTAAGGTGTAGAGTATTGACTCATCTCGGCCACTGGCCGAGTTGCTCTTGGCAGAGACTAAGCCGATATGGTCTCGGTAAAGATTTATCAAGCTTGGTCTCGGCTAAGTACAGATAGACGCAATAGAGTTGGACTGACTCTATTTCAGTACTTGGAAAGCAGTAAATGAAGGGGGTTGAATGCGAGTAAAGTAGAAAGTAAACTAAAACTATGAATGTAGTGAAAATATACTAATGCTACTGATATTACTAGTATTATTATTATGATATAATTGTGCTCATGTTCAGTTCTATTAGTCCAAGTCCAATTCAATTTCCTCACTCTAGTTCTTAGTCCATATTAGCCTTGGGAATTCTTATGACAATCGCCAAAGGTTCTTCCATTGCCATACCGAGGAATTACGCAATCTCTACCTTATCAATTGGCAGGGATTAAGTTCAAAGCTGATTTTAGGTTCTCAATCAACATTCGTTAAATGATTACCTACTTAATTAGTTAAACCAGTTTCGATCGGCTTAGCTTAACATTATTCATGTTTTAAATGCAATCACAATTCAATCCGTGAATTAAAGAAGAAGAAAGGAACAGAGATGAGAAACACAGAATGAAATTGACTAAAAGAAAACAGAGTACAAACATAATGATTTGAATTCAGATGGATCCATCTTCCACGACGATCGCCATGGTTGATGGTGGTTGTTCACCTCTAGTAGCCTGAGCGTTGAGGATCAAATCCACCAGAGTGTGTTGGAATCCTAATCAGTCCCCTCTAACAAACTTCGGCTTCCTTGTCTCAAACTTGCACTTCCTCGATCGAGAGAAACACCAATATAGCACCATGCACCACCATAGATGCAGAAAAATGAGAGCAAGATAATGAAAATGATGACAATGTGTAGAGTGTGAATTCCAAAGACCCCTAAAATGTACACAGCTACTCCTATATATACAAGAGTGCACGAACTATGACGCCTAATAGAATTACAAAAGTGAATTTCCTATTCTACCATTGCGTAGCTTCTGTTACACGTTTCTCTAGGAGTGACATGGCATCTAGAGTTGAGGTGGCCCCTAAGCTGGATAGCTGTCGTGGATAATGCCATTGGGTCACCCTTATTGGGCTGCGCCTACAGTGAGCTGGTTGGGCTGCAAGGCCTGGCTTGACCGAGATGGAGTCGGTCTCGGCTGAGACGACTTTCTTGGCTGATGTGAACTCGGCTCAGACCTGCAGAAGAAGGGAAGAAGACTTTTTATTAGCTAAGACCTTCAATTTAGCACATATTTTGTATTTTCTCTATTTTTAGGTTCATAATATGAATCTCAGCTAACAAATAATTCTTAAGCACAAAATAATCTTACAACCACCCTTCTTAGGTCTATAAAAGATGCATAATCTGTGACTCATTAGACCCCCACACTTAACCTTTTGCACTCCTGGGAAAAATCAAATGGGAATCAATAAGGGAGATTTTTAAGGATAGGAAAGAATTTTTCAATCTGGCTTCCTTAAGTTCAGTCGAGACAGAGTTGACACTCCTTTATCTTGAGTTTAAGATACTCAAACAATTTGAAAACTACTTCTCCTGTGCCCTAGGTGAATTCATGACCTGCAAACAGCAAAAGGTAGCCCAGAGTTATAGAGCTCTCACTTAGGCAAGTATTCTCTCAGTCTTTCAAGTGTTTGGGTTTGTATTTACACTCAACATTGCATGAGACTAGCATTCTTTTACTTTGAAATGTCTCTCCTCCTACACCTGCAAAAACACAAACAATCATGACCACTAGGACTTCCTTTTGGCTTGTTGCGAGGCCAGGGACATGGGTAGGATAGAATATGGGAGGTGGTGTTAGGATCCGTGGGGAAGAGAGGAGTAATGGGGAGTAAGTTTCATCAGCATGATGGGCAGCCCAAGATGTTGTGATCTCCTTCCTTTATTCAGTTCTTATCTTCTCACTTCTATCCCTTTTTCTGATCTTTTATTTTTTTTCTTTCTTTCCTGATATTCATGCAACTTTGCTGTAATTCTTTGTTTTTCAACTTTGATTTCTTTAGTTGCTTTTCTACTTTTCTCTTTTTCTTTCATTTGCTTGCTTCTTTTCTTTTCTAGCCTTTAGAAGATGCTGAACAAATTCTACTTCTCGGAATTTCCCCCACACTTGACAATGACTTACTCCCAAAACAATTCCAAGACTCCTCTGCTCCCTATGGATGAGGTTAAATCATGGTTTTTTTTTCTGGCCTTGGCTTGTAATGAGCTGTCAGAAAGAATGGTTGAATTAGGCTCAAGGGGGTGAACATGGGACAAAATTTTCCAAGTAGGCTTTATTTGGCTCGGGGCTTATAAGAAACATTGCCTAGATCATGTCATTCCTGCATGTGCAAAAAATTGCATCTAGAGAGTCAAGGCAAAATGCAGAATACATAGTTAATCATGGATGTAAAAATCACACAAGAAAAAAGAGAATGACAAGACGCAAGCCATCAATATGTACAAAGGCCCAAATTCTCACCAGGTTATTTTGCTCTATCATAGAGGGTTTTCCTTTTCAGTTTTCAGTCAATCATTGCCTAGAAACACAAAAGTTTCGCTCCCTTCAGGCTAGATAAATCTCTTCTCAAAGTTGCAGAATTACTTCCTACTATCTTCTTAAACTTTCATAAGTCAATTCAAAATTCTTTCCAACACACATTTTTTAATCCAATTTTGAAATTCTGCTAGGAGGAAACAAGACAGGGAACAAAAAGACAATTAAAAATCATGTATGGCCAAAGTCACTTCAGATCTGGCCGAGACAGCACAGAACCGGGATGAACTCGGCTTCAGTAGCTTTTATTGGAACAACTGGAAAAGAAGGGAAAATGACTCAGGAGAAAATTGAAACAAAGATACTAAATTCAAACAGACTAAGGAGACAAAAAAAAACAATTAAAATTGAGCCAGAATGAAAAGTGTGAACAATATCAGAGCAAATCGCCACAACAGTGCTCCCCCCCCCCTCACACACACACACTTGAATTCTGCATTGTCCTTAATGTCTGATATGATTAAGAGGGGTTGGTAGAGTAGGCTTAGGTGGTCCCATCTGGTGGAGTTGGTTCCATCAGTGAGAGGATCTCCATGTCACCTACAATTGGTGTTGGACCTTCATAGAATGGCTTGACTTGATGCCCATTGACCTAGAAATATGTTAGTGATAACAAAAGGTCCATCCCATCTAGAGTGAAGCTTACCTGCTATGAGCTTTAGTCGTGAATTGAATAGCAGCACTTTTTGGCCGACTCGGAGTTCTTTCCTCAAGATCTGTTGGTCATGAAATTTCTTGACTTTCTGCTTATAGATCCTGGAATTCTCATATGCTTCTAAGCGGAGTTTGTCTAACTCTTGCAGTTGGAATTTTCTCTACTCTCTAGCTTGGTCATAGGCCAAATTGCATTATTTGACAGTCTAGTAGGCTTTGTGCTCTAGTTCCACAAGAAGGTGGTAGGTTTTACCAAAGACAATTTGATAGGGAGACATCCCTAACGGTGTTCGGTATGCAGTTCTATGTGCTTAGAGAGCATCCTCAAGGAGTCAACTCCAGTCTTTCCTACTTGGGTTGGTCATCTTTTGCAGCATTTTCTTAATTTCCCTATTAAAAACCTCTGCTTGGCCATTTGTCTGGGGGTGATATGCTGTAGCAACTCTATGCACCACCCCATACATGTGGAGAAGAGAAGCCATGGCTCTATTGCAGAAATACCTACCTTGGTCACTTATGGGTGCTTTTGGCACACCAAACCTGCAAAAAATGTTGGACTTCAAAAAGTCCACAACTACCTTTGCATCGTTGGTCTTGGTGGCAATGACTTCTACCCATTTTGACACATAATCGATGGCTAGCAGAATATACGAGTAGCCATTGGAGACTGGGAATGGCCACATGAAATCAATACCGCACACATAAAAAACTTCACAAAATAAGATGGGTTGTTGGGGCATTTCATGCCTTCTGTTCATGGCCACTTCGGCTTTCTGACATTTGTCGCAGGTGGAGACGAATTGATAAGCGTCTCTCAAAATAGTGGGCCAATAAAGGCCGTAGTCAAGCACTTTTCGGGCAGTTCGAGTTGACCCATGGTGGCCGCCTCTAGGTGATGAGTGGTAGAACTAGAGGACCGAATTGATATCGGTGTCAAGAATGCACTTGCGAATGACTTTATAACTGTAGAGTCTCCAAAGGTAGGGATCATACCATATGTAGTATTTGGCATCGCTTTGGAGTTTTTCCTTATATAGACAGGATGCCTTTGGTGGGAACTGATATGTTGCCACATAATTGCAAATGTAGGCAAACGTTGGTGTAGACATTTTGATGTGCAGTAGTTGCTCATCTGAGAACTCGTTTCGGATAGACATTGGTTCGCTTTCTCTTTCAATTTTGCTTAAGTGGTCAACTACTGAATTCTCAACACCTTTCCTATCTCTGATCTCTATGTTGAATTCTTGAAGGAGAAGCATCCACCGGATCAGTCTTAGTTTGGCATCTAGCTTCTTTACCAAGTATCTCAGGGTAGCGTGGTCAGAGAACACAACAATTCTAGAGCGAAGAAGGTATGAGAAAAATTTGTCCAAGGCAAAGACAATTGCCAACAACTCCTTCTCGGTTGTTGTGTAGTTTTGCTGGGCCGGGTCCATGGTACGAGATGCATAGGCAATTACATGCACGGGTTGGCCAACTCCGGCTCTTTGGCCGAGAACAGCTCTCAATGTTGAATTGGGTGCACCACACATCAGTGATGAGTCATAAAATGTACATCTTAAGTGGACCTAAGAAGGGCACCATTGAGCAACTCATGAGCTTAAAAGATGATTGTTAGCTAAGATCCAAATTAATGGCCTAAACTTGAGTAAAACACAATCTGTGCTTAATCAAGGTTTTTAGCTAACTATCTCTTCATTGCAGGTCCAGCCAAGCTCAGCCTGCCATCAGAAGCCCAGGCCGAGAGCCTCTCGGCCAGGCCGAGACTCAGCCCATGCAGGGAGCCTAGTCAGGAAGATCCAGGTGGAACTCCACGTCAGCAATCAGAGCCACCTTGGGGCCAGCTCAGCTCCACGTCACTACCTGGAGTAGCTTGCAACGCAAGTCACAACAAGGGTAGAATAGGAATTGTACATGTAAATTCTGTTAGCATCGTTAGCTGTGTCCACTCTTGTATAAATAGATAGAACTCTGAACGAATAGCGTCTTTGGCATTCGAACGTTTTCACGCCCATTCATTTCCAATTACTCTCGTTTTCTTCTCCTCTGCTCACGGTGGTACACAGTGCTGTTAATGGCGTTTCTCTCGATTGAGGAAATGCAGGCTAAGAACTGAGAGGCTGAAGGTTATCAGAGGAGACCGATTGGAGCGCCAACGCACTCTGGTGGACCTGAACCTCAACGTCGTAGCTAGTTGAGGTGAATCATCGCCGTAGTCCATGGCGATCGTCGTGGAAGATGGACTCACCGAATCCAGGCCCTATGTTTGTATTTTGCTTTCAATATTATGAGCGTTTTCTGAATTCTGAACTTTAGTGCATTCCTGAAACTTAAGTTCAAGTACTGTGTTGCGATTGCACCTGGTAACGGAACAATGTTAAACTAAGCCGATCGGAACTGGTTTAGCTAATTCAGTAGGTAATCACTTAACGATTGTTAATTGAGAATCTAAAATCAGCTTGAACTTAATCTCTGCCAACTGATGAGGTGGCGATTGTGTAAATCCTTGGTATGGTAAGGGACGGACCTTTGGCGATTGCCATAAGAACACTGGAGGCTGATGAGGACTGTAATTGGAGTGATTGAACCAAAAAGAACTTGATTATTGGAAGTGAACATGAACACAATAATAGCAATAGCATTAGGAGTAGCGTAATTGTATTCGATTATAGTTAACCTCTGTTTTGATTCCAATTGCATTCCAACCCCCTTTGTTTACTGCCTTTAAGTCTGAGACAGAGATAGTCCACCTCTGTAGCGTCTGTCTACACTCAGCCGAGACCAAGCCAGATTATCTCTATTGGGATCATCTCGGCTCAGTCTCTGCTGAGAGCAACTCGGCCATTGCCGAGACGAGTCGGTATTTTACACTTAGATTTGACTTCTGTTCGCATCACACTAAATCACAACTGAGCACACTATGTCCTTGAGAAGAATGACCTAGGGTTAGCTATACTATAGTTAGCTTTAGTTATTTGATAAGCGCGTTGAAACGAATAAATACGCCACACATCAAATTGGCGCCGTTGCCGGGGACACATGTTCTTTTGTGTTTTAGTGTGCCAAGTAAACCAAGTCAAATCCGAGTTGTAAGAAGTTTTGCTCATAATTTGTTGAGTCTGAAGTTGTCAATAAATTTTTACGCGAATTCACTGAGAAAACAAAAACAAGTATATACATATAGATATAGAATAAATTCTTAATTTTGCATTACATACATTAAATTTTCTAACTCCGCATCGCACTCAATTCAGCATTACATATTGACCACATTCTGTTTCAGTAGAATTAATTGTTGTTTTAATTACTTTAAATCCCGCATAATGCATGACTAGGAGTAGCACTGACCCACTACATACTTTTGATCCGGAAATAGAACTAACTTTACGCAGATTGCGAAAAATTAGAAACACCACAATAAATATAGGTAGTAGTGTAAATTCTGTCATTAACTCTAACCAATTTTATACTGACAATTTTGTTGCTAGTACTAACATTTTCGCAGAGGCAGGGCAAATGGAGAATCAAAATAGGACGTTGAAGGAACTAGCCACTCCGGATGTGGTGTACCAACCATGGTGTATCCAATATCCACAACTAGAGCCGGCTCAAACCTATGAGCTAAAGTCTGGTCTGATACATTTGTTGCCCAAATTTCACAGTCTTGCAGGAGAAGACCCCCACAAGCATTTCAAGGAATTCCACGTGGTTTGTTCCACAATGAGGCCGCAGGGAATCTCAGAAGACTACATCAAGATGAAGGCGTTCCCATTCTCCCTGGATGGAGCCGCAAAGGACTGGCTATATCTACAGCCAGCTCTCTTTAACACCTGGGGAGATATGAAATGAACCTTCTTCGAGAAATTCTTTCCAGCTTCCACGACTGCGACCATCAGGAAAGAAATTTGTGGGATAAGGTAGCACACACAGAGAAACTCGCACAGTACTTGGGAGCGCTTCAACAAGCTTCGTGCCACCTGTCCTCGCCATCGGATCAGCAAGCAGCTGCTGATCCAATACTTTTACGAAGGATTATCGATGATGGACAGGAGCATGATCGATGCAGCTAGTGGAGGAGCCCTAATGGACAAAACACCAAGAGCAAAGAAGGCATCTGATCTCGAATATGGCAAGCAACACTCAACAATTTGGGATCGGAGGGCCGAATCGCCTCGGCCAGTGAACGAAATCGGTGCAGCCTCCAACCAAAGGTTGGAGAACCAGCTGACCGAGCTGACATCCTTGGTAAGACAACTGGCCGTTAGTCAACATCATCCAGCCATAGCAGCAAAGGTCTGTGGTATATGTACTTCAGTGGAGCATCAGACTGATCTGTGCCCCACTCTCCAAGAGACCGAGTCTGGCCAAACCAAAAGTGTTGGAGCCGTAGGAGGATTCCAGTATGGGAAGCAACCCTATCAGAATCGGCAGTTTGATAATCAACCATACGGGAAACAACCGTTTCGGCCAAGCCCACAACAAGGTCCATATGCAGCTCAAAGAGCCGGATCCATGCCGAATGCACCCTATGGAGTATCTGGTTACCAGCAGCCGAGTCCGCAATACTCATCACCATCCTTCCCGCCACAGCAGCAGAGAACTCCTACTCAAGGCAATTCTCCATCACTAGAGGATTTAATGAAGCAGCTGGCAACAAGCAACCTAGAATTTCAACAATCAGTAAGTTCCAGCAACTTACAATTCCAGCAAAATATGACCACCACCATCCAGGATCTCAACATGCAAATAGGACAGCTAGCAAATACTATGAGCGAGTTACAGTCAGCCGGCTCAAGCAGCCTTCCCTCTCAACCCATTCCGAATCCAAGAGGGAATGCCAATGCAGTAACAATCAGAAGCGGCAAGAAATTACCTCAGCTTGCACAGCATCAGGTACCGCAGCCAGCTGAGGCCGACTCTGAAATGGTAGCCGACTCACAATTCCTATCACAGACAACTGTCCCATTACCATTTCCATCCCGGATTGTCTCGGCAAAGAAACCAGATTCTGATGACGAGCTGCTGAAGATGTTCCGAAAGGTGGAAATCAACATTCCGCTTCTCGACGCGATTAACCAAATTCCGAAGTATGCAAAATTCCTCAAGGAATTATACGTACACAAAAGAAGAAAGATGAAGGGGAATCGAGAACTTGGAGGTGTGGTCTCAAGTTTAACTAGGAATAATCCCAATGCAGGAATTTCACAGGTCTTCCCAAAGAAGTGCCGAGACCCCGGTATCTTCTCGGTCCCATGCACTATTGGTGATTGCACATTCGCTGACGCTATGTTGGACCTGGGAGCGTCAATCAACGTCATGCCTGCATCAACTTATAGGTCCCTCAATTTTGGAGATCTGGAACCTACAGGGATGACCATACAGTTGGCTAATAGAAGCATCATGCAACCCCTACGAGTTCTCGAAGATGTCCTCGTCCAAGTGAATGAACTAATATTTCCAGCTGATTTTTATGTGCTAGACATGGAGGATGAAGCATCCGGAAAAGGATCAACATTGATACTGGGGAGGCCATTTCTAATGATGGCAAGGACGAAGATCGACGTACATGCTGGAACACTCTCTATGAAATTCGGTGACACGTTGGTGCAGTTCAACATCTTTGAAGCCATGAAAAACCCCACCGAAGACCACTCTCTCTTTGGTTTAGATACAATGGAAGAATTAGTAGAAGAATACTTCCAACTAGACAGTTGCAGTGGAATAATGGAAGACCTTGCAGCTACTGACTTCAGTAGTAGCTGCTCCAAGGCCGACCATAATAGAGTACTAGAGTCCCCAGACTTTGAGGATGATCACAGTGACATCAGCAACTTGGCATTTGAAAAAGAACTAACCAGGTTAATAAACCAAGTCTGCTACCCTAACCCCTCCGAGGTGAGAATAAGCAGAGATAAAAGTTGTCGAGACTACGAAGCCTCTACCTACACAATTGGCAACCATATTAACGGCGAAATGAAGTCGGCAAAGAAGACCGAGTCAACGCAAGGTCAAAAAGTCAACTCGGGTAGAAGAGTTAACCACGCAAGCCGACACACTTGGCCGAAACCATCTCGGCCAGTAAGGACCAGACTCGAGCCAAGAAGCTCATTACTCCACCCGATCCGAGATCGAGCTACAAAGGAAACCGGCCGACCTCAATCCGAAGCCTACCGGCAAAGACAAGGTCGAGGCCATGACGGCAGTCCTAATGCCGAAGTCGGAACGAGCCAGGCCAGACGGATCCGAGAGCTGAACTCAGAATCTCCGCCCATCTCCACTGCCCACAAAGCTGAAACCATTGCCTAGCCATCTGAAATATGCCTTTTTGGACAGTGAACAGCAGCTCCCGGACATCATTGCAAGCCACCTCCTCCCAGAGCAAGAAGACAAGCTGTTAGAAGTCCTTAGGCAACACAAACAGGCAATTGGGTGGAAACTTTCTGACCTTCCAGGTATCAACCCCTCCATATGCATGCACAGAATATTAATGGAGGAGGACATTAAGCCCATAAGGCAACAGCAACGAAGGCTGAATCCCACCATTCTAGATGTAGTCAAGAAAGAAGTCACGGCTGCTTGATGTAGGTATCATCTACCCTATCTCGCAGCCCAATGGGTGAGCCCCAATGCAAGTAGTACCAAAGAAATCTGAACAACCATGAAAAACCAACAAGATGAGTTGGTATCTACAAGGATTCGAACAACTGGCGGGTGTGTATAAATTATAGAAGACTGAATCAGGCAACCCGCAAGGATCACTTCCCTTTGCCTTTTATTGACCAAATGTTAGAGAAAATAGCAGGGAAATCCCATTACTGCTTTCTGGATGGTTTCTCAAGATACATGCAAATACACATAGCACTGGAGGATCAACATAAGACCACTTTCACATGCCCATTTGGTACTTTTGCGTACACCCGCATGCTATTCGGCCTGTGCAATGCCCAGAGCACATTTTAACGTTGTATGATGAGCATCTTCTTGTACTTGTTACAGGACTGCATGGAGGTGTTTATGGATGACTTCACGGTGTATGCATAATCATTTGACGCATGCCTGAACAACCTGTCCAAGGTGTTGAAGAGATGCATTGACACGAACCTGGTTCTCAACTTTGAAAAATGCCATTTCATGGTGACCGAGGGAATAGTGTTGGGACACCTAGTCTCCAATAAAGGCATCAAAGTGGACAAGGCGAAAATAGACATAATCACTTCTCTTCCAAACCCCGCCTCTGTGCGGGAAGTTCGCTCATTTTTGGGACATGTAGGTTTTTATAGAAGGTTCATCAAGGACTTCAGCAAAATAGCTCTGCCTCTATCCAAACTCCTACAGAAGGATGTGGATTTCAACTTTGACCAGCCCTGCATTGAGGCATTTCAAGAGCTGAAGAACAAACTCACATCCGCACCTATCCCGGCAAGCACCAGGACTGAACCTCGCCATTCGAAAGTTAATGCGCGACGATCCAACTCGGCATTAGGAGCTGTTCTCGGCCAGAGAGCTGAGTCGGCCAGCCAGTCCATGCCATTGCGTATGCATCTAGAACCATGGACTCGGCCCAAAGAAAATTACACGACAACCGAAAAGGAACTTCGGCAATTGTGTTTGCCTTGGATAAGTTTCGTCCCTACCTTCTCGATTCTAAGATAGTCGTGTTCTCCCATCACGCGGCTCTAAAGTACTTGAAGAAGCCTGGATGCCAAGCCGATACTGATCTGGTGGATGCTTCTTCTCCAAGAATTCGACTTAGAAATCGAGAGATAAGAAAGGTGCTGAAAATTCTGTTGACCACCTCAGCAGGATTGAAAGAGAAAGCGAACAATTGCCTATCCGAGACGAAGTTCCCCCGATGAGCAACTCCTGCACCTCAAGACGACCACACCATGGTTTGCAGATATTTGTAATTTCGTGGCAACATCTCAATTTCCACCCCGAGGCATCTCGAACTTACAAAGAGAAGATCAGAAGTGATGCTAAGTACTACGTATGGGATGACCCCTACCTATGGAGACTATGCAGTGATAAGATCATCCGCAGGTGCATTCCTGATATCGAGATCAAGTCGGTCCTCCACTCGCCGCCATTCGACCCCCCCGGAGGAGGTCACTACTACCATCTCTGACTGCCGGAAGGTGCTTGATTGTGGCCTCCCACTGGCCTTCTATTTTTGAGACGCTCATCAATTCGCCTCCTCTGCGACAGATGTCAAAAAGCAGGGATGGCCCTGAACCAAAGACATGAAATGCCCCAACAGCCCATCCTATTCTGCGAAGTCTTTGACGTTTTGGGCATAGATTTTATGGGACCATTCCCAATCTCCAATGGCTATTCATACATCCTCCTCGCCGTCGATTATGTATCAAGATGGGTAGAAGCCATTCCCACCAGAACCAATGATGCCAAGGTAGTAGTGGACTTTCTTAAGTCTAATATTTTTTGCAGGTTCGGTGTCCCAAAAGCGCTCATCAGTGACCAGGGGAGTCACTTCTGCAACAAAGCCATGGCCTCCCTTCTTCACAAATATGGGGTGGCACACAGGATAGCTACAACATACCACCCCCAGACTAATAGGCAAGCTGAGGTGTTTAATAGGGAAATCAAGCACACACTACAAAAGATGACAAATCCCAGCAAGAAGGACTGGAGCAGACTCCTTGAAGATGCGCTATGGGCTCACAGGACTGCATATCGAACACCGCTAGGGATGTCTCCCTACCGAATTGTTTTCGGGAAAGCCTGCCACCTTCCTGTGGAGCTAGAGCACAAAGCTTATTGGGCAGTTAAGCAATGCAACATGGCTTATGACCAAGCAGGAGAGCATAGGAAGTTCCAACTTCAACAATTAGATGAACTTCGCATGGAAGTCTATGAAAACGCCAGGATCTACAAGCAGAAAGTAAAAAAGTTCCACGACCAAAATATCCTAAGGAAAGATCTCCATATTGGCCAAAAAGTGTTGCTATTCAATTCCAGACTAAAGCTCATAGCAGGTAAGCCTCGTTCCAGATGGGATGGACCTTTTGTTATTACTAACATATTTCCCCATGGTGTAGTACAGCTAAGGGAAGAACGGACCAACCGCACTGATGATGTGCGTTTTTCTAGTCGTTTCGAATGCTTATCAAATAACTAAAGCTAACTATAGTATAGCCAACCCTAGGTCGTTCTTCTCAAGGACACAGTGCGTTCTAAGTGTACTTCGATGTAGAGCAAACAGAAGTAGAATCTGAGTGTAAAATACCGACTCGTCGCGGCAATGGCTGAGTTGCCCTCAACAGAGACTGAGCCGAGTTGACCTCAACAGAGATGATCCGGCTTGGTCTCAGTTAAGCGTATACAGACACTACAGAGGTGGACTACCTCTGCCTCAGACTTAAAGGCAGTAAACAAGGGGGTTGGAATCAAAACAGAAGTTAACTACAATCAAAACTAAAATTAACTACAATGCAAATGCAATTACGCTACTCCTAATGCTATTGCTATTACTGCGTTCATGTTTAGTTCCAATAATCAAGTTCTTCCTGATTCAATCACTCCAATTATAGTCTGCGTCAGCCTCCAGTGTTCTTGTGGCAATCGCCAAAGATTCGTCCCTTACCATACCGAGGATTTACACAATCGCCACCTCATCAGTTGGCAGAGATTACATTCAAGCTGATCTTAGATTCTCAATTAACAATCGTTAAGTGATTTCCTACTGAATTAGCTAAACCAGTTCCAATCGGCTTAGTTTAACATTGTTCCGTTACCAGGTGCAATCGCAACACAGTAATGGAACTTAACTTCAGGAATGCAATGGAGTTCAGAGTTCAGAAAACACTTATATCATTGAGAGCAAAATACAAACACAGGGCCTGGATTCGATGATTCCATCCTCCACGACAATCGCCATGGACGACGGCGATGATTCACCTTTGTTAGCTAGAATGCTAAGGTTTAGATCCACCAGAGTGCGTTGGTGCTCCAATCGGTCTCCTCTAATAACCTTTGGCTTCTCAGTTCCTAGCCTGCATTTCCTCAATCGAGAGAAACGCCATTAATAGCGCCGTGTACCACCGTGGGCGGATGAGAAGAAAACGAGAGAGAATTTCGAAATTAGGGACGCGGGAAAGTTTGAATGCCAAAAAAAAAGCCCGTATTCGTTCAGAGTTCTATCTATTTATACAAGAGTGGACACAGCTAACGATGCTAACAGAATTACATGTACAATTCCTATTCTGCCCTTGCTGTGACTTGCGTTGCAAGCTACTCCAGGTAGTGACGTGGAGTTGAGCTGGGCCCAAGGTGGCTCTGATTGCTGACGAGGCGTTCCACCTGGATCTTCCTAACTGGGCTCCCTACATGGGCCGAGTCTCGGCCTGGCCGAGAGGCTCTCGGCCTGGGCTTCTGATGGCGGGCTGAGCTTGGCTGGACCAGCAATGAAGAGATAGTTAGCTAAAAACCTTGATTAAGCACAGATTGTGTTTTACTCAAGTTTAGGCCATTAATCTGGATCTTAGCTAACAGTCATCTTTTAAGCTCGTTAGTTGTTCAATGGTACCCTTCTTAGGTCCACTTAAGATGTACATTTTATGGCTTATCAAACCCCCACACTTGGCCTTTTTCACTCCTGGGAAAAACATATGACTTAATTAAGGGTGACTTAAGTGAGAGATTCTTCTGTTTGATTTCCTTAAGCTGACTCTACAGAGTCGGCCTCTCTTCATCCCGGTTCAAAGTGCTCATGCAATTAGGGAGCTACTTCCTTTGGTTCTCTGGGCCTTCATGGTTTCCAATTGGGAAGGGGTGCCCCAAAAGTGATAGAACTTTTACTCATGTGCTCAATTTTCTCGCTTCTCTCAAGTGTCTGGGCTGTGTTTACACTCAGCATTGCATGGAATTGGTATTACCATATCTTGACAGAGCTCTCTTCTTACACCTGCAAAACACAAACAGTTATGATCACTAGGACTTTTCTGGCTTGTAGCGAGGTTGAGGTTATGGGTCGAATAGATGTAAGAAAACTAGCTTCAGGACCCACGGGAGGAGAGAGGAGCAATGGGGAGTGAGTGTAACCAGTATAAGGGCAGTCCGGATTGCTATGGTCTCCTTTGATCTTTATTTCCTTGCCGTTTTACATTCTTTCTTTCTTCTACTCATGCAGCTTGCTGCTTTTTGTTTATTTCAGCTTATTTATTTCAGCTGCCTGTTTTCTATTTTTATGTACTTTCTTTTCTTTTCTTTCATTTCATTCTCTCTCCTTTTATTTCTTCTTCTGAACCTTCAGCTGCTTTTTGACCGAATTCTGCTCCCTAGACTTCCCCCACACTTGATTCTAACTCACTCCCAAGACGATTCCACGGCTCCTCGACTTCTCGAGGGTGAGCTAGGAATGATTTTTCTGGCCTCGGCTTGTAGTGAGCTGCAAGAAAAAGTGGTCAATTTAGGCTCAAAAGGGGGGTGACAAGGGTCAGCTTGTTTTTGGATAGCTTATTTGGCTCTATGCTCATAAGAAGAATGGCCTAGATCATTTCATTCCTGCATGTGTAAAACAGTTGTATCCAAAGAGTTAAGGCAAAATTCAGCACACACAATTAACATGCTTGCAAAAATCACTCAAAAAGAAGGGAGATGGCAGAGTGTAAGCCATCTCTGTTGCAAGGCTCAAATTCTCACACTGGCTGATTCTGTTTCTTCACTCTGAAGGTTCCCTCTTCCCATTTTCGCCACTTACCGCTTAGGACCCAGAGGTTTGGTTCCCTTCAGGCAGAGGCAGCTTCTGCTTGGGAATGAAGAGATTCCTTCTGCTGGCTCGTTAGACTCTCGGACTCACAAGGAATTTACTCTCTTCTTTTTGGACACGTAATTCTGCTAAGATGAGGCCATTCCGGCTGTGGCAGACTCGACAGTGGAGACTCTTTTATTAAACACAAACTTAAGCAGCAAATATACTAATGAGACTTAAAATAGTATATCAGATATGTAAAAAAAAAACGAAATGAAAAAGTTAGAGGGAATGAAAATTAGAGGGAATGAAAAAGTTAGAGAAGAGAAGGGTAGATATGACGTGGATGATCAGTCCCAGATGGACAGAAACCCCCCCCCCTCCCACACTTATTTTCGACATTGTCCTCAATGCTTAGATAGGAGGGGTTGGCCAAGTCGGCCTAGGAAATGCCATCTGGTGGAGTCGACTCCATCAATGAAATATTCTCTATGTTCTCTCCAATTGGTGCTGGACCTTCGAGGAAAGGTTTGACTTGGTGCCCATTGACCTGAAAGTGCGGTTGGTCCGTTCTTCCCTTTGCTGTACTGCACCATGGGGAAATATGTCAGTAATAACAAAAGGTCCATCCCATCTAGAGCGAAGCTTACCTACTATGAGCTTTAATATGGAATTGAATAGCAACACTTTTTGGCAAATATGGAGAGCTTTCCTCAGGATATTTTGGTCGTGAAACTTTTTCACTTTTTGCTTGTAGATCCTGGCGTTTTCATAGGCTTCCATGCGAAGTTCATCTAATTCTTGAAGTTGGAACTTCCTATGCTCTCCTACTTGGTCATAAGCCATATTGCATTGCTTAACTGCCCAGTAAGCTTTGTGCTCGAGCTCCACAGGGAGGTGACAGGCTTTCCCAAAAACAACCCGGTAGGGAGACATCCCTAGAGGTGTTCGGTATGCGGTCCTATGTGCCCATAGAGCATCCTCAAGGAGTCTACTCCAGTCCTTCCTGCTGGGATTTGTCATCTTTTGCAATGTATGCTTAATTTCCCTGTTAAACACCTCAGCTTGCCCATTAGTCTGGGGGGTGGTATGCTGTAGCTATCTTGTGTGCCACCCCATATTTTTGAAGAAGGGTGGCCATGGCTCTATTGCAGAAGTGACTCCCCTGATCACTGATGAGCGCTTTTGGGACACCAAACCTGCAGAAAATATTGGACTTAAGAAAGTCCACTACTACCTTGGCATCATTGGTTCTAGTGGGAATGGCTTCTACCCATCTTGATACATAATCAACGGCAAGCAGGATGTATGAATAGCCATTGGAGATTGGGAATGGCCCCAAAAAATCTATGCCCCAGACGTCAAAGACTTCGCAGAATAGGATGGGCCGCTAAGGCATTTCATGTCTTTGGTTCAGGGCCATCCCTTCTTTTTGACATCTGTCGCAGGTGGAGACAAATTGATGGGCGTCTCTGAAAATAGAAGGCCAATAAAGGCCACAATCAAGCAGTTTCCTGGCAGTCCATGATGAACCATAGTGGCCTCCTCCAGGGGCCGAATGGCAGAACCGGGGAACCGAATTGATCTTGGTTCCAAGGATACACCTGCGGATAATCTTATCAGTGCATAATCTCCAAAGGTAAGGGTCGTCCCATACATAATATTTAGC
Organism: Mucuna pruriens; assembly: GCA_025330945.1. Lineage (NCBI taxonomy): Eukaryota > Viridiplantae > Streptophyta > Magnoliopsida > Fabales > Fabaceae > Mucuna > Mucuna pruriens. Next base: position 217,282 of record JAENHJ010000365.1, on the reverse strand, counting down.
ATCACTTCTGAGTTTTTCCTTGTATGACCGAGATGCGTCCTGTGGGTATTGAGATGTTGCCACGAAGTTGCAGATGTCAGCAAACCATGGTGTGGTCGTCTTGATATGCAAGAGGTGTTCATCTGGGAATTCATCTCGGATTGGCATTGGTTCGCTTCCCTTTTCAATCCTGCTCAAATGATCGGCTACAGAATTTTCAGCACCCTTCTTGTCTCTGATCTCCAAGTTGAATTCTTGGAGGAGAAGCATCCACCTGATCAGTCTCGGCTTAGCATCTGGCTTCCTCAACAAATATTTGAGCGCGGCGTGATCAGAAAACACGACTATTTTGGAACTGAGAAGGTAAGAGCGAAATTTATCTAAGGCAAACACTATTGCCAAAAGCTCCTTCTCAATTGTCGTGTAATTTTGCTGGGCCGAATCCATGGTTCTAGACGCATACGCAATGGCATGGACTGGTTGGCCGACTCCAGCTCTCTGGCCGAGAACAGCTCCTAATGCCGAGTTGGATGCGTCGCACATTAACTCGAATGGCAGGTTCCAGTCTGGTGCTTGCAGGATTGGTGCGGATGTGAGTTTGTTCTTCAGCTCCTGAAATGCCTCAATGCAGGGCTGGTCAAAGTTGAAATCCACATCCTTCTGTAGGAGTTTGGACAGAGGTAGAGCTATTTTGCTGAAGTCCTTGACGAACCTTCTATAAAAACCTGCATGTCCCAAAAATGAGCGAACTTCCCGCACAGAGGCGGGGTTTGGAAGGGAAGTGATTATGTCTATTTTCGCCTTGTCCACTTCGATGCCTTAATTGGAGACTAGGTGTCCCAACACTATTCCCTCGGTCACCATGAAATGACATTTTTCAAAGTTGAGAACCAGGTTTGTGTCAGTGCATCTCTTCAACACCTTGGACAGGTGGTTCAGGCATGCGTCAAATGATTCTGCATACACCGTGAAGTCATCCATAAAAACCTCCATGCAGTCTTGTAACAAGTCCGAGAAGATGCTCATCATGCAACGTTGAAATGTGCTCGGGGCGTTGCACAGGCCGAATGGCATGCGGGTGTACGCAAAAGTACCAAATGGGCATGTGAAAGTGGTCTTATGTTGATCCTCTGGTGCTATGTATATTTGCATGTATCCTGAGAAACCATCCAGAAAGCAGTAATGGGATTTCCCTACTATTTTCTCTAATATTTGGTCAATAAAAGGCAAAGGGAAGTGATCCTTGCGGGTTGCCTGATTCAGTCTTCTGTAATCTATACACACCCGCCAGCTGTTCTGAATCCTTGTAGGTACCAACTCATCTTGTTGGTTTTTCATGACGGTCATTCCAGATTTCTTTGGTACTACCTGCACAGGACTCACCCATTGGCTGTCTGAAATTGGATAGATGATGCTTGCAGCAAGTAGCTTCGTGACTTCTTTCTTGACTACGTCTAGAATGGTAGGATTCAGCCTTCGTTGCTGTTGCCTTATAGGCTTAATGTCCTCCTCCATTAGTATTCTGTGCATGCATATGGAGGGTTTGGTACCTGGAAGGTCAGAAAGTTTCCACCCAATTGCCTGTTTGTGTTGCCTAAGGACTTCCAACAACTTGTCTTCTTGCTTCGGTAGGAGGTTGCTTGCAATGATGACCGGGAGCTGCTGTTCACTGTCCAGAAAGGCGTATTTTAAGTGGCTAGGGAATGGTTTTAGCTCCATGGATGGTGGAGATGGAGATTCCTGAGTTACAGCTCTCGGATCCGTCTGGCCGGCTTGTTCTAGACTCGGCATTTGGACTGCCATCATTATCTCGGCCTTGTGCTGCGTTGACCGACGCGGAGGGATGGTTTCGGTTCTTGGCAGATTAAGGTCGGCTCTAACTGCTTGTGCAGTTTCGGTCTCGGATCCGGGCAGAACAATGAGCTTCTTGGATTGAGTCTGGTCTTTACTGGCCGAGATGGTTTCGACTAGTGTGTCGGCTTGTGTGTTTGACTCGTCGGCCGAGTTGACTTTTGACCTTGCATTGACTTGGCCTTCTTTGGCCGACTTCACTTCGGCCGTGAATATGGTTGCCAATTGTGCAGGTAGAAGCTTCGTAGTCTCGGCAACTTTTACCTCTGCACTATTCTCACTCTCTAAGGGCTTGGGGTAGCAAACTTGGTTTATTAACTGGGTTAATTCTTTTTCAAATGCCTAGTTGCTGATGTCACTATGATCATTCCCCAAGTCTGGGGTCTCTAATGCTTCATTATGATTAGCCTTTGAGCAGCTACTGGCTTCAACAGTTCTAGCAAGATCTTCCATCCCTCCACTGCAACTATCTAGTTGGAAGTATTCCTCTACTAGCTCTTCCATTATGTCTATACCAAAGAGGGATTGGTCTTCGATGGGGTGCTTCATGGCTTCAAAAATGTTGAACTGCACCAATGTATCACCGAATTCCATTGATAGCATACCGGCATGCACGTCAATCTTCATCCTTGCTGTCATCAAGAATGGTCTCCCTAGTATCAGGGTTGATTTTTTTCCCGATGTCTCGTCCTCCATGTCAAGCACATAGAAATCAGCTGGAAATATTAACTCATTTACTTGGACGAGGACATCTTCGAGAACTCCCAAGGGCTGCACGATGCTTCTGTTAGCAAGCTGAATGGTCATCCCTGTGGGTTCCAGATCTCCAAAATTGAGGGACTTGTAGGTTCATGCTGGCATGACGTTAATTGACGCGCCTAGGTCCAGCATAGCATCAGCAAATGTGCAATCACCAATAGTGCATGGGACCGAGAAGATGCCGGGGTCTCGGCACTTCTTTGGTAAGACCTGTGAGATTCCTGCAGTGGGATTATTCCTAGTTAAGCTTGAGACCACACCTCCAAGTTCTCGATTCCCCTTCATCTTTCTTCTTTTGTGTACGCATAATTCCTTGAGGAATTTTGCATACTTCGGAATTTGCTTGATCGCGTCGAGAAGTGGAATGTTGATTTCCACCTTCCGGAACATCTTCATCAGCTCGTCATCAGAATCTGGTTTCCGTGTCGAGATGGTCCAGGATGGAAACGGCAATGGGACAGTTGTTTGTGGGTGAGACGGTGAGTCGGCCATTGCTTCAGAGTCGGCTTCAGCTGGCTGCAATACCTGATGCTGTGCAGGCGGAGGTAATTCTTTGCCGCTTCTGAGTATTACTGCATTGGCATTCCCTCTCGGATTCGGAATGGGTTGGGAGGGAAGGCTGCTTGAGTCGGCTGACTGTAACTCGCTCACAGTATTTGCTAGCTGTCCTATTTGTATCTTGAGATCCTGGATGGTGGCGGTCATATTTTGCTGGAATTGTAAATTGCTGGAACTTACTGATTGTTGAAATTCTAGGTTGCTTGTTGCCAGCTGCTTCATTAAATCTTCGAGTGATGGAGAGTTGTTTTGGGTAGGAGTTCTCTGTTGTTGTGGTGGGCAGGATGGTGTTGGGTATTGCGAACTCGGCTGCTGGTAACCAGTTACTCCATAGGGTGCATTCGGCATGGATCCGACTCTTTGAGCTGCATATGGTCCTTGTTGTGGGCTAGGCCAAAATGGTTGTTTCCCATATGGTTGATTATCGAACTGCCGGTTTTGGTATAGCTGCTTCCCGTACTGGAATCCTCCTACGGCTCCAACACTTTCTGTTTGGCCAGACTCAGTCTCTTGGAGAGTGGGGCACAGATCAGTTGGATGCTCCATCGAAGTACATATGCCATAGACTTTTGCTGCCATGGCTGGGTGATGTTGACTAACAACCAGTTGTCTCACCAGGGATGTCAACTCGATTAGCTGGTTCTCCAGCCTTTGGTTGGAGGTTGCACCGATTTCGTTCACTGGCCGCGATGGATTCGGCCCTCTGATCCCAAATTGTTGAGTGTTGCTCGCCATGTTCGAGATCAGATGCCTTGCTGCTACTGGTGTTTTGTCCATTAACGCTTCTCCACTGGCGGAATCAATCATGCTCCTATCCATCATTGATAGTCCTTCGTAAAAGTACTGGATCAGCAGTTGTTTGCTGATCTGATGATGGGGACAGGTGGCACATAGCTTGTTGAAGCGCTCCCAATATTCGTGCAGAGTCTCTCCTATGTGTTGCCTTATTCCACAGATTTCCTTCCTGATGGTCGCAGTCCTAGATGCTGGAAAGAATTTTTCTAGGAAGGTCCGTTTCATGTCTCCCCAGGTGTTGAAGAGTGCTGGCTGCAGATATAGCCAGTCCTTTGCAGCTCCGTCTAGAGAGAATGGAAATGCCTTCATCTTGATGTAATCTTCTGGGATTCCCTGCGGCCTCATCGTGGAACAAACCACGTGAAATTCTTTGAGATGCTTGTGGGGGTCTTCTCCTGCAAGACCATGAAATTTAGGCAACAAGTGTATCAAACCAGACTTCAATTCATTTATCTAAGCCGACTCCAGTTGTGGATACTGGATACACCATGGTTGGTACACCACATCTGGAGTGGCTAGCTCTTTCAACGTCCTGTCTTGGTGTTCCATCTGCCCTAGCTCTGTGAAATTGTTAGTATTAGTAACAAAATAGTCAGTACAAAACTGGTCAGAGTTAACGGTAGAATTCACACCACTACTCATATTTACTGTGGTATTTCTAATTTTTCGCAATCTGCGTAAAGTTAGTTCTATTTCTGGATCAAAAACATGCAATGGGTCAGTACTACTCCTAGTCATCCATTATGCAGAATTTAAAGTAACTAAAGCAGCAATTAATTCTACTAAAAACAGAATGTGGTCAATATGTACTGCAAAATTAAATGCAACGCAGATTTAGAAATTCTACTATACTTATATGTATATATTTGTTTTTGTTTAACAGTGAATCCACGTAGAGATTTATTGACAAATTCAGACTCAACAATTCTAAACAAAACTTCTTACAACTCGGATTCGACTCGGTTTACTTGGCACACCGAAACACAAAAGAACTTGTATCCCCGGCAACGGCGCCGATTTGATGATGTGCGTTTTTCTAGTCGTTTTGAATGCTTATCAAATAACTAAAGCTAACTATAGTATAGCCAACCCTAGGTCGTTCTTCTCAAGGACACAGTGCATTCTAAGTGTACTTTGATGTAGAGCAAACAGAAGTAGAATCTGAGTGTAAAATACCGACTCGTCTCGGCAATGGCCGAGTTGCCCTCAAGAGAGACTAAGCCGAGTTGACCTCAACAGAGATGATCCAGCTTGGTCTCAGTTAAGCGCAGACAGATGCTACAGAGGTGGACTACCTCTATCTCAGACTTAAAGACAGTAAACAAGGGGGTTGAAATCAAAACAGAAGTTAACTACATTCAAAACTGAAATTAACTACAATGCAAATGCAACTACGCTACTCCTAATGCTATTGCTATTACTGCATTCATGTTTACTTCCAATAATCAAGTTCTTCCTGATTCAATCACTCCAATTACAGTCCGCGTCAGCCTCCAGTGTTCTTGTGGCAATCGCCAAAGATTCGTCCCTTACCATACCGAGGATTTACATAATCGCCACCTCATCAGTTGGCAGAGATTAAATTCAAGTTGATCTTAGATTCTTAATTAACAATCGTTAAGTGATTTCCTACTGAATTAGCTAAACCAGTTCCAATCGGCTTAGTTTAACATTGTTCCGTTACAAGGTGCAATCGCAACACAGTAATGGAACTTAACTTCAGGAATGCAATGGAGTTCAGAGTTCAGAAAACACTTATATCATTGAGAGCAAAATACAAACACAGGGCCTGGATTCGATGATTCCATCCTCCACGACAATCGCCATGGACGACGGCGATGATTAACCTCTTTTAGCTAGAATGCTGAGGTTCAGATCCACCAGAGTGCGTTGGTGCTCCAATCGGTCTCCTCTAATAACCTTTGGCTTCTCAGTTCCTAGCCTGCATTTCCTCAATCGAGAGAAACGCCATTAATAGCGTCGTGTACCACCATGGGCGGAGGAGAAGAAAACGAGAGAGAATTTGGAAATTAGGGACGCGGGAAAGTTTGAATGCCAAAAAAAAAGCCTGTATTCGTTCAGAGTTCTATCTATTTATACAAGAGTGGACACAGCTAACGATGCTAACAGAATTACATGTACAATTCCTATTATGCCCTTGCTGTGACTTGTGTTGCAAGCTACTCCAGGTTGTGACGTGGAGTTGAGTTGGGCCCAAGGTGGCTCTGATTGTTGACGAGGCGTTCCACCTGGATCTTCCTAACTGGGCTCCCTGCATGGGCCGAGTCTCAGCCTGGGCTTTTGATGGTGGGCTGAGCTTGGCTGGACCTGCAATGAAGAGATAATTAGCTAAAAACCTTGATTAAGCACAGATTGTGTTTTACTCAAGTTTAGGCCATTAATCTGGATCTTAGCTAACATTCATCTTTTAAGCTCGTTAGTTGTTCAATGGTACCCTTCTTAGGTCCACTTAAGATGTACATTTTATGGCTGATCAAACCCCCACACTTAGCCTTTTGCACTCCTGGGCAAAACATATGACTTAATTAAGGGTGACTTAAGTGAGAGATTCTTCTGTTTGATTTCTTTAAGCTGACTCTAAAGAGTCGGCCTCTCTTCATCCCAGTTCAAAGCGCTCATGCAATCAGGGAGCTACTTCCTTTGCTTCTCAGGGGCCTTCATGGTTTCCAATTGGGAAGGGGTGCCCCAAGAGTGATAGAACTTTTACTCATGTGCTCAATTTTCTCACTTCTCTCAAGTGTCTGGGCTGTGTTTACACTCAACATTGCATGGAATTGGTATTACCATATCTTGACAGAGCTCTCTTCTTACACCTGTAAAACACAACAGTTATGATCACTAGGACTTTTCTGGCTTGTAGCGAGGTTGAGGTTATGGGTCGAATAGATGTAAGAAAACTAGCTTCAAGACCCACGGGGAGGAGAGGAGCAATGGGGAGTGAGTGTAACCAGTATAAGGGAAGTCCGGGTTGCTGTGGTCTCCTTTGATCTTTATTTCCTTGCCGTTTTACATTCTTTCTTTCTTCTACTCATGCAGCTTGCTACTTTTGTTTATTTCAGCTTATTTATTTTAGCTGCCTGTTTTCTGTTTTTATGTACTTTCTTTTCTTTTCTTTCATTCCATTCTCTCTCCTTTTTTTTCTTCTTCTGAACCTTCAGCTGCTTTTTGACCGAATTCTGCTCCCTAGACTTCCCCCACACTTGATTCTAACTCACTCCCAAGACGATTCCACGGCTCCTCGGCTTCTCGAGGGTGAGGTAGGAATGGATTTTCTGGCCTCGGCTTGTAGTGAGCTGCAAGAAAAAGTGGTCAATTTAGGCTCAAAAGGGGGGTGACAAGGGTCAGCTTGTTTTTGGACAGCTTATTTGGCTCTATGCTCATAAGAAATATGGCCTAGATCATTTCATTCCTGCATGTGTAAAACAGTTGTATCCAGAGAGTTAAGGCAAAATTCAGCATACACAATTAACATGCTTGTAAAAATCACTCAAAAAGAAGGGAGATGGCAGAGTGTAAGCCATCTCTGTTGCAAGGCTCAAATTCTCACACTGGCTGATTCTGTTTCTTCACTCTGAAGGTTCCCTCTTCCCATTTTCGCCACTTACCGCTTAGGACCTAGAGGTTTGGTTCCCTTCAAGCAGAGGCAGCTTCTGCTTGGGAATGAAGAGATTCCTTCTGCTGGCTCGTCAGACTCTCGGACTCACAAGGAATTTACTCTCTTCTTTTTGGACACGTAATTCTGCTAAGATGAGGCCATTCCGGCTGTGGCAGACTCGGCAGTGGAGACTCTTTTATTAAACACAAACTTAAGCAGCAAATATACTAATGAGACTTAAAATAGTAGATCAGATATGTAACAAAAACGAAATGAAAATGTTAGAGGGAATGAAAATTAGAGGGAATGAAAATGTTAGAGAAGAGAAGGGTAGATATGACGTGGATGATCAGTCCCAGATGGACAGAACCCCCCCCCCCGCACACACACACACACACTTAGTTTCGACATTGTCCTCAATGCTTAGATAGGAGGGGTTGGCCAAGTCGCCCTAGACAATGCCATCTGGTGGAGTCGACTCCATCAATGAAATATTCTCTGTGTTCTCTCCAATTGGTGCTGGACCTTCGAGGAAAGGTTTGACTTGGTGCTCATTGACCTGAAAGGTGCGATTGGTCCGTTCTTCCCTGTGGGTCCTGAAGCTAGTTTTCTTACATCTATTCGACCCATAACCTCAACCTCGCTACAAACTAGAAAAGTCCTAGCGATCATAACTGTTGTGTTTTGCAGGAGTAAGAGGAGAGTTCTGTCAAGATATGGTAACTCCAATCCCATGCGATGCTGAGCATAAACACTGCCCAGACACTTAAGAGAAGCGAGAAAATTGAGCACATGAGTAAAAGTCCTATCACTCTGGGGTACCTCTTCCCAATTGGAAACCATCAAGGCCCTTGAGAACCAAAGGAAGTAGCTCCCTGATTGCATGAGCGCCTTGAACCGGGATGAAGAGAGGGTGACTCTGTAGAGTCAGCTTAAGGAAATCAAACAGAAAAATCTCTCACTAAAGTCACCCTTAATTGAGTCATATGTTTTTCCCATGAGTGCAAAAGGCTAAGTGTGGGGGTTTGATGAGTCATAAAATGTACATCTTAAGTGGACCTAAGAAAGGCACCATTGAGCAACTCACGAGCTTAAAAGATGACTGTTAGCTAAGATCCAAATTAATGGCCTAAACTTGAGTAAAACACAATCTGTGCTTAATCAAGGTTTTTAGCTAACTATCTCTTCATTGCAGGTCCAGCCAAGCTCAGCCTACCATCAAAAGCCCAGGTCGAGAGCCTCTCGGCCAGGCCGAGACTCGGCCCATGCAGGGAGCCCAGTCAAGAAGATCCAGGTGGAACTCCACGTTAGTAATCAAAGCCACCTTGGGGCCAGCTCAGCTCCACGTCACTACCTGGAGTAGCTTGCAACGCAAGTCACAGCAAGGGCAGAATAGGAATTGTACATGTAAATTTTGTTAGCATCGTTAGCTATGTCCACTCTTGTATAAATAGATAGAACTCTGAACGAATAGCGTCTTTGGCATTCGAACATTTTCGCACCCATTCATTTCCAATTACTCTTGTTTTCTTCTCCTCCGCTCACGGTGGTACACAGTGCTGTTAATGGCGTTTCTCTCGATTGAGGAAATGCAGGTTAAGAATTGAGAGGCCGAAGGTTATCAGAGGAGACCGATTGGAGCATCAACGCACTCTGGGGGACCTGAACCTCAGCGTCGTAGCTAGTTGAGGTGAATCATCGCCGTCGTCCATGGCGATCGTCGTGGAAGATGGACTCATCGAATCCAGGCCTTGTGTTTGTATTTTGCTTTCAATATTATGAGCGTTTTCTGAATTCTGAACTTCAGTGCATTCCTGAAACTTAAGTTCAAGTACTGTGTTGCGATTGCACCTGGTAACGGAACAATGTTAAACTAAGCCGATCGGAATTGGTTTAGCTAATTTAGTAGGTAATCACTTAACGATTGTTAATTGAGAATCTAAAATCAGCTTGAACTTAATCTCTACCAACTGATGAGGTGGCGATTGTGTAAATCCTCGGTATGGTAAGGGACGGACCTTTGGCGATTGCCATAAGAACACTGGAGGCTGATGAGGACTGTAATTGGAGTGATTGAACCAGAAAGAACTTGATTATTGGAACTGAACATGAACACAGTAATAGCAATAGCATTAGGAGTAGCGTAATTGTATTTGATTATAGTTAACCTCTGTTTTGATTCCAATTGCATTCCAACCCCCTTTGTTTACTGCCTTTAAGTCTGAGACAGAGATAGTCCACCTCTGTAGCGTCTGTCTGCACTCAGCCGAGACCAAGCCAGATTATCTCTATTGGGATCATCTCGGCTCAGTCTCTACCGAGAGCAACTCAGCCATTGCCGAGACGAGTCGGTATTTTACACTTAGATTCGACTTCTGTTCGCATCACACTAAATCACAACTGAGCACACTGTGTCCTTGAGAAGAATGACCTAGGGTTAGCTATACTATAGTTAGCTTTAGTTATTTGATAAGCGCGTTGAAACGACTAAATACACCACACATCAATCAGCTCAAATGGCATAGTGTCGGCTAGCTATCCTACCAGCATTTTCAAGTTAGGTATGGTGGCAGTTATGCTTTATTAAATTTATAGGTTGCATTTTGACATTTGTTTCACCAAATCTTCCATTGTGGAAGGATTTTCTCAGTGTGGCAGTTGTTGTTGTGGTTGTTGGCGGAATGCTGGTGCCTAGTATCTTGGACCTTGCTGTTGGTAACTGGCTTGATCGTACCTGGCATGGTCTCGGCTGGTCCAAATCTTGGTGCTATATGTTGCGCCTGATTCGGATTCGGCTGGTATGGTTGCCTCCAGAATCGCTGATTATCAAACTGCCAGTTCGAATACGGCCGTCCATATTGGTATCCGCCTCCTAGCACTCCAACGTATTATGTACTTTCTATCTCTATTTCTTGCAAAGTAGGCCACATATTGGTAGGGTGCTCCACTAAAGTGCAGATTCCACACACTCGTTGCACGATTTGTTGATGCTGCCCAATGGCGAGCTGCCTCACAAGGAACGTCAGCTTCGTTAGTTGATTCTCCAATCTTATGTTGTCAAAGGCACCAACTTCGCTCCTACCCTTGAGGTGCCAACTCCTCTTCAGATCCCAAACTATTGCGTGTTACTTGCCATGTTTGAGATTAAGTGCCTTGCTCCTACTGGGGTTTTATCCATCAAGGCTCTCCCACTTGCTGTATTGACCATATTCCAGTCCATCATCAGCAAACCTTCATAGAAGTACTACAATAAAAGTTGTTTGCTGATTTGGTGGTGTAGACATGTGGTGCACAACTTGTTGAACCTCTCCCAATACTCGTGTAGTGTTTCCCCAAAATGTTGCCTAATTCCACAAATCTCCTACTGGATGGTCGTTGTCTTGGATGTGGGAAGAACTTTTCAAGGAATAGCCGCTTCATGTCTGATAAGGCTCGTTTTAGTCGTTTTAACGAGCATCAAATAACTAAAGTTAACTATAGAATAGTCAACCCTATGTCATTCTCTCAAGGACATAGTGTGCTCTATTGTGATTCGGTATGAAGTGAAATGATGCAGAATCTAAGATGCAGAATCTAAGATGCAGAATGTTGACTCGTCTCGGCCACTAGCCGAGTCGCTCTCGGCAGAAACTAAGCCGAGATGATCTCGGTTGAGATCTATCTGGTTTGGTTTCAACTGAGTGCAGACAGATGCTACAGAGATGGACTATTTCAGTCACAGACTGAAAAGCAGTAAATGAGGGGGGTTGGAATGCAAGTAAAGCAGGAAATAAACTAAATCTACGAATGCAATAAACATATACTAATGCTACTGGTTTACTATTATTATTTTTATATAACTGTGTTCGTGTTCAGTTCTATTAGTCCAGTCCAGTCTAATTTCCGCACTCTAGTTCTTAGCCCATATCAGCCTCGGGAAGTCTTATGGCAATCGCCAAAGGTTCGTCCATTGCCATACCGAGGAATTACACAATCGCTACCTCGTCAGTTGGTGGGGATTAAGTTTAGAGCTGATTTTAGGTTCTTGATTAACAATCGTTAAATGAATACCTATTGAATTAGTTAAACCAGTTCTAATTGGCTTAGCTTAACATTGCTCACAATTCAATTGAAATCGTGGATTAAATCATGAGTTGAAGAAGAGGAAGGGAACGAAGGTAAGAAATGTAGAAGGAAATTGATTAATAGAAAGCAGAGTACAAACACAGTGGTCTGAATTTAGGTGGATCCATCTTCCACGACCATCGCCATGGTTGATGGTGGTGGTTCACCTCGAATAGCCTGAGCGTTGAGGATCAGATTCACCAGAGTGTGTTGGGAATCCCAATCAATGCTCTCTGACAAACTTCGGCTTCCCAGTCTCAGACCTGCATTTTCTCGATCGAGAGAAACACCAATTCAGCACTGTGCACCACCGTGAACGGAGAGAAACGAGAGCGAAGAAATGGAATTAATGGGAGTTTATTAAAAGTGAATTCAAAGACCCCTAAAAAGTGCACAACTCCTCATATATATACACGAGTTGTGACCTGCTACTCCAAATGATTTCCTAACAGAATTACAACATGAATTGCCTATTCTACCTTGCATAATTTGCATAGTGAGCTACTCCAGAAGTGACGTGGCAGATGAGCTGGAGCTGAGGTGGCCTTGAGTTGGATAGCTGATGTGGATAACATCTTTGGGCTGCTCCTTGTTGGACTGCACCTGCTTGGGCTGATGGGCCGTGAAGCCTGGCTTGATCCGGTTTGGCCGAGATGGAGTCGTTCTTGGCCGAGACGACTTCATCTCTGCCGAGTCTTCTTATGATGGACCTTAGAATATCTCGGCTAATCCTGCAAGAATAGAAGAGTTAGCTAAGATCCTCGAATTAGCACATATTTGTGTTTTCTCTATTTTGAAGTCTATAATATGATTCTCAGCTAACACTCAAGTCTTAAGCACAAGATAGTCTTGTAATCATCCTTCGTAGGTCCATAAAAGATGCATAATTTGTGACTCGTGAGACCCCCACACTTAACCTTTTGCGCTCCTGGGCAAAATAAAATGGAATACACAAGGGAGATTTTTAAAGATAGAAAAGAATTTTCCAATTGGCTTCCTTAAGTTTAACCGAGACAGAGTCGGCACTCATTCACCCTGGGGTCAAGATACTCAAACTATCTGAAAATTACTTCTTCTGTTCTATAGGCAAATTCATGACCTACAAATAGAAGAAGGTAACCAAGAGTGACAGAGCTCTCATTTAGGAAAACAACTCCATCACTTCTCACGTGTTTGGGTTTGTATTTACACTCAACATTCATGGAACTAATATTACCATACTTTGACAAAGCTCTCTTCTTACACCTATAAAAACAAACATAGTTATGATCACTAGGACTTCTTTGTCAGCTTGTAGCGAGGCTGGGGTCACGAGTAGGATAAAATATAGAAACTGGCTTCAGGACCCATGGGGAAGAGAGGAGCAATGGGGAGTAAGCTTCATCAGCATGAGGGATAACCCAGAATGCTGTCATTTCCTCCTTTTGTTGTTGCCAGCTCACTTCCTTTCTTTTTCTCATTATACATATATTTTTTTCTGATATTCATGCAGCTTGCTGTTTTCTTTTTTTGTTTAATTCAGCTTGGATTTTTCAGCTGCTGCTTCCACTTTTTCTTTTTCTTTTCTTCCTCGCTTTTTTTTCTTTCTTTGTATTGTCAAGCTTTTAAACGATGTTGAATAGGTTCTGCTTCCTGGAGACTCCCCCACACTTGATAATGACTTACTCCCAAAACAATTCCAAAGCTCCTCTGCTTCCTGAGGGTGAGGTTGATTCATGGTTTTCCGGCTTTGGTTTGTAATGAGCTGTAAGAAAGAATGGTTATGTAGCTCAATGGGGGTAAACAAGGGAGAGAACTTTCTTCAGGTAGGCTTCATTTGGCTCAGAGCTAATCAGAAACATGGCCTAGATCATGTCATTCCTGCATGTGCGAACAGCTGTATCCAGAGAGTTAAGGCAAAATGTCAAATACACAGTTAATCATGAATGCAAAAATCACACAAGAACGAAGAGAATGGCAAGATGCAAGCCATGAATATTTACAAAGGCTGAAAATCTCACACGGGTTATTTTGCTTTGTCACAAAAGGTTTTTCCTTTTCAGTTTTTTCAGTCAATCACTGGCTGGGGTACAAAAGTTTCATTCCCTTCAAGCTAGAGAAATCTCTTGCTAGAGTTGCAGAATTACTTCCTGCTATCTTTTTCAAACTTTCCAGAAGTCAATTCGAAAATCAATTCAAAACAAAAATTTATTTCAACAAACCAATTTTGGAATTCTATAGGAGGAAATTAACATAAAACAAAATGACAGGGTTGAAATCCTGCCAAGCTGAAGTCACTCCGGATCCAACCAAGATAGCTCAAAGCCATAATGGATTCGGCTTGGACATCTTTTATTGAAAACAAATGAAAGACTGAAGTGAATTCAAAACAGAAGCAAAACTTCAAGGCAACACAATCAAAACAGAACGAAACAAAACAAAACAAAACAATTAAGGCGAGACAGAAGAGTTCACGGAAGACTTCAAGATTGGAATAAAGACATGATATTCATATGACTGTAACAATGTCCTCTCCCCCCACACTTAAAATCTGCATTGTCCTCAATGCGAGGCAGGGTTGGCTAAGGTAGTGCCATCTGGTGGGGTTGGTTCCATCAGTGAGATGATCTCCATGTCATGTGGAATTGGTGCTGGACCTTCATGGAATGGTTTGATCTGATGCCCATTGACCTAGAAGGTGCTGCTGTTATGTTCATCTTGCAATTGTACTGCACCATTGGGAAATATGTTAGTGATGACAAAGGGTCCGTCCCATCTGGAACGAAGCTTACCTGCTATGAGCTTGAGTCTTGAGTTGAGCAGCACGACTTTTTGGCCAACATGAAACTCTTTCCTCAGGATCTTTTGGTCATGAAATTTCTTCACTTTTTGCTTGTATATCCTAGAATTCTCGTATGCTTCCAAGCGGAGTTCGTCAAGTTCTTATAGTTGAAATTTTCGTTGCTCTCCCACTTGGTCATAGGCTAAATTACACTGCTTGACAGCCTAGTAGGCTTTGTGCTCCAGTTCCACAGGAAGATGACAAGTCTTACTTAAGACAATCTGGTAGGGAGACATCCCTAATGGTGTTCGGTATGCGGTTTTGTGTGCCCAAAGAGCGTCCTCAAGGAGGCGGCTCCAGTCCTTCCTGCTGGGATTTGTCATCTTTTGTAGTGTTTTCTTGATTTTCCTGTTAAAAACTTCTGCTTTGCCATTTGTCTGGGGGTGGTAAGTTGTAGCAATTTTGTGAGCTACCCCATATTTCTGAAGAAGAGAGGCCATGGCTCTATTACAGAAGTGACTGCCTTGGTCACTTATGAGCGCTTTTGGCACACCGAACCTATAGAAAATATTGGGCATGCATGTGTACGCAAAGGTACCAAATGTGCATGTGAAGGTCGTTTTGTGCTGGTCTTTAGGTGCGATATGAATTTGCATATAGCCTAAGAATCCATCAAGAAAACAATAATGGGATCTCCTTGCTAATTTTTCAAGCATTTGGTCAATGAAAGGCAAAGGAAAGTGATCCTTGCGAGTTGCCTGATTCAATCTTCTGTAATCGATGCATACCCGCCAGCTATTTTGAATCCTTACAGGCACCAACTCGTCTTGTTGGTTCTTCATGACAGTCATCCCAGATTTCTTTAGTACCACTTGTACAGGGCTCACCCATTGACTATTTGAGATGGGGTAGATGATGCCTGCAGCAAGTAGCTTTGTGACTTCTTTCTTGACCACATCCAGGAGTGTCAGATTCAATCTTCTTTGTTGTTGCCTTATGGGCTTGACTTCCTCCTCCATCAAGATTCTGTGCATGCAGATGGAGGGGTTTATACCAGGAAGGTCTGCCAACTTCCACCCTTTTGCTTGCTTATGTTGCCTTAGGATGTCTAGCAACTTGTCTTCTTTCTCCTGGAGGAGGTTATTGGAAATATAACTGGGAGTTATTGTTCCTTATCCAGGTAGGCATACTTCAAGTGATTCGGCAATGGTTTCAATTCCAAGGGTGGTGGGAGTGACGGAGATTTTTCAGTTATAGGGCTTGGATCCGTCTAGCCGACTTGATCTCGACTCGGCACTAGGTGTGTCGACATGATTTCGGCCTCAGGCTGCTTTGGCCGACTTGACTTGGTAATTTCGGTTCTTGTAGGGTTGGGGTCGGCATTGGCTTCTTGCGCCTCTTCAGAGTCGGATCCGGATGGAACAGTGAATTCTGTCTCAGTCTGAGTTTGGTCTTCATTGGCCGAGTTTGGTCTTCTTTGGCTGAGTTGACTTTTATCTCTTTCTTGACTCGGCCTTCTCTAGCCTACTCGATCTCGGTCGTGAAAATGGTCGCTAATTGTGCAATGGGAGGCTTTTCAGCTTTGGCGACTTTGATTTTTGCATCGTTTGTACACTCTAAGTGTTCTTGGTTCAGACTTGGTCTAGTAATTCAGACAATTCCTTTTCAAAGCCCAATTTAGCAATATCACTATGGTTGTCTTCAAAGTTGGGACGGTCTTGTACCTCCTCTTGGTCGGCCTTTTCATCTACGACCCCTAGGTAGCTGATCTCATCAGTGCCTCCAGCGAACTCCTTAATGTCTTCACTGCTGCTATTTAGTTGAAGGTATTCTTCAACTATCTCATCAAGTAAATCAACGCCAAAGAGAGAGTGGTCCTCAGTTGGGTGCTTCATCGCTTCGAAAATATTAAATTGCACCAAGGTATCACCAAATTCCATCAAAAGCATCCCTGCATGCACATCAATCTTCGTCCTAGCTGTCATTAAGAATGGCCTTCCCAGAATTAAGGTGGATTCCTTCTCGGATGTTTCATCCTCCATGTCTAGCACATAAAAATCAGTTGGAAATATTAGTCTGTTGACTTGGACGAGAACATCCTTGAGAACTCCCAAGGGTTGGACAATACTCATGTTTGCAAGTTGAATGGTCATTCTTGTGGGTTCTAAGTCACCAAAATTCAGGGACCTGTAGATTGATGCGGGCATGACATTGATCGAGGCTCCCAGGTCCAACATGGCATCGGCAAAGGTGCATTCGCCGATGGTACAAGGGACAGAAAAGATTCCAGGGTCTCCACATTTCTTTGGCAAAGTTAGGGTACCTACAGTGATTGCTTCATTTCTTGTCAGGGCCGACACCACACCTCCAATTTCCTTGCTCCCCTTTATTTTCCTCCTTTTGTGTACGCACAATTCCTTGAGGAATTTTGTGTACTTCAGGACCTGTTTAATAGCGTCGAGGAGTGGAATATTGATTTCCACCTTTTGGAACATCTTCAACAATTCTTCATCTGACTTTAGCTTTCTTGTTGAGGTGGTTCGAGATGGAAATGGCAATGGGATAGTTGTCTCTGGCTGAGACTGCAACTCGTCATTTGGCTCAGAGTCAGCTTTAGTTGACCTCGGCAATTGCTACAATGTAGGTTGAGGTAATTCTTTCCCACTTCGAAGGGTGACTACACTGGTGTTTCCTCTCAGATTTAGAATGGTTTGAGAGGGGAGGTTGTTGGATCCTGCCGACTGTAGTTGACTCACAGTATTGGCTAACTATCCAATCTGCATTTTGAGGTCTTGGATGGTAGTGGTCATGTTCTGCTAGAACTACATATTGTTAGAGCTCACAGATTGTTGAAACTCCAGGATGCTGGTTGCAAGCTGCTTCATCAGGTCTTCTAGAGATGAAGAGTTGCCTTGGGTAGGCACTCTCTGCTGTTGTTGTTGGAAAGGTGGTGCTTGGTATTGCAGAGTCGACTGTTGATAACCTGCTTGCCTCTGATAGGTACTCGGTGTGAACTGAATTGTTGAGGTTCATATGGCCCCTGATTCGATCCTGGCCGAAATAGTTGCCTCTCATGTTGTTGGGTATCAAATGGTTGATTTTGATATGACTGTTTCCCGTACTGAAATCCACCTATGGCAAAGTTATTTTATGTACATAGGCTCAAAAATTCTCACATGGTCAATTTCTCTACCACTAATGGTCTATCTTTCTGTTTTTCAATCACCTACTACCTAAGGATGCAAAAATTTCATTCCTTGTCAAGCTTGAAAAATCTGTCCTCCAGGGTTCTGAATTGCTTCCTACTACTTCATCCAATGTTTAAAGAAATTGTTTCAAATTCTTTGTGAAGGCATTTTTCTCAGCACTCAAAGTTCAGAATTCAGTTAGGAAAGGCAAAATCAAAATTTAAAATGAAAATTAAAATTGGTTGGGCCGAGCCAAAGTCGGTCCAAATCTAGCAGATGAAGTCGAAGTTGGAGTGGGCTCGACTTGGACAAGTTTTTATTTACAACTAGGGAAAATGATTGAAAATGAAAAGGAAAATTTAGACAAAAAGGTAAATCAAGGCAGAAGCAAGATGAAAACATAGTCAGCATGAAGTTTCTAAGAGTAGAACAAAATTTTCAAGCACATAATTTAGCAAGCCTTGAATGGCCACGCTATCCCCCCCCACACACACACTTAAATGTTGCATTGTCCTCAATGCATGGCATGAATACAGATGGGGTTCATGAGACTGGCTCAGGGTGTATCATTTGGCGGAGCTGGTTGATGAGTCACATTTTATACACCTTACAGGGACCTAACATGAGTGCTTTTGGGATCATTGAGTGCTTAAGAATTGAGTATTAGCTAAGATTCATATTATGGACCTAGAAATAGGGAAAGTATAAATCTATGCTAATTTACAAGCCTTAGCTAATAAAAGTTCATTCCAATTTTGTAGGGAAAATCTAGATGATCTCGACCCATCAAGAGTCCCGGCCTAGGCCAAATTGATCCCAACTTATGGTCCAGTAGCCAAACAGGAGTAGCCAGTTGTGCCATCCACGTAGGCAATTCAGCTCAATGCCACTGCAATGCCAAGCCAGCTCAGCTGCCATGTCACTCTAGAGAAGCTTGTAATGCAAGTTATGCAAGGGTAGAGTAGGAATTTCACTTTGTAATTTAGTTAGGAGCCCGTTAGCTTGCATGTTCAGAAGTCCAGCTCATGTATATATAGAAGGAGCTGGGTACGTTTAATGGTTGTTGAATTCGTAATAGATACCATATATACATTTACGCTCCATAATCTCGTGCACTCTTTCCATATTCACGGTTGTACATGGTGTTTCCAATGGTGTTTTTCTCGATCGAGGAAGCGCAGGTCATGGACTGAGAGGTCAAAGGTTATCAAAGGGGACCGCTTGGCTTGCCATCGCACTCTGGTGGACCTAATCCTCAGCACCTTGGCTAATAGAGGTGAACCATTGCCGTTCAACCATAGAGATCATCGTGGAAGACGGATTCATTGAATTTTCTCCCTGCGTTTGTACTTCATTCTTAGTAATATGAGTAGTTCTAATATCAATCTCACAATTGTGATTCCTGCATTTCAATTCACTTGCTACGTTGCGATTGCTTATGGTAATGTGAACGAATGTTGAACTAAGCTGATTGGAACTGGTTTGACCACTTCAGTAGGTGATCGATTAGATAACATAAAATCAACTCTAAACTTAATCCCTACCAACTGTTGAGGTAGCGATTGTGTAAATCCTTGGTATGGTAGTGGACGAATGTTTAGCGATCGTCATAAGGAAACCCAAGGTTGATATGGAATGTGAACTCGAGTAAGCGAATTAGAACTTACTTGATTATTGAAGACTGAACATGAACACATCAGTAGCACTTGGAGTAGCTAGTTTAGCTGCAATTGTATTCATAGTTTAATTGCTATCTCTTTACTTAATCTGCAACTAAACCCCCCGTCTACTACAATTTCGTTCGAAATAGAGTTAGTCTGACTCTGTTGCGTCTGTCAGCACTTAGCCAAGACCGTGTCAGATAAGGCTCTACCGAGTCCATATCGGACCTGTCTCTGCCGAGAGTAACTCGACACCTAGCCGAGAGTAACTCGACACCTAGCCGAGAGTAACTCGACACCTAGCCGAGAGCGAGTCTGTATTTTGTGCTTGAGCTTCTACACTACTCCAGTTTTCACACAAGATCATAATTGAGCATACTATGTCCTCGAGAGAATTCGACCTAGGGTTGACTATGCTATAGTTAGCTTTAGTTTATTTGATGTGCGTTGAGACGACTAGAAACGAGCTTATAAAATTGGCACCGTTTCCAAGGACACAAGTTCTTTTGTGTCTTTGTGTCCCAAACCTGAAGTGACGCCAAATCCCGAGTCTATAGATTGCTGTGTCAGTCTAGTTCTAGAGTCTAAGGTAAGTCTATGTCTACTTGATTTGGATCCTATAATAAAATAGCATGCTGAGTATGTGAAAAATTTTGGTACATGAGTGATAAGTCATATTTTATAAACCTCACAAGGGCTTAAGATAGGTATTATTAAGATTTTTTAGTGATTTGCTAGGATTTGAATTATGGGCCTAGAAATAGGAAAAAATATAAATTTGTGCTAAAATAAGGATTTTAACTAATAAAACACTAGACTTGTTTTGTAGGCCTGAAAGTCGAGAGCATCTCGGCCCAGTGGAGAAAGCCTGAAAATCGAGAGCACCTCGGCCCAAAAGGAGCATCTCGGCCTAGTAGAAGCCGAGAGCATCCCGGCCCAAGCCAACTTCAGTGGCTAAAATCACTCCGGCAAGAATGCAAATATGATTATGCTGAATCTAAGGAATTTGTAATGAAGATTTGATTATCCTAGAATTATGGAATTTGCAATATAGATATGATTATGCTAGAATAAAGGAATTTGTAATCTCCTAGGGTTGAGAAATATGTAATTCAAATTTGTAAATATGTTAGGATAAGGAAAATATGTAATTCAGGTAACTAAGCAAGAAATCTACTAGAATCAAGGAATCAGTGATTCTGTAGGATTAGATTTAGATTTAGCCAGCTCGTGCATAAATAAAGCACGCCAGGCCACATCTTTGGTGTGGAAAAACAGTGGAATTGTAGACTTAGCACCGTCAACAACTGCAGACATTCCAAGCTAGCACGGTGGTACACGAAGCTTCAATAAGGTGTCTCTCTCGATCGAAGAGGTACAAGACTAGGATTTGGGAAGCTGGAAGCTGTTAGAGGTGATCGCTCGATATATCCAATGCACTTTTGTGGATGGAAAGCTCAATGCGTGGCCATCATCGGTGCACCACTACCGTCCTTCGAAGGTGATCGTCGTGGAAGGCAAACTCTCTGGAGAACGCTAAATTCCAACCTTTGTATTCAATTCTATTTTCAGTATTATAACTGGTTTGCAATTCTGTCTCTTGATTATAATTCCTGGGCTTTAACCTGCTTTTAACTTTGCCACGATTGCACATTGATAAGGGTAGATCACGTTAGACTAAGGCGGATTGGAATTGGTCTAATAACTGGTTAGGTAGAGAACCTAAAATCAACCAAGCACATATTTCCTACCAACTGATGAGGTAACGATTATGTAAATCCTCGTTATAGCATTGGACAAACGTTCGGCGATTGTCGTAAGAATCTAAGGTTGATTCGGAGTATAATTCTAAATTCGAATGCTAAACTATTATGTATTGATTTCCGAATTGGTACAGTAGTTAGTATAGATTAGTTTACTGCTTTCCAGAGTCCGAGACAGAGTCAGTCCGACTTAGTCGCGTCCATCCAAAATCGAGTCAATCCAACTCTGTTGCGTCCGAGTCTACGCTTAGCCGAGACGGTGTTGCATTTGTCTCTATTGAGACCAAATCAGATCAGTCTTTGCCGAGAGGGAGTTGGCATTCTACGCTTGATGTTCTGCATAAAACTCTGATTTCTATACTTAGTCACAATTTAATGCACTATGTCCTTGAGAGAATCGACCTACGGTTAGCTATACTATAGTTAGCTTTAGTATTTATTTGAGGTGTGTATTTATTTAGAATTGACCTAGGATAAGTACTATTTTTTGTTTCTCTAGCTGCTGAATTAATTCTAACTTTCTCGCATGAGTTTATATAATGCATGACTAAGAGTAGTTGTGACCCTTTGTATGATTTAGATCCTGAAATAGAATTAACTTTACATAGGTTAAGAAAAGCTAGGAAGATCGTAGTAAGTTATAGTTCTAATTCTGTTTCTAGTTCTGATAATAGTAGTCTTGTTACTAACACTTTTGATTCTGTTGAATATAGTAGCACTAACAATTCTATAGAGCAAATGGAGAACAATAACGAAAGAACTATGAAGGAGCTGGCTACACCTGACGTAGTGTACCAACCTTCATGCATCCAGTACTGTCAACTGGAACCAGCTCAAACCTATGAATTGAAATTTGGTCTTATACATTTGTTTCCTAAATTTCACGGTCTTGCAAGAGAAGATCCCTACAAGCACTTGAAGGAATTCCATGTGATCTGCTCCACAATGAAACCATAGGGATACCAGAAGATTACATCAAGATGAAGGCGTTTCCATTCTCCCTGGACGGAGCAGCAAAAGATTACCTATATCTACAGCTAATTCTATTCAACACCTAGGGAGATATGAAGCGTATGTTCTTGGAGAAGTTCTTTCCGGCATCCAGAATCGCGATCATCAGAAAAGAAATCTATGGGATCAGGCAACATTCTGGAGAAACTCTGCATGAATACTTGGAAAGATTAAACAAACTTTGTGCCACATGTCCACATTATCATTAGATCAGTGAACAAATAAAGGTCTGATGATGATGGACCAGAGTATGATTGATGCTACTAGTGGAGGGGCATTGATGGATAAGACGTCGGCAGTAGCGAGGCACCTAATCTCTAACATGGCAAGCAATACATAGCAGTTTGGGATCAAAGGAGCCAGTCAACCCTGAATGGTGAATGAAATCAGTGTAGTAGATAACCTGAGATTAGAGAACCAGTTGATCGAGTTGACATCATTAGTGAGGCAACTTGTTGTTGGACAACACCAACCAAGCGCAGCAGCCATAGTTTGTGGCATATGTACTTTCATGGAGCACCCTACTGACATGTGCCCCACACTGCAAGAAACCGAGTCGGATTATCCAGAGAGTGTTGGAGCCATAAGTGGTTACCAGTATGGGAAGCAACCGTATTAGAGTCGGCCAATTGATAATCAATAGTTTGGAAAGCAATTGTTTCGGCCAGGGCTGAGTTCAGGGCCATATGCATCTCAACAATTCAGACCTGCCCCGAATGCACCTTAAAGACCAACATGTTATCAACAACCGACTCCACAATCTCAAGTACCACCGTTCCATCAACAACAACAGAGAATGCCAATGCAAGGTAATTCACCATCTTTGGAGGACCTAATGAAGCAATTGGAAACCAGCAACCTAGAGTTCCAACAAACCATGAGCTCTAATAATATGCTTTTCCAGCAGATTATGAATGGCACCATTCAAGACCTCAAGATGCAAATAGGACAGCTAGCCAATACTGTGAGCCATTTATAGTCGGCAACTTACCCTCACAAACAATTCCAAATCCGAAAGGGAATGCGAGTGCACTTACTTTGAGAAGTGGAAAAGAACTACCTCAACCAGCAACACAACAGTTGCCGAGATTAATCAATGTCGATTCTAAGCCAGATACTAACTCATAGGTTCTTCAACAAGACAAAATGTCCCATTGACATTTCCAACCCGGACCATCTTAGCAAAGAAGCCTGACTCTAATGAAGAACTGTTGAGGATGTTTCGAAAGGTGGAAATCAACATTCCACTCCTTGATGTGATAAAGCAAATTCCTAAATACGCCAAGTTCCTCAAAGAACTGTGTATGCATAAGAGGAAAAATATGAAAGGAAGTATGGAAATGGGAGGTATAGTTACAGTGTTGACAAGAAACAAAGATTTCACTACAGGAGCACAAACACTGCCAAAGAAATGTCGAGATCCCAGAATTTTTTCTATCCTATGTACCATTGGTGACTGTACCTTTGCTGATGCCATGTTAGACCTGGGAGCTTCAATCAATGTCATGCCAACTTCAATCTACAAATCCTTGAATTTTGTTGATCTAGAACCTACGAGGATGACAATACAACTAGCAAATAGAAGTGTTGTTCAACCCTTGGGCATTCTCGAAGATGTCCTTGTCCAATTTAATGAGCTGATTTTCCCAGCATATTTCTATGTACGTGATATGAAGGACGAGACATCAGGGAAGGGATCCACCTTGATCTTGGGGCGACCATTCCTTATGACCGTTAGAACAAAGATTGATGTGCATGTCGGGACACTCTATGGAATTTGATGACACCTTGGTGCAGTTCAATATTTTCGAAGCTATGAAGCACCCCATCGAGGACCATTCCTTCTTTGGCATAGATTTGATTGATGAACTAGTTGAGGAGTGTCTTCAACTAGACAGCAATAGTGAAGACGGTGAAAATTTTGCTGGAAGTACTGGTTCAATTGGTTACTTAGGGTCCACAACAACAGAAGCCAACTATGCCGAAGTACATGATCTTCCCGACTTCGAGGAGGATAATATTGATCTTGCCGACTTGAGTCAGGAAGTCAAGTTGATCAAACTACTAGACCAAGTATGCAACCATGACAACCTGGAGTGTTCAAACAAGGCAGAAGTTCAGGTTGCTGAGACCAAGAAGCTAGTTACAGCACAAGTGGCAACAATGTTCACAGTCGAGTACGAGTCGGCTAAATGAAGTTGAGACCGAGAAGGGACTGAAGTCATCTTAGTAGAAAGGACGAGTTTTAAGGCCGACCTACATGAACACGTGCAAGCCGAGATCATCTCGGCCAAAGAAGACTAGAAGCAAGCTAAAGCCGAGTCTGTCTCGGACAATCAAGGCGAGAACTGCATTCCATCCATATCCGACTTCAGAGCAAACCAAAGAGCCGAGTCCTACTCCCATCCGACAAGAACCGATTCTATCAAAAGGAGTCGACCACAATAGCCAACGGTTGAGTTCATGTCAGCACACCTAGTGCCAAGCTCAATTAAAGTCGGCCAGCCAGATTCAAAAGTATTTAATGATAATTCTTCATCTCCGCCACCACCCATGGAACTGAAGCCATTGCCAAGCCACTTGAAATACACCTATTTCGATACTAAGAAACAACTCCCAGTCATCATTGCCAACAATCTCCACTAGGAGCAGGAGGATAAACTACTACAAGTCCTAAGGCAACATAAAAAGGTAATTGGGTGGAAATTATCTGACCTTTCACGAATAACCCCTCCATCTGTATGCATAGAATTTAAATGGATGAGGAAGCCAAGCCCAGAAGGAAACAATAGAGAAGAATGAATCTGACCATCCTAGACGTGGTTAAGAAAGAGGTGACAAAACTGCTTGTTGTGGAGATCATCCACCCCATCATAGATAGTCAATGAGTGAGCCTAGTGCAAGTAGTACCTAAAAAGTCTGGGATGACTGTCATGAAAAACCAACACGATGAGTTGGTACCTATGCGGATTCAGAATAGCTGGCGAGTCTGCATCGACTATAGAAGATTAAATTAGGCAACTCG
The DNA here is from genome assembly GCA_025330945.1 of Mucuna pruriens. Classification (NCBI taxonomy): domain Eukaryota; kingdom Viridiplantae; phylum Streptophyta; class Magnoliopsida; order Fabales; family Fabaceae; genus Mucuna; species Mucuna pruriens. Next base: position 192,211 of record JAENHJ010000365.1, on the reverse strand, counting down.
CAAGGATCACCTTTCCTTGCCTTTCATAGATCAAGTCCTGGAGAAATTAGCAAGGAAATCACATTATAGTTTTCTGGGTGGTTTCTCTGATACATGCAAATCCACATTGCACCTCAAGATCAGCACAAAACCACCTTCACCTTCCCATTTGGTACCTTTGCATACACTCGCATGCCATTTGGCCTATGCAACGCGCCGGGTACATTTGAATGTTGCATGACAAGTATCTTCTCGGACCTGCTACAGGAGTTCATGGAGGTGTTCATGGATGATTTCATGGTATATGCTGATTCATTTGACGCATGTCTGGAAAACTTATCCAAGGTGTTAACAAGATGCATTGACACAAACTTGGTTCTTAACTTTGAAAAATGTCATTTCATGGTGACTGATGGAATTGTGTTGGGACACCTGGTATCCAACAGAGGCATCAAGGTTGAAAAATCAAAGATTGACATCATCACCTCCCTTCCAAACCCCACTTCAGTGCAGGACGTTCACTCATTCTTAGGACATGCAGTATTTTACAGAAGATTCATCAAGAACATCAGCAAGATTGCCCTACCGTTGTCCAAGCTGCTATAAAAGGATGTGGAATTTAAATTTGACCAGCCCTGTATCAAAGCCTTTCAGGAGCTGAAAATCCGACTCACATCTGCCCCTATTCTCCAAGCACCTAACTAGGAGCTGCCATTTGAGCTTATGTGTGATGCATCCTATTCGGCATTAGGAGCCATCCTAGGCCAAAGAGCTAGAGTCGGCAAGCCAGTGCATGTGATTGCTTATGCATCTTGGACAATGGACTCGGCCTAGTTAAATTACACAACAACCGAGAAGGAGCTAGTGGTAATCGTGTTTGGTTTGGACAAATTTCGTTCATACCTACTCGACTTAAAAATCATTGTGTTCTCTAACCATGCTGCATTGAGATTCTTGTTGAAGAAGCCTGATGCCAAGCCGAGACTGATTCGGTGGATGCTTCTCCTTCAAGAATTCAACATAAAGATCAGAGACAAGAGAGGTGCTAAGAATTCAGTAGCAGATCACTTGATTAGGATTGAGAAGGAAGCTAACCCGATGCCTATCAGAAATGAATTCCCAGATGAGCAACTATTGCACATCACCACGCCTACACCATGGTTTGCAGATATCTATAAACTTGTGGCAGTATCTCAGTTCCCACCGAAGGCATCCTAGCTATACAAGATTGCAAAATGATGCCAAATACTATATATGGGATGATCCCTACCTATGGAGACTTTGACCAAGTTATTTGCAGGTGCATTCCTAACACCGAGATCAATTCGACCCTCCAGTTTTGTCATGCAGCACCTGGGGACGGCTATTATGGAACAACTCAGACGGCCAAGAAAGTGCTTGATTGAGGATTATATTGGCCCACCATTTTCAGGGACGCCTATCAATTCGTCTCCACCTGCGAAAAATGCCAAAGAGTTGGAATGGCCATTAGCAGAAGGCATGAGATGCCCTAGCAACCTATATTGTTTTGCATATTCTTTGATGTGTGGGGTATCGACTTCATTAGGCCATTCCCAATCTCCAATGGGTATTCTTATATTCTACTGGCCATGGACTACATGTGAAGATGGGTGGAGGACATAACCACCAAAACCAATGATGCTAAGGTTGTAGTGGATTTTCTGAAGTCCAATATCTTCTGCCGATTTGGTGTGTCGCAAGCGCTCATAAGTGACCAAGGCTATCACTTTTGCAACAGAGTCATGTCCTCTTTACTCCACAAGTATGGGGTGGTGCATAGAATTGCCATAACCTATCACCCCTAGACCAATGGTCAAGCTAAAGTTTTCAACAGGGAAATGAAGAAGACGCTGCAAAAGATGACCAATCTAGTAGGAAGGATTGGAGGCGACTCCTTGAGGATGCTTTTTGGGCACATAGAACTGCATATTGAACTGCGTTAGGGATGTCTCCCTACCGGATTGTCTTCAGTAGAGTCTGTCATCTTCCTATGGAAATATAACATAGAGCTTATTGGGCAGTTAAATAGTGCAATCTGGCCTACGACCAAGCAGGAAAGCAAAGAAAATTCCAAATGCAAGAACTAGATGAACTCTGCTTGGAAGCCTATGAGAACTCTTGGATCTATAAGTAGAAAGTCAAGTGATTTCAGGATCAACAGATCTTGAGGAAAGAGTTTCAAGCTAGCCAGAAAGTGCTGCTATTCAATTCATGTTTAAAGCTCCGTTCTAGATGGGATAGACCTTTTGTTATCACTAATGCCTTTCCCTATGGTATAGTAGAACTAAAGGACGAACACACCAACAACACCTTCCAAGTCAATGGGCATCAAATTAAGGTATATCATGAAGGTCCGGCACCAATAGTACGCGACATGGAAACCATCTCATTAATGGAATTGGCTTCGCCAGATGACACACCCTAAGCCAATCTCATGAACCCTCCTCAGTATTTAGGCCAAGCATTGAGGACAATGCAACATTTAAGTGTGTGGGGGGGGGATGGTGTGGCCATCCAAGGCTTGCTAAATTACGTGCTTAAAACCTTTGTTCTACCATGTCGATTCTATTCTGACTGTCTGTTTTTGTTTTGTTTCTGCCTTGATTTTTCCTTTATGTCTTAATTCTCTTTTCCCATTTTCATTTCAATCCAATTTTTCTTTTAAGGTCATTTCCTTTATTTCAAATAAAAAGTTACCCAAGCCGAGTCCATGCCGACTCCAACCCCATCTCGGCTGGATTCAGACCGACTTTGGCTCAGCCCAGCTAAATTCATAAATTCAATTTTCATTAAAATTGTGATTTTGTTTTTGCTAACTGAATTCTGAATTCTGAGTGTTGAGAAAATGCCTTGAAAAATAATTTGAAATAATTCCTTTAAGTATTGGATGAGTCAATAGGAAGCAATTTGCAACCCTAGAGGACAGATTCTTTAAGCTTAATAAGGAATGAAATTGTTGCATCGTAGGTAGTAGGTGATTGAAAAATAGAAAAGATAGACCATTAGTAGTAGAGCAATTAACCGTGTGAGAAATTTTTGAGCCTATGTACATATAAATGGCTTTGCATCTTGTCATTCTCCCTTTCTTGTGTGATTTTTGCATCCATGTTAATTGAATGTTTTGGATTTTTCCTTGACTCTCTAGATATATATGGTCTTGCATGCAGGAATGAGATGATCTAGGCCATGTTTCTAATAAGCCTCGAGCCAACCAGACCTACCTTGTACATCTTATCCCTTGTTTACCCTCTTTGAGCCTGAATAATCATTCTCTTATGGTAGCTCATTACAAGCCGAAGCCGGAAAACCATGATCAACCCCAACCTTAGGGATCAAAGGAGCTTTGGAAGTGTTTTGGGAGTAAGTCACGATCGAGTGTGGGGGAGACACTAGGGGACGGAACAAGAGTAGTGTATTAAAAAAAGGATTGGAAAAGAAAAGAAAAGAAAGATAGAAAGAAGTGCAGAAAAGCAAAGAAAAATAAAGAAGCAGCCAATAGTTATCAACTGTAACAAAAACGTAGCGCAAAGCTGCAAAATAAGAAGCAAGAAAAGTAGAAAAGAAAAATAGAAAAAGGGAAATAGAAGAAGTGAGCAAAACAATTTCCAAATACAATCGTAGTATCTTGGGACATCCTTTATACTCGCGAATCTACTCCCTATTGCTCCTTCCTGCCCTGTGGTTAGAAAACTCACTTTTCCATCTTGTATCCTACCTTTTAACCATGATCACGATACAAGCCAAGAATGAAGTCCTTTTGATCATTTCTACATGTGTTTTTGAAGGTGTGGAAGGAGAGGCCAGTCAAGGTTTGGTAATCCAATAGCAAGCTCAGCGCCGCTACTGTGCCAAGCCAGCTTAGCTGCCACATCACCATAGAGAAGCTTGCAAAGCAAGTTACGCAAGGTAGAGTAGGAATTTCACTCTGTAATTCAGTTAGGAGCTCGTTAGCTTGCATGTTCAGAAGTCCAGCTCATGTATATATAGAAGAAGCTGGGCACGTTTAAGGGTTGTTGAATTTGTAATTGATACCATATATACATTTACGCTCCATAATCTCACGCATGCTTTCTATATTCACAGTGGTACACCATGTTTCCAATGGCGTTTCTCTCGATCAAGGAAGTAGAGGTCATAGACTGAGAGGCCGAAGGTTGTCTGAGGGGACCGCTTGGCTTACCATCACACTCTGGTGGACCTGATCCTCAGCACCTTCGCTAACGGAGGTGAACCATCGCTGTTCGACCATGGCGATCGTCATGGAAGATAGATTCATTGAATTTTCTCCCTGTGTTTGTACTTCATTCTTAGTAATATGAGTAGTTCTAATATCAATCTCACAATTGCGATTCCTGCATTTCAATTCACTTGCTACGTTGCAATTGCTTATGGTAATGTGAACGAATGTTGAACTAAGCCGATTGGAACTGGTTTGACCACTTCAGTAGTTGATCGATTAGATAACCTAAAATCAACTTTGAACTTAATCCCTGCCAACTGTTGAGGTAGCGATTGTGTAAATCCTCGGTATGGCAGTGGACAAATGTTTGGCGATCGTCATTAGGAAACCCAAGGTTGATATGGAACGTGAACTCAAGTAAGCGAAATAGAACTGAATTGATTGTTGAAGACTGAACATGAAAACAGCAGTAGCACTAGGAGTAGCTAGTTTAGCTGCAATTGTATTCTTAGTTTAATTGCTATCTCTTTACTTAATCTACAACCAAACCCCCCGTCTTCTACAATTTCTTTCAAAACAAAGTTCATCTGACTCTGTTGCGCCTGTTAGCACTTAGCCGAGACCGTGTCAGATAATGCTCTACCGAGTCCATATCGGACCTGTCTCTATCGAGAGCAACTCGGCACCTAGTCAAGAGCGAGTCCACATTTTATACTTGAGTTTCTGCACTACTCCAGTTTTCACACAAGATCATAATTGAGCACACTATGTCCTCGAGAGAATTCGACCTAAGGTTGACTATGCTATAGTTAGCTTTAGTTTATTTGATGCACGTTGAGACGACTAAAAACGAGCTTATCACTGGTTCCATTAATGGAATGGTCTCCATGTCACTTGCTATTGGTGTTGGACCTTCATGAAATAGCTTAATTTGATGCCCATTGACCTGGAAGGTGTTGTTGGTGTGTTCATCCTTATAAATCCGATAGTTCTCATAAGCCTCTGAGTGGAATTCGTCTAATTCTTGCAGCTGGAATTTTCTTTGCTTCCATGCTTGGTCATAGGCCAGATTACATTGTTTGACTACCCAGTAAGCTTTGTGTTCTATTTCCACCGGGAGATGACAAGCTTTACCAAAGACAATCCGGTAAGGATACATCCCCAAGGGAGTTCAATATGCTGTTCTGTGTGCCTAAAGAGCAACCTCAAGGAATCGACTCCAATCTTTTCGGCTAGGATTGGTCATCTTTTGTAGCGTCATCTTTATTTCCTTGTTAAAAACTTCAGCTTGGCCATTGGTCTGGGGGTGATAGGCTGTGGAAATTCTATGTACCACCCCATACTTATGGGTCGATGGTGACTCCAGAAAGAATATTGAGGCCAAGTCCAATTCAAACATTTTGAGTCGGCAATAGACCGACTCTAGAAAGAACATCTTTCATGTTTAATTCCTGTTTTTGTTTCTGTTTGTTACTTTTGTCGTTCTCATTTCTTGTGTTTGGTTAGTTTTACTTTTGTTTCCTTTCCTTCCCTTATGTTCTTTTCCATTTTCATTTCCATTTTCATTTCCATTACCTATTGTTTTAAATAAAGGCGGTCTGAGCCAAGTCCATACCAACTCTGACTTCACCTCGGACGGATTTGGACCAACTTCGTCTCAACCCAGCCAATTCCAATTTCTTGTTTTCCTCCTAGCTGAATTCTTGGATTGCTGAGAAAATGTTTTGAAAAACAGAACTTGAGACGATTTCCTTAAGTATTGGATTAGTCAGTAGGAAGCAATTCAAAGTCCTAGAAGACGGATTTTTTAAGTTTGACAAGGAGTGAAATTATTGCATCCTTAGGTAATAGGTGATTGAAAACAGAAAAGATAGACCATTAGTGGCAGAGTAATTAATGTGAGAATTTTTGAGTCTGTGTACATATAGATGGCTTTGCATCTTGCCATCCTCTCTTTCTTGTGTGATTTTTGCATCCATGCTAACTGTGTATTCTGGATTTTGCCTTGACTCTCTGGATATATCTGGTTTCACATGCAGGAATGAGATGATCTAGGCCATGTTTCTAATAAGCCTTGAGCCAAATGGGCCTGTCCTATAAAATTCATCCTTTGTTCACCCTCTTTGAGCCTGAATGACCATTCTTTCTTGACAGTTCATTACAAGCCAAAGCTAGAAAAACCATGATTGACCTCAACCTTAGGGGATAGAGGAGCTTTGGAATTGTTTTGGGAGTAGGTCATGATCAAGTGGGGGGGAGACACTAGGGGATGAAGCAAGAGTAGTGTATTCAAAAGGGTCGAGAAAGAAAAGAAAGAAAGAAAGAAATAAGTATATGAAAATAAAGGAAAATAGAAAGAAGCAGCCAAGAGCCATAAGCTGTGACAAGGCATAGCACAAAGTAGCAAAAGAAAAAGGGAGAAAATGAAGAAGAGGGAATTAGAAAAAAGGGAAAGAAAGGAAATGGGCTGGAACGGTTTCAAAGTGGACTTACAGTACTTTAGGGAGATACTCTCCATGTTGGCGAGACTACTCCCCATTGCTTCTCTCTTCCCTATGGTTGGAAAACTCACTTACCCATCCTATACCCCACCTTTTGACCCAGGCCACGATACAAGCCAAGAATGAAGCCCTTTTGATCATGACTGCATGTGTTTTTAAAGGTGTGGAAGGAGAGACCAGTCAAGGTTTGGTAATACCAGTTACATGAGATGTTGAATGGATATACAAGTCCAAACACTTGAGAGGCTGAGAGAATATTTTCTTAAGAGAGAACTCTGTCACTCTTGGTCGTCCTTTGATGTTTGCAGGTCATTTAATTTCCTTAGGTGTGGGAAGAGTAGTTTTCACAGGTTGCTTGAACATGTGAACTCTTGGAGCAAAGGAATGTTGACTCTGTCTTCTCTAAAGCTTGAGAAATTTGTTGAAAAATTATTTTCTCTTTAAAAATCTCCCATGTGTTTGAACTCTTATTTTGCCCAGGAGTGAAAAAGTGTAACTGTGGGGGTTTGATGAGTCGCATTTTGTATACCTTAGAGGGCCCTAAGATGAGTGTTTTAGAGATAATTCGGTGCCTAAGAATTGAGTATTAGCTAAGATTCATATTATGAACCTAAAAATAGAGAAAATACAAATTTGTTCTAATTTACAAGTTTTAGCTAATAAGAGACTCATTCCATTTTGTAGGACAAAGCCAAGATGATCTCAGCCCATCATAAGAAGACTCAGTCGAGATGAAGTCGTCCCGGCCAGACCGACCTCATCTCGGCCAAGCCAGGCCTCACGGCCTAGCAGCCAAGTGAGAGGTAGCCCAATAAGGAGTGGCACAATGGCACTATCCACATCAATTATCCAGCTCACAAGCCACCTCAGCTCCAATTCAGCTGCCACGTCACTTTTGGAGAAGCTTGCAACACAATTTACGCAAGGGTAGATTAGGAATCCAATTTGTAATTTTGTTAGATTCCGTATTTAGCGCGCTTCAGCTCTTATATATATAGGAGGAGCTGTGCACGTTTTAGGGGTCCTTGGAATTCATATTTTCCCACTTTCATTGTTTCCATTCTCTCGCTCTCATCTCCTACGCTACGGTGGTGCACGGTGATGTCATTGGCGTTTCACTCGATTGAGGAAGTGCAGGTTAGGGACTAAGAAGTCGAAGGTTGCTAGAGGGGACCGATTGGATTACTAACGCACTCTGGTGGACCTGATCCTCAACGTCCTAGCTAGTGAAGGTGAACCATCGCTGTCGACCATGGCGATCGTCATGGAAGATGGAATCACCGAATCCAGGCCCTGTGATTGTATTTCGTTCTTAATAATATAAGTGCTTTCTAATTCTGATATCTGGTTTCATTCCTACACTTTAATTCTCTTGCTACGTTTTGATTGCACGAATCAATGAGAACAATGTTGAACTAAGCCGATCGGAACTGGTTTAAATAATATAGTAGGTAATCAACTAGAGAACCTAATTGAGAACCTAAAATCAACTCTAGACTAAGTGTAATCCCTGCCAACTGATGAGGTAGCGATTGTGTAAATCCTCGGTATGGCAATGGACGAATGTTTGGCGATCATCATAAGAACTTCAAAGGTTGATAAGGACTGTGGACTAAGTGAATGAACTAGAAGGACTTTGATTATTGGACTAAACATGAACACAGTAGTAGCAATAGTAGTAGAGTAGTTAGTTTAGCTGCATTTGCATCTTAGCTTAATTGCATTTTACCTTATTCACACTCCAAACCCCCTGTTTCCTGCTTTTTAGTCTGAAATAGAGTGAGTCTGACTCTGTTGTGTCTGTTCGCACTTAGTCGAGATGAGTCGGATAAGTCTCCACCAAGACTATATCGGACTTGTCCCTGCCGAGAGCGAGTCGACACTTTACACTTGAGACTTCCAGCTTTACTTTAGTTCTCACACGAAATCACAATTGAGCACACTATGTCCTTAAGAAAATTCGACCTAGGATTGACTATTCTATAGTTAGCTTTAGTTTATTTGATAAACGGAATACGACTAAAAATGCTCTTATCATTTAGCATCTAAGTAGGCATATTTCAAATGATTTGGCAATGGCTTCAATTCCATGGGTGGTGGCGGAGATGAAGAGTTTTCATTAGATACTTTCGGATTCGGCTGGCCGACTCGAGTTGAACTCAACACCAGGTGTGATGACATAATCTTGGCCTTTGGTTGTTGTGGCTGATTCCTTTTAGCCTGAAATGAATTGGCTCTTGTCGGATGGGAGTCGGACTCGGTTCCTTGTTTTGCACTAAAGTCGGATCCGGATGGAACGTGGTCCTTGCCTTGATTGGCCGAGATAAACTCGACTCTTGCTTGCTTTTGGTCTTCTTTAGCCGAGATGGTCTTGACTTGCACATGTATACTTGGTTCGGCCTTGCCACTTGTCTTTTTGGCCGAGATGATTTCGGTCCTTTCTCAGCCTCGGTTACCTTTAACCGACTCGTACTCGACTATAAACATTGTTTCCACTTGTGCTGGATATAGCTCTTTAATCTCGGCAACTTGAACTTTTGCCTTCTTTGAACACTCTGGGTCCTCGTACTTGCACACTTGGTCTAATAATTTGGTCAACTCGGCTTTCTGACTCAAGTCAGGAAGATCAATATTATCCTCCTTAGAGTTGGAAAGATTGCATACTTCCCACACTTCGTCATAGTCGGCTTCTTTTGTGAGGGACCCTAGGCAACCAATTGAATCAGTACCTTCAGCAAAATTTGCAATATCTTCACTGTTGTTGTCTAGTTGAAGACACTCCTCAACTAGTTCATCAATCAAATCTATGCCACAGAGGGAATGATCTTCGGTAGGGTGCTTCATAGCTTCGAAAATATTAAACTGCACCAAAGTGTCACCAAATTCCATTGAGAGCGTCCCAACATGCACGTTAGTCATTGTTCTGGCAGTCATAAGGAATGGTCGCCCCAAGATTAAGGTGGATCCCTTCCCTGATGTCTCGTCCTCTATATCAAGCACATAAAAGTCGGCTGGAAAATCATCTCATTAACTTGGACAAGTACATCTTCGAGAACACCCAAGAGTTGAACAACACTTCTATTTGCTAGTTGTATTGTCATCCTAGTGGGTTTCAGGTCCGCAAAATTCAAGGATTTGTAGATTGAAGTTTGTATGACATTAATTGAAGCTTCTAGATCCAACATGGCATTAGCAAAGGTACAGTCGCCAATGGTGCATGGGACAAAGAAAATTCTGGGATCTCGGCATTTCTTTGGCGATGCTTGTGCTCCTACAATGAAATCTTCATTTTTGGTCAATGCCAATACTATACCTCCTACTTCCACTCTTCTTTTCATCTTCTTCCTCTTATGCACACACAGTTCCCTGAGGAACTTTGCGTACTTAGGAATTTTCTTTATCGCATCAAGGAGTGGAATGTTGATTTCCACCTTTCAAAACATCTTCAGCAGTTCTTCATCAAATTCAGGCTTCCTTGTTGAAAGAGTTCGAGTTGGAAATGGTAACAAGACAGTTTTGTCTTGTTGGTGCATCTTAAGTTGGTGTCTAACTCAGAATCGACATAGGCTAATCTCGGCAACTATTGTTGGGCTAGTTGAGGTAATTCTTTTCCACTTCTAAAAGTAAGTGCACTCACATTCCCTCTTGGATTTGGAATTATTTGTGAGGGTAAGTTGCTGGATCCGGCCAACTGTAACTGGCTCACAGTTTTGGCTAACTGTCCTATTTGCTTCTTGAGGTCTTGGATGGTGGCGCTCATATTTTACTGAAACTGCATATGGTTGGAGCTCATGGTTTGCTGGAACTATAGGTTGCTGGTTGCCAACTGCTTCATTAAGTCCTCCAAAGATTGTGAGTTGCCTTGAACTAGCATTCCCTATTGCTGTTATTGTTAGAACGATGGTACTTGATATTATGGAGTCGGTTGCTGATAACCTGTTGGTCTTAAAGGTGCATTCGGGGCGGATCCGCATCACTGAGTTGCATATGGCCCTTGACTCGGCCATGGCCAAAATCGTTGTTTCCCAAACTGTTGATTATCAAATGGCCAACTCTGATACGGCTATGTTCCGTATTGATATCCACCTATTTCTCCAAAACTCTCTAGATGGTCTCACTCAGTTTCTTATAGTTTGGGGCACATATTAGTAGGGTGCTCCACGAAAGTACATATGCCACAAACTTTGGCTGCTATGCTTCATTGGTGTTGTCTAACAACAAGTTGCCGCACCAATGATGTCAATTCAGTCAGCTGATTTTCCAGTCTCAGGTTATCAACTGCACCGATTTCATTTACCATTCGAGGTTGGCTGGCTCCTCTAATCCCAAACTGTTGTATGTTGCTTGCCATACTAGAGATCGGATGCCTTGTTGTTGCTGGTGTCTTATCCATCAATTCTCCTCCACTAGCAGCATCAATCATGCTACGGTCTATCACCGTGAGACCTTCATAGAAATACTGGATTAGCAATTTCTCACCGATCTGATGATATGGACATGTGGCACAGCGCTTGTTAAATCTTTCCCAATAGTCGTGCAGAGTTTCTCTAGAATGTTGCCTTATCTCACATATTTCCTTCCTGATGGTCGGGGTTCTACATGCCGAAAAGAATTTTTCCAAGAACATGCGCTTCATATCTCCCCAAGTGTTGAAGAGAATTGGCTATAGATATAGTCAATCTTTTGCTGCTTGATGAGTCATATTTTATACACCTTACAAGGACCTAAGATGAGTGATTTAGAGATCAATTGGTGCTTAAGAATTGAGTCTTAGCTAAGAATCATATCATGGACCTAAAAATAGGGAAAGTATAAATTTGTGTTAATTCCAGGCCAAATTAATCTCAACCCATCAAGAGTTTCGGCCTAGGTGAGTCTTCCCAGCCAAACCAACTCCTTCTTGAACCAGCCAACTCTATAGGTCCAGCAACCACGTGGAGCAGTCCAAATCAGCAAGCCAATCTGGCGTCCAGGTCAGCTCCATCCAGCTCAGCTGCCCGCCACTCTAGGAGAAGCTTGTAGCGCAAGTTATGCAAGGGTAGATTAGGAAATTCAGTTTTAATTCTGTTAGGAGCTCATTAGTTAGGGCGTATTGGTCCAGCTTGTGTATAAATAGGAAGAGCTGGGTACGTTTAATGGTTGTTGAATTCAAATTCTAGTTTCATACATTTTGCATCCTACCTCCTCTCATAGTCTCCATGTTCACTACGATGCATGGTGCCTTCATTGGTTTTTCTCTCGATTGAGGAAGCATAGTTCCTGGACTGAGAGGCCGAAGATTACCAAAGGGGATCGTTTGGCTCGCCTTCGCACTCTGGTGGATCTGATCCTTAGAGCCTTGGCCACCAAAGGTGAACCACTACCATCATCCATGGCGATCATTGTGGAAGAACGGTTCCACTAAATTCACACCCTATGTAATGTTTCATTAGCAGTAATACAAGTAGTTTCTGATTCTGTTATTCTGTTGCACTTCCTATATCTTAATCTACTTGTTGTGTCGCGATTGGGTGCGGTAGAGTAGATAATTGTTGAACCAGTCCAATTGGAACTAGTTTAACAGCTACAGTAGGTAATCAATTAGAGAATCTAATTGAGAACCTAAAATCAACTCTAAATTGAATCCCTGCCAACTAATGAGGTAGCGATCGCGTAATTCCTCGGTATGGTAGTGGACGAATGTTTGGCGATTGTCATAAGAAGCTTAAGGCTGATATGGAACGTAAACATGAGCGAATGAACCATAACCGACTTGATTGTTGAGATGGAGTATGAGCACAGTAGCAGTAGTAGAGGTAGCCTAGCATAGTTGCATTTGCATTCTTAGCTTAATTGTTGTTTCACTTAATTTGCAACCAAACCCCTTGTTTCCTGCTTTCAGTCTGAAATAGAGTCATTCTGCCTTTGTTGCATCTATTGTACTTAGCCGAGACTGAGTCGGATAAGTCTCTACCGAGACCATATCCGACCAGTCCCTGCCGAGAGCAACTCGGCACCTAGCCAAGAGAGAGTCTACATTCAACACTTCAATTCTGCAACACTTGGTTTTCACACAAAGTCCTAATTGAGCGCACTGTATCCTCAAGAGAATTCGACCTAGAATTGACTATACTATATTTAGCTTTAGTTTATTTGATGCACGTTGACACGATTAAAAATGACCTTATCAAATTGGCGTCGTTGTTAGGGACACAAGTCCTTTTGTCTCTTTATGTGCCAAACCTGAGAGGAGCTAAATCTCGAGTCTGCAGATTGTTGTGGCAGTCATGTCATAGAGTCTAAAGTGAGTGTCTGTTTTGATTTGGACCTTGCAATAATACAACATGCTGAGTATGTGATAAATTTTTGTTGCGTGAGTTTCACTGCTAAATAAAAAACAAAATAATAACCATTTTGGCAACGTTGCATTCATTCTTTTTATTGCATATTTGATTTTGTATTCTGATAGTTACTAGTTTTTTGCTGTATACTGGTATTAACTTGTATAACTAACGTTGATAGTTCTGCATAAGTAACATGCATTTATCTGCATGATTTTGTATAATGCATGACTAGGAGTAGTTCTGAACCATTGTATGATTTAGACCCTAAAATAGAAATAACTTTACGTAGGTTAAGAAAAGCTAGGAATATAGTAGTAAGTAATAGTTCTAATTTTGTTTCTAGTTCTGATAATAGTAGTCTTGTTACTAACACTTCTAATTCTGTTGAATACAATAGCACTAACAATTTTGCAGAACAAATGGAGAACAATGACGATAAAACTCTAAAGGAGCTGGCTACACCTGACGTGGTGTACCAACTTTGGTGCATCCAGTATCCACAATTGGAACCAACTCAAACTTATGAATTAAAATCTGGTCTTATACATTTGTTGCCTAAATTCCATGGTCTTGCAGGAGAAGATCCCCACAAGCATTTGAAGGAATTCCATGTGGTTTGGTCCATAATGAGACCATAAGGGATACCGAAAAAAGACTACATCTAAATGAAGGCATTCTCATTCTCCCTGGATGGAGCAATAAAAGATTGGCTGTATCTATAACTAGTTCTATTCAAAACTTGTGGAGATATGAAGCGTATGTTCTTGGAGAAGTTCTTTCCGATATCCAAGACCACGACCATCAGGAAGGAAATTTGTGGGATCAGGCAACATCCTGGAGAAACTCTGCACGAATACTGGGAAAGATTCAACAAACTCTACGCCACATGTCCACATCATCAAATCAGTGAATAGTTATTGATCAAGTATTTCTATGAAGGTCTGGTGATAATGGACCAGAGTATGATTGATACTACTAGTGAAGGAGCATTGATGGATAAGATGCCGGTAGCAGCAAAACACTTGATCTCTAACATGGCAAGCAATACACAACAGTTTGGGATCAGAGGAGCCAGCCAATCCCGAATGGTGAATGAAATCGGTGTAGTGGATAACCTAAGATTGGGGAACCAGCTGACTGAGTTGACATCATTACTAAGGCAACTTGCTGTTGGACAACACCAACCAAGCGTAGTATCCAGAGTTTGTGGCGCATGTACTTTTATGGAGCACCCTACTGATATGTGCCCCACATTGCAAGAAACCAAGTCGGATTACTCAGAGAGTGTTGGAGCCATAGGTGGTTACCAGTATAGGAAGCAACCATATTAAAGTCAACCATTTGATAATCAACAGTTTGGAAAGCAACCATTTCGGCCAAGGCTGAGTCAGGGACCATGTGCATCTCAACAATTCAGACCTACCTTGAATGTACCTCAAGGACCAGCAGGTTATTGACAACCAACTAAACAGTATTAGACACCACCGTTCCAGCAACAACCACAACAGAGAATTCCAGCTCAAGGCCATTCACCATCTCTAGAGGACCTGATGAAGCAGTTAGCAACTAGCAACTTGGAGTTTCAGCAAACCATGAGTTCCAGCAACATGCAATTTCAACTAGACAGCAATAGTGAAGACATTGCAAATTTTGCTGAAGGTACTGATTCAATTGGTTACCTAGGGTCCCTCATAGAAGAAGCTGACTATGACAAAGTGTGGGAAGTATTCAATCTTTCCAACTCTGAGGACAATAATATTGATCTTGCTGACTTGAGTCAAAAAGCTGAGTTGATCAAATTACTGGACCAAGTGTGCAAGTATGGAAACCCAAAGTGTGCAGCCAAGGCAAAAGTTCAGGTTGCCGAGACCAAAAAAGTCAATTACAACACAGGTGGAAACAATGTTTACAACCGAGTACGAGTCGGCCAAAAGAAGCCGAGACCAAGAAGGAACTGAAGTCATCTCAGCCCAAAAGACAAGTGTCAAGGCCGACCCGCATGAACACGTGCAAGCCGAGATCATTGGCTAAAGAAGACCAGATGGAAGCTAAAGCCGAGTCTATCTTGGCCAAACAAGGCAAGAACCTCATACCATCTGGATCCGGCTTTAGTGCGACACAAGGAACCGAGTCCACCTCCAAACCGATAAGGACCAACTCTATCGAGGCAAAAAGGTGTCTGCCAAAACAACCAAAGGCTGAGATCATATCAGCACACCTGGTGCCGAATCCAATTCAAATCGGCCAGCTGGATCCAAAAGTATCTATTGACAACACTTCATCTTTGCCACCACCCATGAAATTGAAACCATTGCCAAGACATTTGAAATACGCCTATTTAGATATTGAACAACAACTTCCAGTCATCATTGCCAGCAATCTTCCCTAGGAGCAGGAAGAAAAATTGTTGAGTGTCTTGAGGCAACATAAAAAGGAAATTGGGTGGAAATTATCAAACCTTCCAGGGATAAACCCTCCATCTGCATGCATAGAATATTAATGGAGGAGGAAAGCAAGCCCATAAGGCAACAACAAAGAAGAATGAATCTGACCATCCTAGACGTGGTCAAGAAAGAGGTGACAAAATTG
Organism: Mucuna pruriens; assembly: GCA_025330945.1. Taxonomy (NCBI): domain Eukaryota; kingdom Viridiplantae; phylum Streptophyta; class Magnoliopsida; order Fabales; family Fabaceae; genus Mucuna; species Mucuna pruriens. The sequence goes on along the minus strand of JAENHJ010000365.1, from coordinate 176,618 downwards.
CTTGCTGTAGGGATCATCTATCCTATTTTAGATAGTCAATGGGTAAGCTCAGTACAAGTAGTACCTAAAAAGTCTAGGATGACCATCACGAAAAACCAGCACGATGAGTTGGTACCTATGTGGATTCAGAATAGTTGGCGAGTCTGCATTGACTATCGAAGATTGAATCAAGCAACTCGCAAGGATCACTTTCCTTTGCCTTTCATTGATCAAGTCCTGGAGAAACTAGCAGGGAAGTCCCATTACTGCTTTCTGGATGGTTTCTCTAGTTACATGCAAATTCATATTGCACTTGAAGATCAACACAAGACCACCTTCACTTGCCCATTTGGCACTTTTGCGTACACTCGCATGCCATTCGGCATGTGCAACACACCGAGTACATTTCAACGTTGCATGACAAGCATTTTCTCGGACCTGCTATAGGAGTGCATGGAGGTGTTCATGGATGACTTCACGGTATATGTCGATTCATTTGACGCATGCCTGGAAAACCTATCCAAGGTGCTAACGAGGTGCATTGAGACAAACCTAGTCCTCAACTTTGAAAAATGCCACTTCATGGTGACTGAGGGAATCGTGTTGGGACATCTGGTATCCAATAGAGGCATCAAGGTGGATAAAGAAAAGATTGACATCATCACCTCTCTTCCAAACCCCACGTTTGTACGGGAAGTCTACTCACTTTTAGGACACGCATGATTCTACAGAAGATTTATCAAGAATTTCAACAAGAATGCCCTGTCATTGTCCAAGCTGCTACAGAAGGATGTGGAACTTAAATTTGACTAGCCTTGTATAGAAGCCTTTCAGGAGCTGAAGAGCCGACTCACATCCACCCCTATTCTCCAAGCACCTAACTGGAAGCTGCCATTTGAATTGATGTGTCATGCATCCAATTCAGCCTTAGGAGCCATCCTAGGCCAAAGAGATGGAGTCGGCAAGTCAGTGCATGTAATTGTGTATGCATGTAATTACACAACAACTGAGAAGGAGCTGCTGGCAATTTGTATTTGCCTTGGAAAAATTTCATTCGTACCTACTAGGCTTCAAAATAGTTGTGTTCTTTGACCACGTTGGACTTAGATTCTTGTTGAAGAAGCCGGATGCCAAGACGAGACTGATTCGGTGGATTCTTCTCCTTCAAGAGTTCAACATAGAGATCAGAAATAAGAAAGGTGCTGAGAACTCAATGGCAGATCACTTGAGCAGAATTGAGAGGGAGGATGACTCGTTGCCTATCAGAGACAATTTCCTAGATGAGCAATTATTGCACATCACCATGCCTACCCAATGGTTTGTAGACATCTGTAACCTTGTGGCAGCATCCCAATTCCCACCAAAGGCATCTTGGCTATACAGAGAAAGACTTCAAAATGATGCCAAGTACTACATATGGGATGATCCTTACATTTGGAGACTTTGTAATGATCAAGTTATTCGTAGGTACATTCTTGACACCGAGATCAACTCGGTCCTCCAATTTTGTCATGCAGCACCTAGAGGTGGCCACTATGGTTCCACTCGGACGTCTAGGAAGGTACTCGATTGTGGGTTCTATTGGCCCACCATTTTCAGAGACGCTTATCAATTCGTCTCCTCCTACGATAAATGTCAAAAAGCTGGAATGGCCATTAGCAGAAGGCATGAAATGCCCCAACAACCCATATTGTTATGCGAAGTCTTTGATGTCTAGGTATCGACTTCATGGGGCCATTCCCAATATCCAATGGGTATTCATATATTCTGCTGGCTGTAGACTATGTGTCAAGATGCGTGGAGGCCACAGCCACCAAAACCAATGATGCTAAGTTTGTAGTGGATTTTTTGAAGTCCAATATCTTCTGCCGATTTGGTGTGCCGAAAGCACTCATAAGTGACCAAGGTTGTCACTTCAGCAATAGAGCCATGTCCTCCACACTCCAAAAGTATAGGGTGGCACATAGAATTGCCACAACCTATCACCCCTAGTCCAACGGCCAAGCTGAAGTTTTCAACAGGAAAATAAAGAAGACGCTTGAAAAGATAACCAATCCCAGCCGGAAAGACTAGAGCCGACTCCTTGAGGATGCTCTTTGGGCACATAGAACCACATACCAAACTCCATTAGGAATGTCTCCCTACCAGATTGTCTTCAGTAAAGCCTATCATCTCCCGGTGGAAATAGAACACAAAGCTTACTGGGCAGTCAAGCAGTGCAATCTGGCCTATGACCAAGCAAGAACTAGATGAACTCCACTTGGAAGCCTATGAGAACTCTTGGCTCTATATACAGAAAGTCAAGTGGTTTCATGATTAACAGATCCTATGGAAGGAGTTCCAAGTCGGCCAGAAAGTACTCTTGTTCAATTCACGTTTAAAGCTCATTATAGGTAAGCTCAGTTCTAGATGGGATGGACCTTTTGTTATCACTAATATTTTTCCCTATGGTGCAGTGGAATTAAGAGACGAATACACCAACAACACCTTCCAAGTCAATGGGCATTAGATTAAGCTATTCCATGAAGGTCCAGCACCAATAGTAGGCGACATGGAAACCATCTCATTACTGGAACCGGCTCTGCCGAGTGACACACCCTAAGCCAATTTCATGAACCCTCCTTTGTATTCATGCCATGCATTAAGGACAATGCAACATTTAAGGGTGGGGGATAGTGTGGCCATCCAAGGCTAGCTAAATATTGTGCTTAAATGTCTTGTTCGGTTCTTTAAAGTGTAAACATCTGTTTTAACTTTTTAACTTTGTTCTAACTTTGGTTTCAATCTTATTTCTTTTAAAGCCCAAATTTTTATTTTTTTCGGCTCGACCCAGCCAAATTCAATTTTATTGAAATTTTGCTTTTGTTTTTCCTAACTGAATTTAAGACTCTAAGTGATGAGAAAATGCCCTGAAAAAGAATTTAAATTGGTTTCCTTAAGTATAGGATGAGTCAACAGGAAGCAATTCAGAATCCTGGAGGACAGGTCTTTCAAGCTTGACAGGGAATGAAACCTTTTCAACTTAGGAAGTAGGTGATTGAAAAGTAGAAAAGAGAGACCATTATTGGCAGAGAAATCAACAATGAGAATTTTTGAGCCTATGTACATATAGATGGCTGCGCATCATGCCATTCCCTCTTTCTTGTGTGGATTTAGCATCCATGTTAACTAAGTGTTCTGGATTTTGCCTTGACTCTTTGGATATATCTAGTTTCGCATGCAGGAATGAGATGATCTAGGTCATGTTTCTAATAAGCCTCGAGCCAACCAGACCTACCTTGTTAATCTTATCCCTTGTTTACCCTTTTTGAGCCTGAATGACCATTCTTTTCTGACAAGCTCATTACAAGCCGAAGCTGGAAAACCATGATCAACCCCAACCATAGGGATCAGAGGAGCGTTGGAAATTATTTTGGGAGTACTTCTCATTCAAGTGTGGGGGAGACAACCAAGGACACAACAAGAGTAGTGTATCAGAAAAGGGTCGAAAAGGAAAAGAAAGAAAAAAAATCACATGATGAAACAAAGAAAAGAAAGGCAATAGGAACAAGAAGTTGCAACAAAAAGAAAGAAAGGAACAAGTGCAGAAAAACAAAAGAAAAATCAAAGAAGTAGCAGCCATAAGTCATAAGCTGTGACAAAAACATAGCACAAGGCTGCAGAATGAGAAGTGAGAAAAAGAAGGAAAGAAAAGCAGAAAAAAGGAAAGAAAGAAGGGGAGTCAGAATTGTCCCCAAAAAATTGTAGTGCTTTGGGGGATACTCCCTACATTGGCGAAACCACTCCCCACTTCTCCTCTTTTCTTTGTGGTTGGAAAGCTCACTTCCCCATCCTGTATCCCACCTTTTAAACCTTGCCATAATACAAGCCAAAAAGAAAGTCCTTTTGATCATGACTGCATGTGTTTTTGAAGGTGTGGAAGGAGAGACCAGTCAAAGTTTGGTAATACCAGTTACATGGGATGTTGAGTGTACATACAAGCCCAAACACCTGAGAGGTTGCGAGAGTATTTTTCTTGAGAGAGAACTCTATCACTCTCGATCGTCCTTTGATATTGCAGGTCACTTAATTGCCTTCGGTGTGGAGAAAGTAATTTTCATAGATTGCTTGAACATCTCAACTCTTTGGGTGAAGGAATGTCGATTCTGTTTTATCTAAGGCTTGAGAAACTTATTGAAAATTATTTTTCTCTTTTAAAAATCTCCCTTGTGTTTGAACTCTGATTTTTCCCAGGAGTGCAAAAGTGTGAGTGCGGGGATTTGATAAGTCATATTTTATACACCTTACAAGGACCTAAGATGAGTGTTTTAGAGATTAATTGGTGCTTAATAATTGAGTCTTAGTTAAGAATCATATCATGGACCTAGAAATAAGGAAAGTATAAATCTGTGCTAATTTGAGGATTTTAGCTAATAAGAGAATTTATTCCATTTTGCAGGCCAAATTGATCTCAGCCCATCAAGAGTTCTGGCCCAGGTGAGTCATCCCAGCCAGACCGACTCTTTCTTAGACCATCCAGCTCTATAGGTCCAGCAACCACGTGGAGCAGTCCAAATCAGCAAGCCAATCTGGCATCCAGGTTAGCTTCATCTAGCTCAGTTGCCTCGCCACTCTAGGAGAAGCTTGTAGCACAAGTTAAGCAAGGGTAGATTAGGAAATTCGATTGTAATTATGTTAGGAGTTTGTTAGTTAGTGCGTATTGGTCCAGCTCGTGTATATATAGGAAGAGTTAGGTACATTTAATGGTTGTTGAATTCAGATTCTAGTTTCATACATTCTACGTCCTATCTCCTTCTCATAGTCTCCATCTTCACGGTGGTGCATGGTCCCTTCATTGGTGTTTCTCTTGATTGAGGAAGCACAGGTCTTGGACTGAGAGGCCGAAGATTACTAGAGGGGATTGTTTGGCTCGCCTTCACACTCTGGTGGATCTGATCCTCAGCACCTTGGCCACCAGTGGTGAACCACTACCGTCATCCATGGCGATCATTGTGGAAGAACGGTTCCACTAAATTCACACCTTGTGTAATGTTTCATTAATAGTAATACAAGTAGTTTCTAATTCTGATATTCAGTTGCACTTCCTGTATCTTAATCTACTTGTTGTGTTACGATTGTATGCGGTAGAGTAGATGAATGTTGAACCAGTCCGATCGGAACCAATTTAACAGCTACAGTAGGTAATCAATTAGAGAATATAATCGAGAACCTAAAATCAACTCTAAATTGAATCCCTGCCAACTAATGAGGTAGCGATCGCATAATTCCTCTATATGGTAGTGGACAAATGTTTGGCGATCGTGATAAGAAGCTTAAGGTTGATATGGAACGTAAACATGAGGGAACGAACCAGAACCGACTTGATTGTTGAGATGGGGTTTGAGTACAGTAGTAACAGTAAAGGTAGCCTAGTGTAGCTGCATTTGCATTCTTAGCTTAATTGTTGTTTCACTTAATCTGCAACCAAACCCCCTGTTTCCTACTTTTCAGTCTAAAACAGAGTCAGTATGGGTCTGTTGCATCTAATGTACTTAGCCGAGACCGAGTCAGATAAGTCTCTACCAATACCATATCAGACTAGTCCCTACCGAGAGCAAATTGGCACCTAGCTGAGAGCAAGTCTGCATTCTACACTTGAATTCTACAACACTTAGTTTTCACACAAAGTCATAATTGAGCACATTGTGTCCTTGAGAGAATTCAACCTAGGGTTGACTATATTATAGTTAGCTTTAGTTTATTTGATGCGCATTGAGACAACTAAAAATGACCTTATCACTGCTCTATCTAGGGAGAATGGGGAACACCTTCATTTTGATTTAATCTTCCTATATCCCCTGCTATCGCATTTGTGGAACAAACCACATGGAATTCCTTCAAATGCTTGTGGGGATCTTCTCCTGTAAGACCATGAAATTTAGGCAACAAATGTATAAGACCAAATTTTAATTCATATGTTTGAGCTGGTTCCAACTATGGGTACTGGATGCACTAAGGTTGGTACGCCACATCTGGTGTAGCTAGATCCTTTAGAGTTCTATCATTGTTTTCCATTTGGTCCAACTTTGCAAAGTTGTTAGTGCTACTATGTTCAATAGAATCAAATGTGTTAGTAACAAGACTACTATTATCAAAACTAGAAATAGAATTAGAACTATTACTTACTACTATATTTCTAGCTTTTCTTAACCTACGTAAAGTTATTTCTATTTCAGGGTCTAAATCATACAAAGGGTCAAAATTACTCCTAGTCTTGCATTATATAAAATCATATAGAAAAATGCAAGTCACTCATGTAGAAATGTTATTCTTAGTTATACAAGTTAGTCACAGTAAATAGAAACCAATTATGCAGAAAAGAAAATGAATGCAATGTTGTAGAAATGGTTATTATTTTGTTGTTTTTTTTTTAGTAGTGAAACTCATGCACCAAAAATCCACATATACTAAGCATGTTGTATTATTACAGGATCCAAATCAAAACAGACACAGACTTACTTTAGACTATAAGACTTGACTGACACAACAATCTATAGACTCAGGATTCAACTTAACTCAGGTTTGGCACACAAAGACACAAAAGAACTTGTGTCCCCGGCAACGGCGCCAATTTGATAAGCTCATTTTTAGTCATCTCAAGGTGCATCAAATAAACTAAAGTTAACTATAGCATAGTGAACCCTAGGCCAAATTCTCTCAAGGACGCAGTGTGCTAAATTATGACTTTGTGTGAAAACTAAGTAATGCATAATTCATGTGTAGAATGTAGACTCACTCTCGGCAGAGATTGGTTCGAGTGCTGACAAACGCAACTGAGTTGGACTGACTCAATTTCAAACTAGAATGCAGAAAACATAGGGTTCGGTTGTAGATAAAATAAGACAGAATTTAAACTAAGTAAGAATGTAGAAATCAAGTCGGTCCTAATCTGTTCACTAAAGATTACGCTCCATATCAACCTTGGTTTCTCTTATGACAATCGCCATGGTCGAACGGTGATGGTTCACCTCTATTAGTCAAGACGTTGAGGATCAAATCCACCAAAGTGCGATGGCAAGCCAAGTGGTCCCCTCTAATAACATTCGGCCTATCAGTCCTTGACCTACACCTCCTCGATCGAGAGGGACACCAATGACATATCGTGTACCATCGTGAAGATGAGGACGTAAGCGAGAAGATGGTGTGTGACGTATGAAGATTATGTCTAAATTCAACAACTATTAAATATGCCTAACTCTTCCTATATATACATAAGTTGGACCTTGCTAAACATGCTAGCTAACAAATCCTAATAGAATTACAAATTGCATTTCCTATTCTACCCTTGCGTATCTTGCGTTGCAAGCTTCTCCAGAGTGACGTGGCAGTTGAGCTGGCTTTGGAGTTGAGCTAGACGCCTTGGTTGGATTGCTGATTGGGTTGCTCCAAGTGGCTGCTTGACCTGTAGAGTCGGCTGGCCTTTTGGTGAATTGGTTTGGCTAGGGCGGCTCACCTAAGATGAGACTCTTCTTGATGGGCCAAGATTATTTGGAATTATCCTGCAAAGAGGGATGAATCTTTTATTAGCTAAGACCTGTAAATTAGCACACATTTATACTTTCTCTATTTCTAGGCCCATAATATGAATCATAGCTAAAACTCAATTCTTAAGCATCAATTGATCTATAAAACACTCATCTTAGGTCCGTGTAAGGTGTATAAAATATGACTCATCACCAACATAGGTAAAAAACATTGCAACTACTACTAGCGATTTTTGCGGGAAGTTGATTCTCAACCATCCACAACATTACACTTTTCTTTGTATCATTTTCCAGGTTAATCAATGAATGATCAAGATTCTATTTTTGTTATGTTTGATTTTTATTAGCATAAGCATTTCTTGCTTAATCACAATTATGTGTAGTAAGATTAGAACACGTTAGTTTAGGGGCCGATTGGAATCACTCTAACAACAAAAAAGATAATCATTAGATAATCTACATCAGCCAAGTGCGTAATCCCTGCCAAACTCGAGGCAGCGATTGTTTAAGTCCTCAATTAGCAATGAACGAGTGTTCGGTAATCGTGTTAGGTAATTGGGTTGGTGAGAAATCATTGGCATAGTAAAAATCGAAGTTAAAATCATTAAGTGATAAATCGGGATAAGTGATAGGATAAATATGTCATAGTAATCTTGATAGTTGTAGTAAACTTAGTAATCTTAGTAATCGTAGATAATTGTTAATCTTTACTCTTCTTTACATGCTTTAGTTACTCTTTCCATTTCTTGTAAATTTACTTTTCCTATTAGCAAAACCCCTCATTTACATTTACTTGCCAAGTCTGCATCCTACATAACCAGTTTGGAATCTTTTTAACCTTGTACCCTAGAAAACATAAGAACTTGGTGTCCTTGAGAAGAATGACCTAGGTTGCCCTTGTGCTATCTTAACATAGGAAAAATCTAGTATTTTGATAGGAGAAGTGACAACATTCTTAAAGACTATCAAAGTGGCGTCATTGTCGGGGACACACGTTCTGTGTTCCTAAGTGTGCTGAGTCTGATAAAAGTCGAACCTGAGTCAGTAGAATGCTTGTCTTTAGTGTAGATCGAGTCTGCCTTGTTTTCTTTTACTGATTGATTTTGTTTTGTATACTAATTGTTATATTTGTGTTTGAGTTTGTTTTCTTTTTTTTATTCTAATTATTGAGTCTGTTATGTTGCTAGCAGTTTGTTATTTTTGTTTTTGTCCGAGTCAACGTTAAAATTGTTTTCTTGCATACCTAGTCCATTCTATTGTTGAATTGAGGCTTGTATGCATGCGTGTTTTGAGTTTCTGTTTATGTTGTAATAACTTTTATATGCGCCGAGACTGTATAGACTGAGTTTTGAATGTGCTAGGATCCATCTGTGTAAGATTGGTATAGGGAGTCTATTGTGCATGTATAGTTGAGTTCATGTCAATCATATTTGTTTTCATGATCTTATAGTTTTGTGTAATTTCTTTGTCTGTATTTTGTAATCTTTCCTATAATTTTGTGTTTTCTTTCTGTTATTTTTTGATATCTTGCATGTATTTGTCTTCCTGCAGAACTGTCATTCTAGTCATTTAGGTAGAACTCCGCATAATTTTTCTCTATACATCTGTAATCTATTTCTTCATATATTTCAGTATTGTAGGTTGTGATTAAGTTTTTAGTGAAAATTTGGTGTTTTGTTTTTCTATATTGTGCATTTGATTTTTCCGTATTTTGACTGCACAGAGTCATTGTATGTTAAATAGTAGCATGCATGACTAGGAAATGGAGTTTTGGTAGTTTGCATCCATTTGATCCTGAGATAAATAAAACCTTGAATAGGATCAGAAATTTCAAAAGTATTCATGTAGGTCATAGTAGTAGTAGTTTTAGCTTTATATCCAAATCTGATAATTTTAAAATTAAGCCTGATATTTCAGATAACCCTTTGTACGAGCCGAAGCCAATTGGAAATAACAACAGGATATTGAAGGAGCTGGTGACGCCTGATGTGTTGTACCAGTTGTGGTGCATACAATATTCGTAGTTATAACCAACTCAATCATACAAGCTCAATTCTGGACTCATTCACTTGTTGCCCAAATTTCACGGCCTTGTAGGTGAAGACCCACATAAACATTTGAAGGAATTCCACGTGATTTATTCCACGATGAGACCACAAGAGATCCCAAAAGACTATATAAAGATGAAGGCATTTTTGTTGTCTCTCGATGGAGCAATGAAGGACTGGTTGTATTTGCAGTTGGTTATGTGCAACACATGGGGAGACATGAAGTGGCTGTTCCTCGAAAAGTTCTTCCAAACGTCCAGGACAGTGGCCATCTGGAAGAAGATCTGTGGAATCCAGAAACACTCTGGGGAAACATTGCACGAGTATTGGGAGTGGTTCAACAAGTTGTGCGCCAGGTGTCCACACCACCAAATCAGCGAACAACTTTTATTATAGCACTTCTATGAAGCTTTGTTGATGATGGACGGGAACATGGTCGATGCAGCAAATAGAGGAGACCTAATGGATAAAACCCCAGCAGCAGCAAGGCACTTAATCTTAAACATGGAAAGTAACACAACAGTTTGGGATCCGAGGAGGAGTTGGCACCTCAAGGGTAGTGAGCAAAGTTGGTGCTTTTGACAACATAAGATTGGAGAATCAACTAACGAAGCTAGCATCGCTTGTGAGGCAACTTGCTGTCGGGCAACATCAACAAATCACCCAACCAGTATGTGGAATTTTCACTTCATTAGAGCACCCTACCAATATGTGCCCCACTTTTCAAAAGATAGAGACAAAAAGTACACAATGCATTGAAGCGCTAGGAGGCGAATACCAATATGGAAGGTTGTATCCGAATCAGCAGTTTGATAATCAGCGATTCTAGAAGCAACCACCAGCCAAATTTGAATCAAGGGCAACATACAACATCGAGGTTTGGACCAGCCGGGAGCATGCCAAGTCCGAGTCAAGCCAATTATCAATAGTAGGGTTCAAGATACCTGGTACCAACGTTTCCACCAACAACCGCAACAACAAATACCACTACGAGAAAATTCTTCTACAATTAAGGATTTGATTTTGCAATTTCAATAAAATATGACTGCCACAATACATGATTTAAAAATGTAGGTGGGATAGCTTGTCAACACTATAAGTCAGATGCAGTTGACCGATTCCGGAAGCATCCACTCGTAGACGATTCTGAATCTGAAGGGGGGAGGAATTCGCATCGTGCGGCTTCAAAGCGATGGGAATTACTACAGCTAGACGAGCCTCAGCCGAGTTTGGGACCAATTAAAGTCAAGACCGAACTGGGAGCCGACTCTAGAGTCCAGTAACCGGTTAGAGGCATCCCACTGACATTCCCTAACCAAATAGTCTCGGCAAGAAGATTTGAGATCGATGAAGATCTGCTGAAGCTATTCAGGAAGGTGGAAATCAACATCCTACTTCTCGAAGCAATTAAACAAGTCCCTAAGCATGCGAAGTTCCTCAAGGAACTCTGTGTCCATAAAAGGAAGAAAATAAAAGGAGCAACCGAGACTGGAGGAGTCGTGTTGGCACTAGTCAAGCACAAAGATGCTAGTGTCGAAATTCAATGAATTTTGCCAAAAAAGTGTCAAGACCTGAGCATCTTCGTGGTTCCATGCACCATCAACAATCATACATTTACCGATGCCATGCTGGACCTAAGAGCCTCAATCAATGTTATGCCAGCATCAATATACAAGTCACTTAACCTTGGGGATCTACAGTTGACAAGGATGAAGATCTAACTTGCCAACAAGAGCATTGTGCAACCCTTAGGCATCCTCAAAGACATTCTTGTCCATGTCAACAAGTTGATCTTCCTAGCATATTTTTATGTGTTGGACATGGAGGACGAAGCATCCAGGGAAACTCTGATCTTGGGATGACCCTTCTTAATGATGGCAAGGGCGATGATTGACATTCATGTCAGGACCCTCTTAATGGAGTTTGGGAATACTTTCGTGAAGTTTAATATTTTTAAAGAACTAAAGCACCCCGCCGAAGATCATTCCATCTTCAGCATTAATGCCATTAACGGGCTCGTTGAAGGATATGTCCAAACGGATACTGGAATGCCAATTTATTTGACTTTGTTGGAATTTTTGATGAAATCAATTGTTTCTGTACTGTGGCGGCAAAAGACGATTCTAAAATCTTATCCCACATATTGCAATTTTCTTATTCCGAGGATGTTATTTATGATATAATTCATTGTAGGATTGACGAAGTCCTGGAAAGTTCCTAATATGCCAAATTCCCAATTACCGACACCAACAAGCTGGGAGTAACAAGAGTAGCAAGCTTGGTAAATGCCGAGTCCGATTTTGGGATCAAGTTCCAAAGGGCTAATAGAGCCGAGTCTGACTCTAAAGGGAAGAACAAAGCCAAGTCTGACTCCAACATGCAGGAGTCAACTGAGACCAAATCGGTCAACTTGGAGGGAGCAAAGATTGTTTCCAACAGTCAATAGGAAGCCAGGTACGACTCGAGCCGAAAGAAGCCCCAGCAAATAGAGGCCAAGTCTGACTTCGGGCAGCCTAGTCCACAGTCGAGTAGAGTCGACCAATCAACTCCATCAACTGAAGAAAAGGTTATTTCACCTCAACCATCAAATACCAAGTTAAAGCCATTGCTTAAGCATCTAAAGTATGCTTACTTGGGGGATCATCAGTAGCGTCCGGTAATCATAGCCAACAACCTCAATAGAGAGTAGGAGGAGAAGTTGATGGATGTACTCAAGAGGCACAAGAAAGCAATCAGTTGGACACTAGTCGACCTTCTAGTGATCAACCGCTCCATTTGCATGCACAAAATTCTACTGGAAGAGGATGCCCGACTGATTAGACAACAACAGTAGAGACTAAATCTGACCCTACTAGACATGGTGGAAAAGGAAGTTACCAACCTACTTACAGCCGAGATCATTTATCCCATCTCGGATAGCCAATGGAAAAGTCCGGTTTAGGTGGGGCCGACGGTCTCCAAGATGATAGTCGCGAGGAATTGGCAAGATGAGATGGTGCCAACCAGGATTCAGAATAGCTAGTTAGTTTACATTGACTACAGAAAGCTAAATCAAGCAATTCGCAAGGACCACTTTCCGCTACCGTTTATCGACCAAGTTTTGGAAAAGTTAGCTGGAAAGTCCCATTTTTGGATTTTTGATGGTTTTTCAGGTTATATGCAGATTCACATCGCATTAGTGGACCAACACAAGAGCACCTTTACATGTCCCTTTGGAATGTTCACATATACAAGAATGTCGTTCGGACTATACAATGCTCCAAGTACCTTCAAGAGGTGTATAATCAGTATCTTCTCGGACCTCTTAGAGGATTGCATGAAGGTCTTGATGGATGACTTCACAATATATGCAGAATCTTTTGTAGCAAGCCTGGACAACCTATCCAGAGTGTTATACAGGTGTATCGAGAGTAACCTTGTCCTAAATTTTGAAAAGTGTCATTTTATGGTTACTAAAGGAATCGTTTTCGGACATCACGTTTCAGCTAGAGGTATCGAGGTTGACAAAGCAAAAATAGATGTTATTTCTTCTCTATCTAACCCTTCCTATGTGTGGGAGGTTTGATCATTTCTTGGTCATGCAAGTTTTTATAAGCGGTTTATCAAGGATTTCAACAAAATTGCCTTGCGCTGTCCAAGATGCTACAAAAAGACGTGGACTTTGTGTTTGATCAGCCCTGCGTGGACACATTTTAGGAGTTGAAGAGAACACTCACATCCGTGCCCATCCTCCAAGCAACAAATTGGGAACTTCCGTTCGAGTTGATGTGCGATGCATCCAACTCCGCACTAGGAGCCGTCCTAGGATAGCAAGTTGACAATTAACCGCACGACATTTCCTATGCATCTCGGGAAATCGTGCTTATCTTAGACAAGTTTAGATCGTATGTACTTGGCTCCAAAATTATAGTTTTGTCTGACAATGCAGCACTAAAATATTTACTAAAGAAGCTAAACACGAAGCTAAGACTGATCTAGTGGATGCTGCTTCTTCAAGAGTTCGACGTGGAAATTAGAGACAAAAAGGGTGCAAAGAATGTTGTAGCGGACCACCTAAGCCGATTAGAGAGAGAGGTCGATCCGATACCGATCCGAGATGAGTTCTCGGATGAACAAATACTATAGATGACACATGCAATGCCATGGTATGCAAACATCTACAACTTCCTCGTGGCATCTACTTATCTGCTAGGAGCATCCCAAGCTGCCAAAGAAAAACTTGCAAATGATGCAAAATGCTATGTATGGGATGACCCATATCTGTGGAGACTATGTAACAATCTGGTCACACGCAGGTCTATTCCAGAGTCCGAGACTAAGTTGGTCCTTCACTTCTGTCACTCAACATCTGAAGGGGACCATTATGGATCAATGCGGACAGCCTAGAAAGTCCTTGACTGTGGGCTATACTGGCCCACATTATTCCGAGTTGCGCACAAAATTATCTCGGCCTGTGAATGGTGCCAGAAAACCAGAATGGCTATAAGCCAAAAAAACGAAATGCCCCAATAGCCAATGTTATTTTGCAAAATTTTTTATGTATGGGTTATCGACTTCATGGGACCATTCCCCGTCTCCTATGGAAACTGTCACATCTTACTAGTCGTTGATTATGTTTCAAAATGTGTAGAGGCTAGGGCCACCAAAACTAATGATGCTAGAGTTGTCGTGGATTCTTTTAAATCCCACATTTTTTACAAGTTTGGTGTGCGGAAGGCACTAATCAGTAAGTCACTTATGCAACTACACCATGGCCACGCTACTCGAGAAGTATAGAGTAGTGCACCGAGTTGCCATTACGTATCATCCTCAAACCAACGACCAAGCGGAAGTTTTTAATAGGGAACTCAAGAAGTTATTATAGAAGATGGCGAATGTGAGCTGGATCAATTGGAGCTGCCTCTTGGAGGATGCCCTGTGGGCACATAGAACAACTTACTAGACGTTCTTAGAAATGTCTCCTATCGGATTGTCTTTGGTAAGGCTTGTCATTTACCAATGGAGATAGAGCACAAAGCTTTCTAAGCAATTAAAAAGTGCAATATGGCATACGATAAAGCTGGCCAAGAGCGGAAATTACAGTTGCAAGAGATGGAAAGCTATGCTTGGAGGCATATGAGAACTCCCGGATCTACAAAGAAAAGGTAAAACAATTTCATGATAGTAGGATCCTAAGAAAAGAGTTCAAAGTTGGTCAAAAGGTACTTCTGTTTAATTCCCGGTTGAAGCTCATAGTCAGTAAGCTCTGTTCCAAGTGGGATAGGTCATTTGTTGTAACTAACATGTTTCCCTATGGCGTAATAGAAGTAAGAGATGAAGCTAACAATCGCACGTTCAAAGTCAATGGGTACTAGCAGAAGCCCTATTGTGAAGGTTTGAATCTGAGTTCGAACGTGGGTGAGGTGGAAATCGTTGAGTTGATAGAGCTCATTATTCCTGAGAACCTACCAGAAGAAATCCTCGAATCCCCACATGAACAACTACATTAAGAGCAATGTGTCAATTAAGGGAGGAGGGGGCAATGTTCGGGAATTAAGTTTTGTTTTTGCTTTTTGCTCTTAAGTTTTTTTCTCTCTCTAAGTTTGGTATGTATTATTCTCCTGTGTTAGTTTACCAATACCGAATCCAAGCACGTTTTCGATCGTGTTCGAGCCGACTCCAGTTCCATGTTGAAACTGAGTCCATCTTGACTCCATCTTGGTCTGTCGTTTTCGCTTTTCACTGTGTTGTTTGCCAAGTCCATATCGACTTGGATTTGTGTTGTTTTAGTTTTCGTTGTGTCGTTTGTCGGGTCCATGCTGACTCGGTGGTGTGTGATTTTGATTGTCATTTTTTTCTATTTGTTTTTTTCGTTTTTTTTTGTTAGTTGTATCTAATTGCTGAGAAAAATTTTTGAAAACTTAAATGAATTTCTTTAGGTAGAATAAAGCATGAATAAGCAATACATAGTCATAGGTGAAAGAATTTGTCAACATGGCATGAAAAGAGAACCTTTGCATCCTTAGACAATAAGTCATTGAAAATTTTCTAAGTTAAAATCGGAAGTGATAGAGGAATTTAACTCAGTGAGATTTTTGAGCCTTAGATATAAAAATGGCTTACATTTTTGTCATTCTCTTCTTTTCTTGTGTGAATTTTCATATATGTTATTTGATTACTCTAGGATTTGCCTTCACTCTTTGTATACTGTTTGACTTACATGCAATGATGATATCATCTAGGACTCTTATACATATAAAAACCACTGGCCAAATAAGCCCACCTTGCAACGAAAATTCGTCCTTAACCCCTTTTGAGCCTATAAACCTTCTTTTGGATTAATAGCTCATTACAAGCCAATAGTTGGAAAAACCCATGATCCACCTTAACATTTTGGGGGTGGGGGTCAAAGGAGCATTTGAATTGTTTTGGGAGCAAGATCCATAATAAGTGTGGGGGGAAGGGCACTAAGGGAACCTGCAAGTAAAAGTACGAGAAAACAAACGTACCAAAGTGAGGCCCATACTTGCTGGAAGAAAGAAAAGATTAGGTTGTGGAAATAAAAGAAAAAGACAGGTTCGAACGAAAAATAGTGGATGAATAAGAGGTGACAACAAAGGTAAAAAGGTTCAAAAAGTAAAACCCGAAGCCGCGGAAGTACAAAGAAAAGGAAAAAAGATCCAAAAAAGTGAGAAAAAGAAAAAAAACATATAAAGGTCGAAATAAAGCCAGATGGGTATCTAAAATAGAAAGACTTGTAGTGTCTTGGAGTCAATTCTCCATACTTATGAGGCTTACTCCCTATTGCTCCTTTATTCCCTTGAGGTTCTTTAAAAACTCACTTACATTCCTTATATCCCACCTTTACCCTAACCACATTACAACCCAAATAAAAGTCCAAATGATCATTAGAGCATGCATGTTCAAACGGTAAAAATATAAAGGCTAGTCAAAACTTGGAAGTACTAGTAACATAGGATGATTGAGTGTATACACAAGCCCAAACATTTGAGAGAAAGAGAGAATTATCTGGTGAGAACTCTATCGGATTCGATTGAAGCTTAAAATTTGATGTTGCTTATCTAATTTGGATGTGGAGAATAGAGTTTCATAGTTGGTTAGAGGTCTTGAACTGAGATGAATGTATGCTTGAACCTACTTTATCTCTTAATAGATTCATTTAAATTTCACACCTTTCTCTCACATTCTATGTTTGCTTGTTTTCAAGCTTTTCTAATGAAACCTTGATTTTGCCCAAGAATGCAAAAAGTAAGTGTGGGGGTCTGATAGTACGTATTTTATACACCTTATAAGGTCTTTAGATGGGTAGAATAGACTATAATTTGGAGTTAAGAATCATGTATTAGTTAAGATTTAGAGTTCCAAGGTTAAACTAAGGAAAACACAAATCTGGGCTAAGTTATTGATTTTAGCTAACAAAAATATAAGTCTTATTTTGCAGGTCAAAAGAGAATCCAGATGAAGTCAAATCAGCTAGAAGAAGTTGTCCAGGCCAAACAAGACACCCCAAGCCGACTCCGCCCCAGATAGAATGAAGTCATCCTAGTAGGGACTAAATGTGTCCGAACTGGATAAAGCTGACTCCGTGATGTGATAGTACACAAATTATATCCCTTATAAGGTCTTTAGATGGGTAGAATAGAATATAAATTGTGGTAAAGAATAATGTATTAGCTAATATTTAGATTTCCAAGGATAAACTTAGGAAAATACAAACCTAAGCTAATTCACTGATTTTAGCTAACAAAAATATAAAGTCTTGTTTTACAGGTCAAAGAAGAGACCGGACGAACTCAAACCGAGAGGAAGTCGTCTCAGCCAAGATAGAACCCTTAAGACTGACTCCATCCTGGTCAGAATAGACATCCTAGAGAGACCGGATGCATCCCGACTGGTTGAAGCTAACTCCGTGATACTGACACTATTATCAGCAATCAAGATGCCGATTCCTATAGAGCCGACTTTGAAGGCCGACTTCGAGATCGAAGTTGATATTCACATGTCGACTCTATAACCGAATATTGGCCTCAAGGCAGACACCGACTCCCCATCCAAGAATTGGATGTCGATTCCCATCCAAGAACCAAAACCGGTTTCATCCCGGCTTTAGGAGACTGACTCCACCAAAAGCAAGATTCAAGCACGTGTAAAATGTAATTAAGCACATGGGAGTTAGGAAAGTAGTTAAGGTTGTTATTTTTGGTAATTCTGTTAAATCTGTTATTTCGGTAATTACAGTTATAGAGTTAGTTAGGATACATGTATGAATAGGAATGTATGACTACACTCTAAGGTTAGCAAAGCTTTGTCCATACACACTTCACTGTTAACCTCCATTGTCCACCATTCTCATCTTTGTTCCACGGTGCTTCACCAAGTGCTTAGTCGGTTGACTAGGTGCAAGACCAATGTCTGGGTAGTGACCGATTGGCAAGAGGAGACTCGTTAGTACACTACTTGGTGATTCAACCCCTCAATACCTGGCCATTAGGAGTGGAACACTGCAGCTACTACAAGCGGTCATCGTAGGAAGCTGACCACCATCTTCCCCATTGAATCCACTTCTTTGTATCGATACTTTGTTAAACAATAAATGCCTATATTTCTTTTGTACATACATGCTTGTAACTCCTAGAATTTAATCTATTCTTGATTTAGTTACAGTTGTGCATGTTAAGAATAGATCACGCTAGACTAGGGGCCGGTCGAAACCTACCTAGGAAACATTATAGATAATCTTGAGATAATCTACGTTAACACTAGCTTAATCCCTACTAGCTCGAGGTCGCGGTTGCGTAAGCCCTCAATAGGTAACGGACGAACATTAGGTGACCACCTTAAGAAATAGGTTAACAAGGAAAATACGTGCATGTTAGGAAATTGGAACAAAACCATTCTTTGATCTCATTGTATTTGATATCATAAATATATGTAAATAGATATAAATGAAAGTCTTTACTTAGCTTAGTAATCTTTACATTTGTTTCAACACTAGAGTAATCTTTACATTCTTGCAACCTTTATCTTTTTTGTCAAAAATCCCCTTTACAATTCCTTGTTGAGTTTTCATCCTATCTAACCAGTTTCATAATCTTTGTCAATCTTCAACCTTAAAAATATAGGAACAAAAGTGCCCTTGAGAAGAATGACCCAGGTTGACCTTGTGCTACCTTAGCTTAGGAAAATCTAGTATTTTGATAGTAGAAGTGACGACCAACTCAAAGCTTTATCATGATGCCGACTCTATCAATCAACAATCAAGATGCAGACTCTTATAGAGCCGACTCCAAAGGCCAACTCCGTTCCAAGGTGATATCTGGATGCCGACTCCATACCAGATGTCAACTCCATACAGAATGCCGACTCCATCCCAGGTGCCAACTCCAGTCCGGATGCCAAGTCCATACCAGATGCCAACTCTGAAGCAAATACCAACTCCCATCCAGAATCAAATCCATCCTGACATCAAAAGATTGACTCCATGTCAGCATATTCAAGCACGTGCATAAAATGTAATTTAGCACATAGTAGTTAGGAAAGTCTGTTAGGGTAGTTAGGAAAGTTTGTTAGGCACACTACTTAGTGATTCAACCCCCCTATACCTGACCAACATAGGTGGATTACTATAACTACTACTGGCGATTGTCACGGGAAGTAGATCCACAATCCATCCACAACATTACAAGAAGAGTTTTAAATAAGCTATAAAAGAGTTTAGAAGTGACGTTCATGCAAAGAAGCTCTTGGTTTTCACATTCCAAGAGTACCCACGTCTTCTAAATGCATTTGCACTTGTGCCAAGATATCAAATACCTTACATAAATAGCTTATTGCATAAAGCTTATATTTTTTTGCATGTTATCTTTAAATCCTTTGAACTTTATGGTGTTTTGTTGCATGACCAAGGACATTCCAAGTTGATTCTTAATGCTTCTTCTACTTTAAATGAACTATCCTTTACTTATGTGCATGATTGGTGTAGTTATGAAAGGAATTGGATGTTGTGTATCCAATGAAATCAATTTCCACACATTGGGTTTGAGTTAGAGGCCAAAGTGGACTCATTAAGATTACGGGTGGACCATATTGTGACAAGAAACTAGGGAATGGTTTGGAAGAGCATGAAATTTATGTGTAATGTTGAACCTTTTTTGCATGGGAAAAGACATGGTAGAATATTGTGTGGTCAAGAGAGAAAGTTTCATCATATGGCTACTTATATATAAAGTGTCCAAATTGGTATCCATGGTGAAATGGATTATTTTTTATTTGAAATGGCTAGGAATTTTATATAGTAATTTGAGTAAAGGAATTAGCTTGAGAAATTCATTGTGTTTCTGAATTTTTTGGTGTTTGAGAATTTTAAATTGCATGAAAATGTTGTTGATAATCATTCCTTTAAATTAAAGAGGAAAGATATATTTTGTTCATATGTAGCCATTATACATTCCTTGCATATAATTTAATATGTTAGGCTTGATGTACCATCCCTAGATTTTGGAAATGATAGTGTTTATCTTTGTAACTTGGAAAGAATTGATAAGAGTTCCCTTCATGTGAGAGGAGATGATATACTTCTTCCAATTACATCCCCAATATTTCCATTGCATTTACATTATTGTTGTATTACATTGCCTTAATTTGGGAAAGGTTGTTGATGAGATCCTAGGAACCCATGAAGAGGAACCTCAAGCAAGAAAGGAGAACATGGAGACTGATAAGCGGGTTTTTAGTCGTCTTACGCGCATCAAATAAAACTAAAGCTAACTATAGTATAGCTAACCTAGGTCGATTCTCTCAAGGACACAGTGTGCTCAGATTGTGCTAAGTGTAAAATCAGAGTTTTGCAGAAAACGCTAATTATTGTGAAATGTCGACTTACCGCCGATCGGCTTAGACAGACGCAACGGAGTCGGACTGACTCAGTCTCAAACTCTAGAAAGCAGTAAATAAAGGGGGGTTGTGTTTAAGTGTAGAAAATAAACAAAGTGCTGAAAGTAAACTAAATAATGCTAAACTACTCTATACTAACTATTGTATCAATTCGGGAATCAAAACACAACAGTTTACTATTCTTACTTAGAATTGTATTCCGAATCAACCTTAGATTCTTACGACGACCGCCGAACGTTTGTCTGTTGCCATACCGAGGATTTACACAACCGCTACCTCATCAGTTGGTAGGGAGTATGTACTTGGTTGAGTTTAGGTTCTCTACCTAATCAGATTATTACACTAGTTCCGAGCGGCCCTAGTCTAACGTGATCTACTCCTAACAATGTGTCACAACAAAGTTAAAAGCAGATTAAAGCATAGGAATTATAATCAAGAGATAGAATTGCAAACCAGTTATGTTATTGAAAACCAAATCGAATACAAAGGTGAGAATTTAGAGTTTCTAGAGAATCCGTCTTCCACGACAACTGCCAATGGAAGGACGGAAGTGATGCACTAATGGTGGCCAGACGTTGAGGTTTCCGTCCGACAAAGTGCGTCGGCTATACCGAGCGATCACCTCTGAAGGCTTCCAGCTTCCCGAATCCTGTTCCTATACCTCCTCGACCGAGAGAGACACCGTATTGAAGCTTCGTGTACCACTGTACTAGCTTGGAGTGTCTGCGATTGCTGACGGTGCTAGCTCTAGATTCTGCTGAAAATTCCACACTTGAAGACGTGGCCTAATGTGCTTATTTATACAAAAGCTGGATAAATCTAAATCTAATCCTAATAACATAAATTCAAATCGTAAAGATTCTAATTCGAATTACAGATTACAATCTCCTAAATCTTAGGAGTTTTCCAATTTCCTAATTTCTAGCAGAATAATATCTGCATTCCTAGTTACCCGAATTACAGATTGGCAAATCATATATATATTACAGATTTCTTTATCTTAGCAAATCATATATGCATCTTAGCAAATCATATTTGTATCTTAGCAAATCATATCTGCATCTCAGCAAATCATATTTGCATCTTAGCAAATCATATCTGTATTTTAGCAAATCATATATGTATTTTAGCAAATCATATCTGCATTATGGCTGGAGTGATTTTAGGCAAGATTTCCGCCATTAATGTCGGCTTGACCGGGAGCGCTAGACTAGGCCGAGATGACTTGGGCCAAGATGGCTTGTTGGGCCCGCAAAACAAGTCTTAGCTTTTTTGTTAGTTAAAAACCTCATTTTAGCATGTATTTGCATTTCTCCTATTTTTAGGCCCATAATCCAAATCTTGATTAAGACAACACTTTTAATCATTAAACATTCTTAACAACACCCATCTTAAGCCCTTGTGAGGTGTATAAAATACGACTCATTAGAGACCAAAGCACCTTAAGGCTTTATGACAAGGGGAAGGATGAGGAGATTGCAAGAAGAAGTGCTTAAGGAGATGAGCCTACTCAAGAGTGAAAGAGAGCCCACCAAAAGCCCAACCCTCTACTCTGTATGGACTTGTTCTTTGACTTCTTGATTTTTAGTATTAGCTTTGTATTAGCTTACTTTTATTTGTATTTGTTTCCTTTTAGGCCACATAGGCCTTAGTAATTAAGATAGGATGTGTGATCAAATCCTTTAGCTACTTTAGTTGCTACTTTGTTTGGAAGGCTTGAGTAGTTGCTTCTATGTTTGGTTGGCACCTAAGCCATAAATCCAAACATCCTAGCTAGCTTATGCCATGATGAATGTAGGCTATATAAGCACCCCTCACACTATTTGTAAATCAACTTTTGATGAATAGTAAATTTGTGTTGCAAACAACCATAAAGAGGATTCTCTTATCTTGTTCTTAAGAGAGAACACCTTTATTTTTATCAAGTTTCCATGAGACTTGTGGTGAATCTCAAACCTTTATCTCTTCCTTCTTGGAATAGTAGTGAGTTACCCTTTCTCAATCTCCACCAATTTTGTATCTTTTTCTCCTTTTTTTCTTAGTTACTTTAATTTTGGTCTCTAGTCTTGGTTTTTGAAGGAAATGTGAAGCAAGTGGATCCTAGGGGTGGTATTCAAAGCTCTATTCTTCACATTGAAGATGCTCTCGAGGAGTTTATGAAGCTTTCATCATTATTTTGCTGCATCTAATTCACGACACACCAAGTAAGTGCCCTCCAAAAATAGCTAGCAAAATATGGCCTCATGTGTTGTGCTTTCTTGAATTTTTTTGTTAGATTTTGTTCACCAAACATGGGTCTATCATTCCATGGTGTCTTTTTGCATAATTGAGTTCTTGATCATTATCTTGAAATTATGAAGACAACATTTTTGTGGAAATGCCATGACAAATTTATGAGTTTTTGTTGATTCTTGTTGAATTTTTCGACTAGTTTTGCTTGTAGAAATTTTCACCCATTGTAATATTGGATTTTGGGTTATGCTATTGTATAAACATAGGTAGTGTGCATTTTGGTTATGCACACAAGGTGTTTGTGGAAAAGTTTGTGTGTTATTGTGTTTAAAGTTCTTGAAAGAATTGTTGGTAACTTATGGTGTAGTTTTGCTAAAAAAATGTGTAACTTATGGTGTAATTTTGCTAAAAAAATGTGTAACTTATGGACCAAGAAAAAAATGTTTCTAAAGTGAAAAATAAATTTGAATTATGATATTTAGAAAGTGTATGAAAATAGTGATTAGCCGCACACAAAATGTAAAGAAAAGTTTGTGCAAGGTCCAAGAAAAAAAAGTGTACACCTAGTTACTAATATGCATGTTGCACTAGCTTTGGTGCATGATTTATAATTCTTGTTTGATTTTCATTATGGCTGAATCATATCCATCTCTTTACATGAAATTACATGTATGTTCTTATTCCTTATTCCTTTATTGAGTCTTCCTTATTGACATATTTAAATTCCCTTTGAATTTAGATTCCTTTATTGTACTTTTTTGTTTGTCATTCTTTTGCCTTTAATTTTATCTTAGAGTTTTCCTTCTTGAAATTCATTAGAGTCTATGGATAATATGTATTTCACTTGCAACTTTGATTAAAAAGAATATAGATTATTCACATAAGCCATAGATAGAGAAATAGTGGAAAGAGGTAAGAGAGAACATTATAGGAAAAGCTCTAAATGTGTGCATACACAAGTGATAAAGTGTAGATACTAAGAAGTGGTGAGTTGCCTTATTTTTACTCAGTTTTATGCATCTGTTGTTGTAAAAGTTGCAGCCCATAGGTACATGTTAAGGGAGATAAGAATGATAATTGTTAAATATAGTGAGAGTATTTTTTAAAACTACAAACCAAATTCACAAAAGCCTTTTTTTTATTTTGAAATTCGAAATTAAGTTAAAAATCATTTCAACTCTATTTTAGCCAAACACATTTTATTTTGAAAATTGCATTTGAAAAATAAAAACTCGCAATCAACCCATATGGGCCCTTAACAATTTGTTTTAGAGAATATTTTCTTACTTGTTTTAATGCCTCCAATAACTCACATCATATGACAAACTAGCTTAAAGTCAAACTTACATCTTCCAAAACTTTTCTGGAGACAATTGAGCCTAGGAAAGACATTGAAAGAAAATTATGTTTTAGACAAGAGAAATTCATATGGATTTAAATTACACCTACTAAATTCCATGCAGTATAAGCAAAAATTAATGATTTAACTTACATAGATTTAAATGCTAAGGCCTTTACCTAGATCCACAAAAAGTATGAGAACTACATGTATTGGTACTTTGTTAATCAATAAATGACTATGTTTCTTTTGTACTTGTATGTTTGTAATTCTTAGAGTTTAAATTTGTTCTTGATTGTGTTACGATTGTGCATGATAAGAATAGATCACACCTAGATTAGGGTCTAGCTGGAAACAACCTAGGCAACATTATAGGTAATCATTAGATAATCTACATCAACCAAGGGTGTAATCATTGTCACCTTGAGGCTGTGGTTGTGTAAGCCCTCAATTGGCAATGGACGAATATTCGATGGTTGTTGTAGGAAAATGGGTTGGTGAGGAATCACATGCATACTACGAATCCGAAGTAGAACCATTCCTTGATCCCATTGTATCTTGTATGTTAAATGTACGTTTGAGTAGAATTAGTTTGCCTTTATGTTTATAGTCCTTAGTTTACTTTCCAAGATAGCCATCTAAATCCCCGCACCTTTACTTTTTATGCACTTTACTTTACAAGCAACCCCCCCCCCCCCAATTTACCTTTAATTGTCGAGTTGACACTCTACATGTCCCTATTTCGCATATATCTCAGCCTTGTACACTAGAAAATACAAGAACCACGTGTCCTTGAGAAGAATGACCTAGGTTGAGCCTATGCTACCTTAACATAGGAAAAATCTAGTATTTTGATTGGGGAAATAAAGACCAATCCTTAGACACTATCAAGTATACAAACCATGAGGAGAAACTTTAGGTTTAGCCAATTTAAAAGTTAAGCATCTCTCACAAATATTATGGACATCCTTCCTCATGTGAGGCCAATAGAAATGCTCATTCAAAATTTCAAAAGTCTTAAGTTCTCCAAAGTGATCCATAAGGCCACCTGATATGATCCAGGACCCTTGAAGGTTGGTTTGGATGGAATTTTCCCCAAAAACCCTCGTGAGGACCATGTCTTCTTGGATCAACCTACTGTGTGTAGCATGCTTTAGATTCAGAAACTGAAATCATAATGAATTTTAGTGTTTTTTTATCAGAGTGTAGTAATGCAGAAATGAAAGATAGAGTAAAAAGGAATTGGAATAGAAAAATGGAACGAGTTAAGAAATGTCTCACTATGAATTTTCCTAAGAAAATTAGATAAGAGGAATTGAGATTCACCACAAGCCTCGTGAAGAACTTAATGAGAAAAAAGCATTCTAATCCAAGAAAAAGTTAGGAGAATCCTTTCTGCTATGCTTAACCAAGCAACTCAATTTCACAAATGAGCCAAAGTTGACAAAGTAATCCTACGTGATGCTTATTTATACTGGGATTTAGCGTATAAAAATAAGAAACTATCATGTATAAGCCTTGAGCTGTGAATCATAAGAAAGTGGAATGTCGTCAACATCTGCATCTAAAGGAGAAGTGGCTGCAATTGTGTTTAAAGGCCCTTAGGCTCGGTCCAGGGTCCAAAGCGTCTTGTAGAGTCTGCATTCAAAGGCACTTGGACTTAAGGGACAAGGAAACCAAAGGTAGCCCTCCTGCATCCAAACGCATGCTGGCATTCAAAAGTACATCCATTCGATTGGATCGTAATCCTTAAACATAAAAAATTCAACATTTTCAATCTAGTAAATTCGTAACAAAAATTTGATATTTATATTAATTTTCCAAACAAGGCTTGAACGTTCTTCCAGCTTTACAAGGCCATCTTATCTATTACAAGGAACGAACAAAAATACTATACAAGGTTCCTATGTACACACGTACAATACAAATAGATGAGTTCCCTCCTGGGATGCTCCTTGTCTTCTAAGCAGTGTCTTATTCTTTTGCACTTCAGCTTCCAACTTCTTCAGCTTGCCCTTGGTTAAGGGCCCATGAAGGCATTCCTCTGAAGTTTGTCCCACGTCCTTGGTTCGCTTGTCTTGACCTTCTTGATTCGTATCACCACCTTCATGTGCCTCCTTCACAAGTAATTGTCGAATTGAGCTCATTAGGACACATTATCTCTTTTCTTTAAATAAAAAGTCACTATGTTTATACATGGAAAAGGGCTCGCTAAAGTTAAGATCTTTCTCATACAATTCCTTTATGCAATCAAGTCCAATCATCCTTGTTTAGAGCAAGGCAATTAAAGCATGTCTCCTCGAGAAAGCATCCGCCACAATATTCATCTTTCCTTGCTTATGCTTAATTACATAAAGAAATTGCTCTAAGAATTCAATCTATTTAGCATGCCTCTTATTTAATTTATCTTGCCTTCTCAAATGCCTAAGAGCTTTATGATCACTATAGATCACAAACTCTTTGGGCAATAGATAATGCTGCCAAGCATGCAAAGCCCTAACAAGAGCATATAACTCTAGGCCATAGGTGGAATAATTTAGATAGGGACCCTTGAGTTTTTTACTAAAAGTAAGAAATTGGGTGCCCTTCTTGGAGAAGCACAACCCCTATACCAATATTAAAGACAACATACTCCAACTCAAAAGATTTTGAAAATTTTGGCAAAGCAAGAATTGGAGCTTAAGTGAACTTTTCCTTCAAAGCTTGGAAGGTTCTCTCTTAGATCTCCTCCCATTTAAAACCAACACTTTTTCATAGTTCCATTTAAATGGGTTGCAAGTGTGCTAAATCCTTTACAAATATTCTATAAAAACTTGCAAGCCCATGGAAACTTCTTACCTCCCCCATGATTTTAGGTGTTCGCTAATCTTAGATGACCTTCACCTTTTCCTCATCAACCTTGACTCCATGGGAGCCAACAACAAAATCGAGGAAAACAACTTCATGGGTACAAAAATACACTTCTCTAAATTAGCAAATAAAGTCTCTTTTCTCAAGATTTCAAGAACACTTTTTACATGCAAGAGGTGGTCATCCAAACAAGTATAATAAATCAAAATATCATCAAAATACATAACCACACACTTTCTTATTAGGCTTCTCAAGACAAGGTTTATCAATCTCATAAAATTACTAAGAGCATTAGTCAAGTTAAATGGCATGATAAGCCACTCATAAAGCCCAAACTTTGTTCTTAAAAGCCATTTTCCATTTATCCTCTCTCGTACCTTTATTTGATGGTATTCACTTCTCAAATCAATTTTAGAAAAATTTTGAAACCCTGCAATTCATCGATCAAATAATCAAAATGGGGAATGGGGTACCTATATCCAACAATTATATTATTTATTGGCTCATAATTTGTACACATCCTCTACGTGCCATCCCTTTTTGACACCAAATTCACATGCATGTCATAAAGGCTCATGCTCTTTCTTGCCCATCCTTTTTCTAATAATTTACCAACTTGTTTTTGGATCTCCTTGGCTTATTTGGTAAAGTAGCTCCAAGTGTCAAGTTTATGTGATGTTTTCATACTTTTTAAGGGTGGAAGTGCATATGGTACTTCATTAGTAAACACATCTTAGAACTCCTCTAGCAAATCTTTCATACTTGTAGGAAAAGAATTCAAAGAAGGAGAAGCAATCAAAAGCATGTTAGTAGGCACAGCAAATAAAAGTTCCTTCTTGTCCAAAAGGACCCTTCTAACCTCTTTGGGGACTCCTTCCTTTTTCCATTTTTGTTTTTTTGCTTTTTCCACTCATGGTTGGCTCTTTTGATTTCTCATTTTCTCACTTTTTTTATCTATTTTGTCTCCCACTCTTGCTTTTTTCTCCCACTTTTTCTTTCTCTCTTTCTTTTCTCTTTTTGGCTTTACTCCCTTTCTTTTTTCTTTAACTTGCTCTTGGTTTTTCTCTCACTTTCTCTCTTCTAATTTTCATTTGTTTTATCCTCTAAACCTCTCTTGGAGACAAAGGTACAAGCACAACCCTTTGCCCAAAATGTACAAATGTAAACTTATTGGTGATTCCATCATGCATCACCCTCTTATCAAATTGCCACAACCGCCATATTAAAAGATATGTAGCTTCCATAGGAATCACATCACAAGTCATCCTATCCTCATATCTACCTAGGGTAAAGGCCACCTCCACTTGCTTGTCCATAAGAAACTCTCCTCTTTCACTTAGCCATTGAAACTTATATGACCTTGGGTGCACAAAGGTGGGTAAGGCCAACTTCTTCACAAGTCTCTCACTAGCCACATTCACACAACTCCCACTATCTATAACGTGGAGCACACGTTACCTAAGATAAGACACCTAGAATGGAAAATATTTTCTCTTTATGTCTCAACCTCAAATCTTATATGGCTACTCATCAACCTCTTTATCACTAGCAAGTCTCCCTCATAATGAGAATCATTATTAAGGCTCTCAGCTTCACTAGAGGAAGTATGCACTCCATGTGAACTCTCACTCCCCACCTCCCCATCATCCTTCATAACCATGATTCTCCTATTAGGACATTATGAAGTTATGTGTCCCTTGCCTAGGTACTTGAAACAATTAGTGTTACTGGTCTTAGGAGCATTAGGTGTAGGAGTGGAAGTTATCTCTTTTTGACCTAGAGAATGATCACTCCCCTTCTTAGGACTTTTCTCCCTTCTAACTTTCTCCTTTTCTTTCTCTTTCCCTTTCCAACCACTAGAGCCCACATAGGTTTTCCTAAATGCACTCCTCCTCCTAATTTTCCTCTCTACCTTGATGGTTTGATGGACCAACTCACCTAGAGTGATATAATGTTGAAACTCCACCATATCTTGTATCTCCATATTTAAGTCGTGGAGAAATCATGCCATTGTGGCCTCTTCACTCTCCCCAATTTGTACCATCATCAAGTCCATTTCCATCTCTTTTTAGTACTCTTCCATACTCCTAGACCATTGGTATAGCCTTTTTAATTTATTGTGTAAGTCCTTAGTGTAAAAGGGTAGGACAAACCTATCTCTCATCATTCTTTTTAAGGCTACCCAATCCTCACAAGGGTCTCTAATACCCCTCCTTATATCCTTTAACATTTGAGTCCACCAAAGTGAACTAAGATCAGCTATATATGCAAGGAAAAGGCATGCAATGCATTCCAACTAGCCTAACTAGGCCTTGGGCCACAAATTGTGAGCAAACTCTCACGAACATTCTAGCAAAGGCCTACCTAAGGTTGTGCATCGAAAGGTGAGAACTGCAACAGCTAAATCAAATGGCTTTTAGGATTCATCCAAGGCTTAGAGTTGTCATGATGAGTCTTCATCTAAGGCAACTAACCCAAAAGTTGGATTCCCTAAAAGGGGTTTTCCATCATCCACAGGCTGCCAATGTCCAAGGGAGCATCCAAAGGCCTCAGCGTCCAAACGCATCATCCATATAGGTCGTCCAAAGAACACCCTTGTTTAAAGGCTTCATGCAACCTCTAAGAGGCTTCACATGTCATATTGAACCCTTCATCCAAATAGAGCATCCATAGACACGAAGTGCATCCAAAGGCGCTATGAGTGTCTATAAGGCACCATACGTCTAAAGAGTCTTTCCAAGCCTTCCTACTTATTACAAGTTACATATAGAATTATAAACAAGTTCCTAAACTACACAAGGACAACATAAACAAAGTAGATCCTACTATGGACGCTGATGATGGGCGTTTCTCTAGTCGTTTTGAACGCTTATCAAATAACTAAAGCTAACTATAGTATAGCTAACCCTAGGTCATTCTTCTCAAGGACACAATGTGTTCAGTTGTGAATTGGTGCTAAGTGAAGTGAAATGCTATCGAATCTAAGCAGTAAAGTTTTAACTAACTCTTCTCGATGCTGGCCGAGTCGCTCTTGGCAGAGACAGAGCCGAGATGATCTCGGCAGAGACGATCCGGCTTGGTCTCGGCTGAGTGCAGACAGACACTACAGAGACGGACTATCTCTGTCTCAGACTTAGAAAGCAGTAAATAGGGGGGGTTGGAATTGCAAGTAATGCTGAAAATGGACTAAGACTATGAATGCGATAAACATATACTACTGTTACTAGTTATCTACTATTATTATTATTATGTAACTGTGCTCATATTCAGTCCCATTAATCCAAGCTCAGTCCAGGCTCCACACTCCAATTCTCGATCCATATCAGCCTTGGGAAGTCTTATGGCAATCGCCAAAGGTTCGTCCATTGCCATACCGAGGATTTATGCAATCGCTACCTCATCAGTTGGCAGGGATTAAGTTCAGAGCTGATTTTAGGTTCTCAGTTAACAATCGCCAATTGATTACCTACTAGATTAGTTAAACCAGTTCCAATCGGCTTAGCTTAACATTGTTCACAATCTAATTGCAATCGCGGATCAAATCATGAATTAAAGTAGAGGAAGAGAATGGAGATAAGAGTTACAAAAAGAGATTGATTAACAGAAATGGAATACAAATACAGTGGTCCTGAATTCAGATGAATCCATCTTCCACGACGATCGCCATGGTTGATGGTGGTGGTTCACCTCCGTTAGTCTGAGCGTTGAGGATCAGCTCCACCAGAGTGCGTCAGTAGTCTGATCGGTCCCCTCTGGCAGACTTCGGCTTCCCAGTCTCAGACCTGCACTTCCTCAATCGAGAGAAACGCCAATGCAACACCGTGCACCACCAGGAATGGAAGGATGAGAGCGAGGAAATGGAGTAAATGAAATGTATTAAGGGTGAATTCAAAAGACAGAACGTGTAAAAAGTGCACAGCTCCTCCTATATATACACGAGCTGTGACATGCTAATCCTAATGAATCCTAACAGAATTACACTGTGAATGTCCTATTCTACCCGTGTGTAGATCTTCTAACGTGACATGGCAGATTTCCTAGGAGTGACGTGACAGCTGAGTTGACGCTGCGGTGGCCTCTAAGCTGGATAGCTGACCTGGACAAGCACAGTTGGGCCGCTCTTTATTGGGCTGCTGGACTGCAAGGCATGGGCTGCCGAGACGGATCTGGCTTGGCCAAGATGGAGTCGGTCTGGCCAGGACGACTTCATCTCGGCTGAGACTCCTCTGTTGACCCTGGTCAACTCGGCTTGATCTGCAGAAGAAGGAGTGATACTTTTTATTAGCTAAGAAATCTAAATTAGAACAGATTTGTATTTTCTCTGTATTTAAGCCCATATAATGAATCTTAGCTAACAATCTATTCTTAAGCACAGCATAGTCTTGCAAACTTCCTTCTTAGGTACCTAAAAGATGTATAAATTGTGATTCATCACACCCCCACACTTACCCTTTTGCACTCTTGGGCAATAAAATGAAATTTAACAAGGGGAAATTTTTGAAGATAGAAAAGAATTTTTGCACTTGGCTTCCTTTAGTTCAACCGAGACAGAGTCGGCACTCATTCACCCTGAAATCGAGATACTCTAATAATCCGAAAATTACTTCTTCTGCGCTCTAGGCAAATTCATGACCTGCAAACAAGAGAAGGTAACCAAGAGTGATAGATCACTTCCTCACTTTTCTCGTGATTGGGCTTGTATTTACACTCAACATTCATGGTACTGCAATTACCACACCTTGACAAAGCTCTCTTTTTACACCTGCAAAAACACACGCAGTCATGATCACTAGGACTTCTTTTTGGCTTGTAGCAAGGCTGGGTCATAAGTAGGATAAAATATGGGAAGACTGGTTTCAAGACCCATGAGGAAGAGAGGAGCAATGGGGAGTAAGCTTTATCAGCATGAGGGAAAGCCCAAGATGCCGTCAATTCCTCCTTCTTGCTGCTATCAGCTCGTTTTTTTCTTATTATACACTTTTATGCAGCTATTTCTCTCTTTGTCCGTTTCAGCTCAGATTTTCAGCTGCTGCTTCCTCTTTTTCCCTTTTCTTTCTTTCACTCGCTTTTATTCTTTTTCTTGCATTTTCAAGCCTTAGAGGGTGCTGAACAACCTTTTGCTTCCTGGAGTTCCCCCACACTTGATCATGACTTAATCCCAAAACAATTCCAAAGCTCCTCTGCTCCTCGAGGGTGAGGTTGATTCATGGTTTTTTTTTTTTTTTTTAAGCCTTGGCTTGTAGTGAGCTGTTAGGAAGAATGGTTACCTTAGGCTCAAAAGGGGTAAACAATAGACACATTTGTTCAGGTAGGCTTTATTTGGCTCAGGGCTTATAAGAAACATGGCCTAGATCATGTCATTCCTGCATGAGAGAACAGTTGTATCCAGAGAGTTGAGGCAAAATGTAGAATATACAGTTATCATGAATGCAAAAATCACACTAGAAGAAGAAGAGAAATGGCCAGATGTAAGCCATCAATATTTTACAAGGGCTCAAAATCTCACACAGGTTGTATTTTGCTCTATCACGGAAGGTTTCCTTTTCAGTTCTACAATCAATCACTGACTAGAGCACAAAAGCTTCATTCCCCTCAAGCTAGGGAAATCTCTTGCCAAAGTTGCAGAGTTACTCCTACTATCTTTTTCAAACTTACAGAAGTCAATTCAAGATTCTTTTCAAAACAATTTTGCTTTTGACAATCCACTTTGAAATTCTGCTTAGGAGGAAAGCTTGAAAGTAAATGACAGAGTTGAAACTCTGCCAGGCCGAAGATGTTCCAGGTCAGACCGAGATGGCACAGACCCGGCATGGACTCGTCTTGGGCAGCTTTTATTGAAAAACATGACAGATTTTAAATTAAGATACAACAATTAAAATGACTGTATATTTATCCCCCCCCCCCCCCCACACTTAAAATCCACATTGTCCTCAATGCGAGGCAGGGTCATCTGGTGATGCTGGTTCCTTCAATGATATTATCTCCATGTCATGAGTGATAGGCGTTGGACCTTCATGAAATGGCTTAATCTGATACCCATTGACCTGGAAGGTGTTGTTGCTGTGTTCATCCTTTAGCTGTACTGCACCATGTGGAAACACATTAGTGATAACAAAAGGCTCGTCCCATCTAGAACGTAGTTTACCTGCAATAAGCTTGAGGCGTGAGTTAAACAAGAGCACTTTCTGGCCAACTCGGAATTCTTTTCTCAGGATCTGCTGGTCATGGAATTGCTTGATTTTCTGCTTGTAGATCCTAGAGTTTTCATATGCTTCCAAGCGGAGTTCATCTAACTCTTGCAGCTGAAATTTTCTCTGCTCTCCTGCTTGGTCATAGGCCACATTGCACTGTTTGACAGCCCAGTATGCTCTGTGTTCTAGCTTCACAGGAAGGTGACAGGCTTTACCGAAAATAATCCTATAGGGAGACATCCCTAAAGGTGTCCAGTGTGCAGTTCTATGTGCCTAGAGAGCATCCTCAAGGAGGCGGCTCCAATCCTTCCTGCTGGGATTGGTCATCTTTTGCAATGTTTTCTTAATTTCCCTGTTAAACACTTCTGCTTGGCCATTTGTTTGGGGATGGTAGGCAGTAGCAATTCTGTGTGCTACTCCATATTTTTGAAGAATGGAAGCCATGGCTTTGTTACAAAAGTGACTACCTTGGTCACTTATGAGCGCTTTTGGCACACCGAACCTGCAGAAAATATTGGACTTCAGAAAGTCCACAACCACTCTTGAATCATCGGTTCTGGTGGCAACGACTTCTACCCATCTTGATACATAGTCCACGGCCAGCAGAATGTATGAGTAACCATTGGAGACTGGGAATGGTCCCATGAAATCTATTCCCCAGACATCAAAAATTTCACAGAATTGGATTGGTTGCTGGGGCATTTCCTGCCTTCTGTTCATGGCCACTCTTGCTTTTTGGCAGATCTCGCAGGTGGAGACGAATTCATGCGCGTCCCTAAAGATAGTTGACCAATAGAGGCCACAGTCTAGTACTTTCCTGGCAGTCCGAGTGGATCCATAATGACCGCCTCCAGGTGCCGAGTGACAGAACTGGAGGACCGAGTTGGTCTCGGCATCAGGAATGCACCTGCGGATGACTTTGTCACTGCCTAATCTCCAAAGGTAGGGATCATCCCAAATGTAGTATTTGGCATCGCTTCGGAGTTTATCTTTGTATGCCCGAGATGCCTCTGGTGGAAATCGAGATGCTACCACAAAATTACAAATGTCAGCAAACCATGGTGGAGACGAATTAATGTGCAACAAGTGCTCATCTGGAAACTCGTCTCGGATAGGCATCAGTTCGCTTTCTTTTTCAATTCTGCTCAGGTGATCAGCTACAGAATTCTCAGCACCTCTTTTATCTCTGATTTCTATGTTAAATTCTTGAAGGAGAAGCATCCACCGAATCAGTCTTGGCTTGGCATCAGGCTTCTTCAACAAGTATCTCAAAGCCGCATGATCAGAGAACACAATGATCCTTGAGCTGAGAAGGTATGGGCGGAATTTGTCCAGGGCAAACACAATTGCTAATAGTTCCTTCTCAGTTGTTGTGTAATTCTGCTGGGCCGGGTCCATAGTTTGAGATGCATAGGCAATTACCTACATAGGGAGGCCGATTCCAGCTCTCTGGCCGAGAACAGCTCCTAATGCCGAATTGGATGCATCACACATTAGTTCAAATGGCAGGTCCTAGTTTGGTGCTTGCAGAATGGGGGTAGATGTGAGTCTGTTTTTCAGCTCCTGAAATGCTTCAATACAGGGCTGGTCAAAGTTGAATTCCATATCCTTCTGTAGCAGCCTGGACAGAGGCAGCGCAAGTTTGCTAAAATTCTTGATGAATCTTCTGTAAAAGCCTACGTGTCCTAGGAATGAGCGAACCTCCCTCACGGAAGAGGGGTTTGGAAGGGATGATATGATATCTATTTTAGCCTTATCCACTTCAATACCTCTGTTGGATACCAGGTGGCCCAACACTATTCCTTCAGTCACCATGAAGTGACATTTTTCAAAATTGAGCACGAGATTTGTGTCAATGCATCTCTTCAACACCCTTGATAGATTATGCAGGCATGCTTCAAATGAGTCAGCATACACCGTGAAATCATAGAAGATGCTCATCATGCAACGTTGAAATGTACTCGGAGCATTTTAGAGGCCAAATGGCATGCGTGTGTACGCAAAGGTACCAAATGGGCAGGTGAAGGTTGTCTTATGTTGGTCTTCAGGCGCAATATGTATCTGCATGTAGCCTGAGAATCCATCAAGAAAGCAGTAATGGGATCTCCCTACTAATTTTTCAAGCATTTGGTCGATGAAAGGCAGCGGAAAGTGATCCTTGCGAGTTGCTTGGTTTAATCTTCTGTAGTCGATGCACACTCGCCAGCTGTTTTGAATCCTTGTTGGTACCAGCTCATCCTGTTGATTTTTCATGACAATCATCCCGGACTTCTTTGGCACCACTTGCACAGGGCTCACCCATTGGCTATCCGAGATGGGTAGATGATCCCAGCAGCAAGGAGCTTTGTGACTTCTTTTTTAACCACGTCCAGGAGTGTCGGATTTAGTCTTCTTTGCGGCTGCCTTATGGGCTTGATTTCCTCCTCCATTAATATTCTATGCATGCAAATGGAGCAGTTTATGCCAGGAAGGTCTGCAAGCTTCCACCCTATTGCCTTCTTATGTTGCCTGAGAACCTCCAACAACTTGTCTTCTTGTTCTTGGTCAAGATTGCTAGCAATAATAACTGGGAGTTGTTGTTCCTTGTTCAGGTAGGCATATTTCAGGTGACTCGGTAATGTCTTTAATTCTATGAGTGGTGGCGGTGATGGAGATTTGTCAGTTTCTGAGGTTGGATCCGACTGGCCGACTTGATCTCGATCAGGCACCAGGTGTGCCGACATGATTTCAGCCTCTGTCTGCTTCGACCGGCTCGACTTCATGGATTTGGTTATTGTCGGAATGGAGTCGGCATTCGCTTTAAGCGTTCCTTCTGAGTCGGATCCGGATGGGCTCTTTATTTTTGCTACCGTATGAGTTAGGTCTGCTGTGGCCGAGATGGTCTCAGCAAGCTTGTCGGCTTTGACTTCTTTGGCCGAGTTGACTTTGACTTCTTCATTGACTCGGCCTTCTTTGGCCGACTCATTCTTGGCTGTAAAAATTGTTGCTAAGTGTGCAATGGAAGACTTTTCAGCTACGGACGACTTTGTTTTCTGCATTATTTGTATACTCTGAGTGTTCTGTGCTGTAGACTTAGTCTAGCAATTTGGACAGTTCCATTTCAAAGGCCAAGTCAACAACATCACTATGATTGTCTTCAGAGTTGGAGAGGTCTTGTACTTCTTCATAGTCGGCCTCTTCATCTGTAACTCTTGGGCAGCTGCTTTCATCATCATTCTCAGTAGACTCCTTAATGTTTTCACCACTGCCATTTAGTTGAAAATATTCTTCAACTAGTTCATCAAGTACATCAATGCCAAAGAGAGAGTGGTCTTCGGTTGGGTGCTTCATAGCTTCAAAAATATTGAATTGCACCAAGGCGTCACCGAATTCCATGGAGAGCGTCCCTGCATACACATCAATCTTTGTTCTGGCTATCATCAAAAAGGGTCTTCCCAGAATTAAGGTGGATTCCTTCCCGGATGTTTCGTCCTCCATGTCTAGCACGTAAAAATCAGCTGGAAATATTAGTTCATTGACTTGGACGAGAACATCCTCGAGAACTCCCAGGGGCTGGACAATACTCCTGTTTGCCAGCTGGATGGTCATCCCTGTGGGTTCCAAGTCACCAAAATTCAGGGACCTGTAGATTGATGTGGGCATGACATTAATCGAGGCTCCCAAGTCCAACATGGCATTGGCAAAAGTGCATTCGCTGATGGTTCATGGGACTGAAAAGACTCCAGGGTCTCTGCATTTTTTTGGCAAAGTTGAGGCACTTGTAGTGATTGCTCCATTTTGTGTCAGAGCCGACACCACACCTCCAATTTCCTTACTCCCCCTTATTTTTCTCCTTTTGTGTACACACAATTCCTTGAGGAATTTTGCGTACTTAGGGACCTGTTTAATAGCATCAAGGAGTGGAATATTGATTTCCACCTTGCGGAACATCTTCAACAATTCTTCATCCGACTCTGGCTTCCTTGCCGAAGTAGTCCGAGACGGAAATAGCAATGGGACAGTTGTCTCTGGCCGAGACTGTAAGTCGGCATTTGACTCGGAGTCGGCTTCTTTTGATCTCGGCACCTGCTCCAATGTAGGTTGAGGTAGTTCTTTTCCACTTCGAAGAGTGACTACACTAGCGTTACCTCTTGGATTTGGAATGTTTTGAGAGGGAAGGTTGCTAGATCCTGCCGACTGTAATTGGCTTACAGAGTTAGCTAACTGTCCAATCTGTGTTTTGAGGTCTTGGATGGTGGCGGTCATGTTCTGCTAGAACTGTGAATTGCTGGAGCTCACAGATTGTTGGAACTCCAGGTTGCTGGTTGCAAGCTACTTCATCAGGTCTTCCAGAGATGGAGAGTTTCCTGGAGTAGGCATTCTCTGTTGTTGTTGCTGCTGCTAGAAAGGTGGTACTTGGTATTGCGGAGTCGGCTGTTGATAACCTGCCTGCCTCTGATAGGTGTTCGGCGTGGATCCGAATTGTTGGGCTGCATATGGTCCTTGATTCGGTCCTGGCCGAAATGGATGTCTTACCTGTTGCTGGTTATCAAATGGTCGATTCTGATACGGCTGCTTCCCGTACTGAAATCCACCTATGGCTCCAACATTTTCTGGCTGGTCCGACTCGGTTTCTTGGAGAGTGGGGCACATATCAGTGGGGTGCTCCACGGAAGTACATATGCCACATACTTTTGCTGCCATGGCTGGTTGGTGTTGCCCAACAGCAAGCTGTCTCACCAACGATGTTAATTCGGTCAACTGATTCTCCAACCTCTGATTGGAAGCTGCACCGATTTCACTCACCATCTGTGGTTGATTTGGCCCTCTGATCCCAAACTGTTGTGTATTGCTTGCCATGTTAGAGATCAAATGCCTTGCTGCTGTTGGCGTTTTGTCAATCAGGGCTCCGCCACTGGCTGCGTCTATTATGCTTTTGTCCATCAGCGATAGACCTTCATAAAAATACTGGATCAGCAGTTGTTCGCTGATCTGATCATGTGGATAGGTGGTACAGAGTTTGTTGAACCTCTCCCAGTACTCGTGTAGTGTTTCTCCTGTATGCTGCCTTATCCCACATATTTCCTTCCTAATGGACGTAGTGCGGGATGCCAGAAAGAACTTCTCCAGGAAGGTACGCTTCATGTCTCCCCAGGTATTGAAAAGTACCGGCTGAAGATACAGCCAATCCTTCGCTACTCCATCCAAGGAAAATGGAAATGCCTTCATTTTGATGTAGTCTTCTGATATCCCTTGCGGTCTTATTGTGGAGCAAACCACATGGAATTCTTTTAAATGCTTGTGGGGGTCTTCTCCTGCAAGACCATGAAACTTAGGCAACAGGTGTATAAGACCAGATTTTAACTCATATGTTTGAGCTGGCTCCAACTGTGGGTATTGGATGCACCAAGGTTGATACACCACGTCTGGAGTGGCTAATTCCTTCAGCGTCCTATCGTTATTCCCCATTCGTCCTGATTCTACAAAGACGTTAGAACTAGAAACAAAATTGTTAGTGTAAAACTGGTTAGAGTCAGCTACAGAATCTATATTGATACTAGTATTTACTGCAGTGTTCCTAATTTTGCGTAATCTACGTAAAGTTAATTCTATTTCTGGGTCAAAAACATACAATGGGTCAGTACTACTTCTAGTCATGCATTGTACATGTTATGCAGAAAATTCAGAATTAGACATTGTACTGGAAATAGTAAATGTAGAATTTGAAACTATAGCTATCAGTTCACTAACCAATAGAACTACAGAATGGTATATAGAGAAAAAAAATGCAATTAAACTAGCACGAATGCCGAAACTAGCTGAATGCAAGAATGCAATGCAGAAAGAAAGATGCAGTAGTGAATACAAAACAGGATGCCAATTCTACGTAGCTACAGAAATAAATGTTTGATTTCTCTCTTCTTCTTTCTTTTTTAGCGGTGAATTCACGTAGAGAAACAAATAATAGTCAACATGCTCTTTATTTAGGATCCACAAACAAAACAGACAGACATAGACAAGTTCAAAAGACTCAACACTCACTTGACAGACACACTTTACAGACTCGGAATTCGACCTCACTTAACTTGGCACACAAAGACACAAAAGAACTTGTGTCCCCGGCAACGACGCCAATTTGATGATGGGCGTTTTTCTAGTCGTTTTGAACGCTTATCAAATAACTAAAGCTAACTATAGTATAGCTAACCCTAGGTCATTCTTCTCAAGGACACAGTGTGATCAGTTGTGAATTGGTGCTAAGTGAAGTGAAATGCTATCGAATATAAGCATTAAAGTTTTAACTAACTCTTCTCGGTGCTGGCCGAGTCGCTCTTGGCAGAGACAGAGCCGAGATGATCTCGGCTGAGTGCAGACAGACGCTACAGAGACGGACTATCTCTGTCTTAGACTTAGAAAGCAGTAAATAGAGGGGGTTGGATATGCAAATAATGCTGAAAATGGACTAAGACTATGAATGCGATAAACATATACTACTGTTACTAGTTATCTACTATTATTATTATTATGTAACTGTGCTCATATTCAGTCCCATTAATCCAAGCTCAGTCCAGGCTCCACACTCCAATTCTCAATCCATATCAGCCTTGGGAAGTCTTATGGCAATCGCCAAAGGTTCGTCCATTGCCATACCGAGGATTTATGCAATCGCTACCTCATCAGTTGGTAAGGATTAAGTTCAGAGCTGATTTTAGGTTCTCAGTTAACAATCGCCAATTGATTACCTACTAGATTAGTTAAACCAGTTCCAATCGGCTTAGCTTAACATTGTTCACAATTTAATTGCAATCGCGGATCAAATCATGAATTAAAGTAGAGGAAGAGAATGGAGATAAGAGTTGCAGAATGAGATTGATTAACAGAAATGGAATACAAATACAGTGGTCCTGAATTCAGATGAATCCATCTTCAACGACGATCGCCATGGTTGATGGTGGTGGTTCACCTTCGTTAGTCTGAGCGTTGTGGATCAGCTCCACCAGAGTGCGTCAGTAGTCTGATCGGTCCCCTCTGGCAGACTTCGGCTTCCTAGTCTCAGACCTGCACTTCCTCAATCGAGAGAAACGCCAATGCAACACCATGCACCACCAGGAATGGAAGGATGAGAGCGAGGAAATGGAGTAAATGAAATGTATTAAGGGTGAATTCAAAAGACAGAATGTGTAAAAAGTGCATAGCTCCTCCTATATATACACAAGCTGTGACATGCTAATCCTAATGAATCCTAATAGAATTACACTGTGAATGTCCTATTCTACCCCTGTGCAGATCTTCTAACGTGACATGGCAGATTTCCTAGGAGTGACGTGACAGCTGAGCTGACGCTACGGTAGCCTTTGAGCTGGATAGCTGACTTGGACAAGCACAGTTGGGCCGCTCTTTATTAGGCTGCTGGACTGCAAGGCATGGGCTGCCAAGACAGATCTGGCTTGGCCAAGACGGAGTCAGTCTGGCCAGGAAGACTTCATCTCGGCTGAGACTCCTCTGTTGATCCTGGTCAACTCGGCTTGACCTGCAAAAGAAGGAGTGATACTTTTTATTAGCTAAGAAATCTGAATTAGCACAGATTTGTATTTTCTCTCTATTTAAGCCCATAAAATGAATCTTAGCTAACAATCCATTCTTAAGCACAGCATAGTCTTGCAAACCTCCTTCTTAGGTACCTAAAAGATGTATAAATTGTGACTCACTAGACGCCCCTTGCCCTCTAAGACTGTCCATGTTCCTCTACACATCAGCCTCCAACTTCTTCAATCTACCCTTGGTTAGGGGTCTTGGAAGGTCATCCCTTGTAGTTCGTGCCACGTCCTTTTGTGACTCTTCCTAGTCTTTGATAAGTCATATTTTATACACTGATGATGCGTGTTTTTCTAGTCGTTTTGAACGCGCTTATCAAATAACTAAAGCTAACTATAGCATAACTAACCCTAGGTCATTCTTCTCAAGGACACAGTATGCTCAGTTGTGATTTAGTGTGCAGCAAATGGAAGTAGAATCTTGGTGTAAAATACTGACTCGTCTCGGCTATGGCCGATTTGCTCTCAACAAAGACTGAACTGAGTTGATCTCAACAGAGACGATCCGGCTTGGTCTCGGTTAAGTGCAGACAGACGCGACAGAGGTGGACTATCTCTGTCTCAGACTTAAAGGCAGTAAACAAGGGGGGTTGGAATGCAATTGGAATCAAAACAGAGGTTAACTATAATCAAATACAACTACGCTACTCCTAATGCTATTACTATTATTGTGTTCATGTTCAGTTCCAATAATCAAGTTCTTTCTAGTTCAATCACTCCAATTACAATCCTCATCAGCCTCCAGTGTTCTTATGGCAATCGCCAAAGGTCCGTCCCTTACCATATCGAGGATTTACACAATCGCCACCTCATCAGTTGGCAGAGATTAAGTTCAAGCTGATTTTAGATTCTCAATCAACAATCGTTAAGTGATTACCTACTGAATTAGCTAAACCAGTTCCAATCGGCTTAGTTTAACATTGCTCCGTTACCAGGTGCAATCGCAACACAGTAATTGAACTTAAATTTCAGGAATACAATGGAGTTCAGAATTCAGAAAACACTCATAATATTGAAAGCAAAATACAAACACAGGGCTGGATTCGATGATTCCATCTTCCACGGCGATCGCCATGGACGACGGCGATGATTCACCTCAGCTAGCTAAGACGCTGAGGTTCAGTCCACCAAGTGCGTTGGTGCTCCAATCGGTCTCCTCGATAACCTTCGGCCTCTCGGTTCTTAACCTGCATTTCCTCAATCGAGAGAAACGCCATTATCAAGCCTTGTGTACCACCGTGAGCGGAGGAGAAGAGAACGAGAGAATTCGGAATTATGAACGCGGGAAAGTTTGAATGCCAAAAAGCCCCTATTCGTTCAGAGTTCTATCTATTTATACATGAGTGGACACAGCTAACGATGCTAACAGAATTACATGTACAATTCCTATTCTGCCCTTGCTGTGACTTGCGTTGCAAGCTACTCCAGGTAGTGACGTGAAGCTGAGCTGGACCCACGGTGTTTCTGATTGCTAACGTGGAGTTCCACCTAGACCTGCCTGACTGGGCTCTCTACATAGGTTGAGTCTCGGCCTGGCCGAGAGGCTCTCGGCCTGGGCTTCTGATGGCCGGTTGTGAAGGGGTGCCCCAGAGTGATAGAAATTTTACTCATGTGCTCAATTGTCTCGCCTCTCTCAAGTGTCGTGGGCTGCGTTTACATTCAGCATTTCATGGGATTGGTGTCGCCATATCTTGACAGAGCTCTCCTCTTACACCTGCAAGACACAACAGTTATGATCACTAGGACTTTTCTAGCTTGTAGAGAGGTTGAGGTTATGGGTCGAATAGATGTAAGAAAACTAGCTTCAGGACCCACGGGGAGGAGAGGAGCAATGGGGAGTGAGTGTAACCAGTATGAGGGCAGTCCCGGTTGCTGTGGTCTCCTTTGATCTTTATTTACTCGCCGTTTTACATTCTTCCTTTCTTCTACTCATGCAGCTTGCTGGTTTTGTTTATTTCAGCTCATTTATTTCAGCTTCCTGTTTTATGTTTTTATGTACTTTCTTTTCTTTTCTTTCATTCCATTTTCTCTCTTTCTTCTCTTCTTCTGAACCTTCGGCTGCTTTTTGACCGAATTATGCTCCCTGGACTTCCCCCACACTTGATTCTAACTCACTCCAAAGACGATTCCACGGCTCCTCGGCTTCTCGAGGGTGAGGTAGGAATGGTTTTTCTGGCCTTGGCTTGTAGTGAGCTGCAAGAAAAGTGGTCAATTTAGGCTCAAAAGGGGGTGACAAGGGTCAGCTTGTTTTTGGACAGCTTATTTGGCTCTGGGCTCATAAGAAATATGGCCTAGATCATTTCATTCCTGCCCGTGTAAAACAGTTGTATCTAGAGAGTTAAGGCAAAATTCAGCACACACAATTAACATGCTTGCAAAAATCACTCAGAAAGAAGGGAGATGGCAGAGTGTAAGCCATCTCTATTGCAAGGCTTCTGTTCCTTCACTCTGAAGGCTCCCTCCTCCATTTTCACCATTTACCTCTTGAAATCCAAAGTTTTGGTCCCCTTCAGGTAGAGGCAGCTTCTACTTGGGAATGGAGAGAGTGTTTCTGCTGATTTGTCAGGCTCTCGGACCCAAAAAGAAATTGTCTTTCTTTGACATGTAACTCTGCTAAGATGAGGCCATTCCGGCTGTGGCAGACTCGGCAGATGAGACTTAAAATTAGTATATCAGATATGTAAAAAAAAAACGAAATGAAAAAGTTAGAGAAGAGAAGGGTAGATATGACGTGAATGATCAGTTCCCGAATGGACAGAACCCCCCCCACACTTAATCTCGGCATTGCACTCAATGCTTAGATAGGAGGGGTTGGCCAAGTCGGCCTAAGCAATTCCATCTGGTGGAGTCGGTTCCGCCAAGGAGATGCTCTTTGTATTTTCTCCTGTTGGTGCTGGACCTTCGAGGAAAGGTTTGACTTGGTGCCCATTAACCTGAAAGGTGCGGTTGGTCTGTTCTTCCCTTAGCTGTACTGCACCATGGGGAAGTATGTTAGTAATAAAAAAAGGTCCATCCCATCTGGAGCGAAGCTTACTTGCTATGAGCTTTAATCTGGAATTGAATAGCAACACTTTTTGGCCAATATGGAGATCTTTCCTCAGGATATTTTGGTCGTGGAACTTTTTTACTTTCTGCTTGTAGATCTTGGCGTTTTCATAGGCTTCCATGCGAAGTTCATCTAATTGTTGAAGTTGGAACTTCCTATGCTCTCCTGCTTGGTCATAAGCCATGTTGCATTGCTTAACTGCCCAGTAAGCTTTGTGCTCGAGCTCTACAGGGAGGTGACAGGCTTTCCCGAACATAATTCGATAGGGAGACATCCCTAGCGGTGTTCGGTATGTAGTCCTGTGAGCCCATAGAGCATCCTCAAGGAGTCTACTTCAGTCTTTCCTGTTGGGATTTGTCATCTTTTGCAGTGTATGCTTGATTTCCCTGTTAAACACTTCAGCTTGCCCATATTTCTGAAGAAGGGTGGTCATGGCTCTGTTGCAAAAGTGACTTCCCTGGTCACTGATGAGCGCTTTTGGAACACCGAACCTGCAGAAAATATTGGACTTAAGAAAGTCCACTACTACCTTGGCATCATTGGTTCTAGTGGGAATGGCTTCTACCCATCTTGATACATAATCGACGGCAAGCAGGATGTATGAATAGCCATTGGAGATTGGGAATGGCCCCATAAAATCTATGCCCCAGACATCAAAGACTTCGCAAAATAGGATGGGCTGTTGGGGCATTCCATGTCTTTGGTTCAGGGCCATCCCTGCTTTTTGACATCTGTCGCAGGAGGAGACGAATTGATGAGCGTCTCTGAAAATAGAAGGCCAATAAAGGCCACAATCAAGCACTTTCATGGCAGTCCGAGATGAGCCGTAGTGGCCTCCTCTAGGGGCCGAATGGCAGAAGTGGAGGACCGACTTGATCTCGGCATCAGGAATGCACCTGCGGATGATCTTATCACTGCATAATCTCCATAGATAGGGGTCATCCCATACGTAGTACTTAGCATCACTTCTGATCTTCTCTTTGTAAGTTCGAGATGCCTCAGGTGGA
The DNA here is from genome assembly GCA_025330945.1 of Mucuna pruriens. Taxonomy (NCBI): domain Eukaryota; kingdom Viridiplantae; phylum Streptophyta; class Magnoliopsida; order Fabales; family Fabaceae; genus Mucuna; species Mucuna pruriens. The sequence goes on along the minus strand of JAENHJ010000365.1, from coordinate 131,936 downwards.
AATTGAGATGTTGCCACAAAATTACAAATATCTACAAACCATGGTGTGGCCGTCTTGAGGTGCAGGAGTTGCTCGTCAGGGAACTCGTCTCGGATAGGCAATTGTTCGCTTTCTCTTTCAATCCTGCTGAGGTGGTCCGCTACAGAATTCTCAGCACCTTTCTTACCTCTGATTTCTAAGTTGAATTTTTGGAGAAGAAGCATCCACCGGATCAGTCTTGGCTTGGCATCCGGCTTCTTTAGCAAGTACTTGAGAGCCGAGTGATCGGAGAACACAACTATCTTAGAACCGAGAAGGTGGGAGCGAAACTTATCCAAGGCAAACACAATTGCCAGCAGTTCCTTCTCAGTCGTCGTGTAATTTTGCTGGGCCGAGTCCATGGTTCTGGATGCATACGCAATAACATGGACTGGTTGGCCGACTCGTGCTCTCTGGCCGAGAACAGCTCCTAGTGCCGAATTGGATGCGTCGCACATGAGCTCAAATGGCAGGTCCCAGTCTGGTGCTTGCAGGATAGGTGCAGATGTGAGTTTATTCTTCAGCTCCTGAAATGCCTCAATGCAGGGCTGGTCAAAGTTGAAATCCGCATCCTTCTGTAGAAGTTGGGATAGAGGCAGAGCTATTTTGCTGAAGTCCTTAATGAACCTTCTATAAAAACCTGCATGTCCCAAGAATGAGCGAACTTCCCGCACAGAAGCAGGGTTAGGAAGGGAAGTGACTATGTCTATTTTTGCCTTGTCCACTTCGATGCCTCTGTTGAGACTAGGTGTCCCAACACTATTCCCTCGGTCACCATGAAATGGCATTTTTCGAAGTTGAGAACCAGGTTCGTGTCAATGCATCTCTTCAACACCTTGGACAGGTTGTTCAGGCATGCGTCGAATGATTCTGCATACACCATGAAGTCATCCATAAACACCTCCATGCAATCCTATAGCAAATCCGAGAAGATGCTCATCATGCAACGTTGAAATGTACTCGGCGCGTTGCACAGGCCGAATGGCATGCGGGTGTACACAAAAGTGCCAAACGAGCATGTGAAGGTGGTCTTATGTTGATCCTCCGGTGCTATGTGTATTTGCATGTATCCTGAGAATCCATCCAGAAAACAGTAATGGGATTTCCCTGCTATTTTCTCTAACATCTGGTCAATAAAAGGCAAAGGAAAGTGATCCTTGCGGGTTGCCTGATTGAGTCTTCTGTAATCGATACACACCCACCAGCTGTTCTGAATCCGTGTAGGTACCAACTCATCTTGTTGGTTTTTCATGACGGTCATTCCATATTTCTTTGGCACTACTTGCACAGGACTCACCCATTGGCTGAGATAGGGTAGATGATGCCTGCAGCGAGCAGCTTCGTGACTTCTTTCTTGACTACATCTAGAATGGTGGGATTCAGCCTTCGTTGTTGTTGCCTTATGGGCTTAATGTCCTCCTCCATTAATATTTTGTGCATGCATATGGAGGGGTTAATACTTGGAAGGTCAGAAAGTTTCCATCCAATTGCCTGCCTGTGTTGCCTGAGGACTTCTAACAGCCTATCTTCTTGCTCTGGGAGGAGTTGCTTGCAATGATGACCGGGAGCTACTGTTCACTGTCCAGAAAGGCGTATTTTAAGTGGCTAGGCAATGGTTTCAGCTCCATGGGTGTTGGGGATGGAACTGGGGGTTCCCGAGTTACAGCTTTCGAATCCGTCTGGTCAGCTCGTTCCCGACACGGCATTAGGACTGCCGTCATGGCCTCGGCCTTGTACTGCTTCGGCCAACTCGAGTTGAGGTCGGCTTCGGTTTCCTTTGTAGCTTCGATCTCGGATCCGGGTGGAGTAATGAGCTTCTTGGCTCGAGTCTGGTCCTTACTGGCCGAAATGGTCTCGGCAAGTGTGTCGGCTTGCGTGGTTAACTCTTCGGTCGAGTTGACGTTTGACCTTGCGTTGACTCGGTCTTCTTTAGCCGACTTCATTTTGGCCGTGAATATGGTTGCCAATTGTGTAGGTAGAGGTTTCGTAGTCTCGGCAACTTTTATCTCTGCACTATTCTCACTCTCTGAGAGGTTAGGGTAGCAGACTTGGTTTATTAACCTGGTTAGTTCTTTTTCAAATGCCAAGTTGCTAGTGTCACTATGGCAATCCTCAGAGTCTGGGGACTCTAGTGCTTCATTATGATCAGCCTTTGAGTAGCTACTGGCTTCGGCAATTCTAGCAAGATCTTCCATTCCCTCACTGCAACTGTCTAGTTGGAAGTATTCCTCCACCAACTGTTCCATTATGTCTATATGCCAAAGAGAGAGTGGTCTTCGGTGGGGTGCCTCATGGCTTCAAAGATGTTGAACTGCACCAACATATCACCGAATTCCATGGAGAGTGTTCCGGCATGTACGTCAATCTTCGTCCTTGCCGTCATTAGAAATGGCCTCCCCAGTATCAATGTTGATCCTTTTCCAGATGCTTCGTCCTCCATGTCAAGCACATAAAAATCAGCTGGAAATATTATATCATTCACTTGGACGAGGACATCTTCAAGAACTCCCAGGGGTTGCACAATGCTTCTATTAGCAAGCTGTATGGTCATCCCTGTAGGTTCCAGATCTCCGAAATTGAGGGACCTATAAGTTGATGCGGGCATGATGTTGATTGACGCTCCCAGGTCCAACATAGCTTCAGCGAATGTACAATCACCAATGGTGCATGGGACCGAGAAGATACCGGGGTCTCGGCACTTCTTTGGTAAGACCTGTGAAATCCCTGTAGTGGGATTATTCCTAGTTAAGCTTGAGACCACACCTCCAAGTTCTTGATTCCCCTTCATCTTTCGGATTCCTAGTTAAGACCTGCAGTGGCATTCCCTCTCGGATTCGGAATGGGTTGGGAGGGAAGGCTGCTTGAGCCGGGTGACTATAACTCGCTCACAGTATTTGCTAGCTGTCCTATTTGCATCTTGAGATCCTGGATGGTGGCGGTCGTATTCTGTTGGAATTGTAGGTTGCTGGAACTTACTAACTGTTGGAATTCTAGGTTGCTTGTTGCCAGCTGCTTCATTAAATCTTCTAGTGATGGAGAGTTGTTTTGGGTAGGAGTTCTCGGTTGCAGTGGTGGGAAGGATGGTGCTGGGTATTGCGGAATCGGCTGCTGGTAACCAGATACTCCATAGGGTGCATTCGGCATGGATCCGGCTCTTTGAGCTGCATATGGTCCTTGTTGTGGGCTGGGCCGAAATGGTTGTCTCCCATATGGTTGATTATCGAACTGCCGGTTCTAGTATAGCTGCTTCCCGTACTGGAATCCTCCTACGGCTCCAACACTTTCTGTTTGGCCAGACTCGGTCTCTTGGAGAGTGGGGCACAGATCAGTTGGATGCTCCATTGAAGTACATATGCCACAGACCTTTGCTGCCATGGCTGGGTGATGTTGACTAACAGCCAGTTGTCTCACCAGAGATGTCAACTCGGTTAGTTGGTTATCCATCCTTTGGTTGGAGGCTGCACCGATTTCGTTCACTGGCCGAGATGGATTCGGCCCTCTGATCCCAAATTGTTGAGTGTTGCTCGCCATGTTCGAGATCAGATGCCTTGCTGCTACTGGTGTTTTGTCCATTAACGCTCCTCCATTGGCGGCATCAATCATGCTCCTGTCCATCATTGATAGTCCTTCGTAAAAGTACTGGATCAGCAGTTGTTCGCTGATCTGATGATGGGGACAGGTGGCACAAAGCTTGTTGAAGCGCTCCCAATATTCGTGCAGAGTCTCTCCTGTATGCTGCCTTATCCCACAAATTTCCTTCCTAATGGTCACAATCCTAGAAGCTGGGAAGAATTTTTCTAGGAAGGTCTGTTTCATATCTCCCCAGGTGTTGAAGAGTGCTGGCTGCAAATATAACCAGTCCTTTGCAGCTCCATCCAGGGAGAATGGAAATGCCTTCATCTTGATGTAATCTTCTGGGATTCCCTACGGCCTCATCGTGGAACAAACCACGTGAAATTCTTTGAGATGCTTGTGGGGGTCTTCTCCTGCAAGACCATGAAATTTAGGCAACAAGTGTATCAAACCAGACTTCAATTCATATGTCTGAGCCGGCTCCAGTTGTGGATACTGGATACACCATGGTTGGTACACCACATCTGGAGTGGCTAGCTCTTTCAACGTCCTGTCTTGGTATTCCATCTGCCCTGGCTCTGTGAAATTGTTAGTACTAGTAATAAAATGGTCAGAACAAAACTGGTCAGAGTTAATGGCAGAATTCACACCATTACTGATATTTACTATGGTATTTCTAATTTTTCGCAATCTGCGTAAAGTTAGTTCTATTTCAAGATCAAAAACATGCAGTGGGTCAGTACTACTCCTAGTCATGCATTATGCAGAATTCAAAGTAATTAAAGCAGCAATTAATTCTACTAAAAACAGAATGTGGTCAATATGTACTGCAAAATTAAATGTAATGCAGATTTAGAAAATTTAATGTATGCATTGCAGAATTAAGAATTTCTTCTATATTTATATGTGTATATTTGTTTTTGTTTTATCAGTGAATTCACGCAGAGATTTATTGACAAATTCAAACTCAACAACTCTAAACAAAACTTCTTACAACTCGGATTCGACTCAGTTTACTTGGCACACCGAAACACAAAAGAACTTGTGTCCCCGGCAACGGCGCCAATTTGATGATGCGTGTTTTTCTAGTCGTTTTGAACGCGCTTATCAAATAACTAAAGCTAACTATAGCATAGCTAACCCTAGGTCATTCTTCTTAAGGACACAGTGTGCTCAGTTGTGATTTAGTGTGCAACAAATGGAAGTAGAATCTCGGTGTAAAATACCGACTCGTCTCGGCTATGGCCGAGTTGCTCTCAACAAAGACTGAACTGAGTTGATCTCAACAGAGACGATCCGGCTTGGTCTCGGTTAAGTGTAGACAGACGCGACAGAGGTGGACTATCTCTGTCTCAGACTTAAAGGCAGTAAACAAGGGGGTTTGGAATGCAATTGGAATCAAAACAGAGGTTAACTATAATCAAATACAACTACGCTACTCCTAATGCTATTACTATTACTGTGTTCATGTTTAGTTCCAATAATCAAGTTCTTTCTAGTTCAATCACTCCAATTATAGTCCTCATCAGCCTCCAGTGTTCTTATGGCAATCGCCAAAGGTCCGTCCCTTACCATACCGAGGATTTACACAATGGCCACCTCATCAGTTGGCAGAGATTAAGTTCAAGCTGATTTTAGATTCTCAATCAACAATCGTTAAGTGATTACCTACTGAATTAGCTAAACCAGTTCCAATTGGCTTAGTTTAACATTGCTCCGTTACCAGGTGCAATCGCAACATAGTAATTGAACTTAAATTTCAGGAATGCAATGGAGTTCAGAATTCAGAAAACACTCATAATATTGAAAGCAAAATACAAACACAGGGCCTGGATTCGATGATTCCATCTTCCATGACGATCGCCATGGACGACGGCAATGATTCACCTCAACTAGCTAAGACGCTGAGGTTCAGGTCCACAAGAGTGCGTTGGTGCTCCAATCGGTCTGCTCTGATAACCTTCAGTCTCTCAATTCTTAACCTGCATTTCCTCAATCGAGAGAAACGCCATTATCAGCACTGTGTACCACCGTGAGCGGAGGAGAAGAGAACGAGAGAATTCAGAATTATGAACGCGGGAAAGTTTGAATGCCAAAAAGCCCCTATTCGTTCAAAGTTCTATCTATTTATACATGAGTGGACATAGCTAACGATGCTAACGGAATTACATGTACAATTCCTATTCTGCCCTTGCTGTGACTTGCGTTGCAAGCTACTCCAGGTAGTGACGTGAAGCTGAGCTGGACCCACGGTGTTTTTGATTGCTAACGTGGAGTTCCACCTAGATCTGCCTGACTGGGCTCTCTACATAGGTTGAGTCTCGGCCTGGCCGAGAGGCTCTCGGCCTGGGCTTCTGATGGCGGGCTGAGTTTAGCTAAACCTGCAATGAAGAGATAGTTAGCTAAAAACCTTGATTAAGCACAGATTGTGTTTTACTCAAGTTTAGGCCATAATTCTGGATCTTAGCTAACAGTCATCTTTTAAGCTCGTGAGTTGTTCAATGGTACCCTTCTTAGGTCCACTTAAGATGTGCATTTTATGACCCATCATACACCTCCGCCCAACAACCCCAAAAGGAACATTGCTGCCCAAATGAAGCTGATCCAGCCAAGGCACGTTCCTTCCCAGTAGAGTCTAGCTCAGTTGCCATGTCACTCCAGGAGAAGGGTGCAACACACAAATGATCATTTAAGGGTAGCAAGGTCAATTAGGAATCTATAAATTAGTTACGAGTTTGTTAGGATTACGCGTGCGTCACAAGTTACCAAGCTCATGTATATATAGGGGTGCTAGTACACGTTCTAAGGGGTTGAATTCAGAGTTTTATCCATTTCATTTACGCTTCATCCTCTCACTTTCGCTCTCCATTTCTCGGTGGTGCACAATGTTTCAGTGCAACATCTCTCTTAGTTGAGGAGGTGTAGGCTAGGAACTAGGAAGTCAGATGTTATCAAAGGTAATCACTCGATATAGCTGACACACTCTAGTGGACTGAATCCTCAGCATTCTAGCTAGTGTTGGTGAACCATCACCGTTCTTCCATAGTGGTTGTTGTGGAAGTCGAAATCCATGAATTCACTCCTTGTATCAGTACTCTGTTTCAGTGATATAATTGGTTTGAATTTCTTATCATTTGATTGTAAATCCTGTTTTTAATTTACTTTCACCATGTTGCGATTGCACATTTGTAAGAGTATATCAACGTTAGACTAGGTCGGTTGGAACTAGTTTAACAACTTAATTAGGTAATCGATAAGAGAACCTAAAATCAACCACGTACATACTCCCTGCCAACTGATGAGGTAGCGGTTCTGTAAATCCTCGGTATGGCAATGAATAAACTTTCGGCAATTGTTGTAAGAACTCTAGGTTGATTTGGAATCACAAACTTGAGGGAAAAACCGAGAACGAATTGCTTATTAAACTCTATGTTGGTACAGTCATAGTTAGTATAGTTTAGCTTGCATTTACTTTTGTACTTAGTTTACTTTCTACCTTACTTTACAGCACTACGCACCCCCTTATTACCTGTATTTCAGTTCGAGACTGAGTCCAGTATGACTCTATCGCATTTGTTTGTGTTCGAGTTCACGCTTAGCCAAGACAGTGTCGGATACAGCTCAGCCGAGTCTATAACGGATCTGTCTCTACCAAAAGCAACTCTCTAATTTCCATATTAAGTCATAATTGATCACACTGTGTCCTTGAGAGATTCGACCTAGGGTTACGCTATGTTATAGTTAGCCTTAGTTTTATTTGATAAACAGAACACTACTAAAATGAGTCTTACAGGTGAAGACCCCCACAAGTACTTAAAATAATTTCATGTGGTTTGTTCGACAATGAGGTCGCAGGGGATATTAGAATATCAAGATAAAGGCATTTCCATTTTCCTTGGATGGATCTACTAAGGATTGACTCTATTTGCAACCAGTTCTTTTCAACACTTGGGGAGATATGAAGCGCATGTTCCTAGAGAAGTTCTTCCTGGTGTCCAGAACTACGACCATCAGAAAAGAGATTTATGGGATAAGGCAACATTCTGGAGAGACTCTACATGAATAGTAGGAAAGATTTAACAAGCTATGTGCCACATGTCTACATCATCAGATCAGCGAGTAACTGCTGATTCAGTATTTCTATGATGGTCTGATGATGATGGACAAAAGCATGATTGACACTACAAGTAGAGGAGCATTAATGGACAAGACACCAACAAAAACGAGGCACCTAATCTCCAATATGGTAAGCAATACACAACAGTTTGGGATCAGAGGAGCTGACCCATCTTGGATGGTGAATGCAGTCGGTGCAATTGACAACCTGAGATTGACAAATCAATTGACTGAGCTGACATTACTGGTAAGGCATATTGCTATTGGACAACACTAACCAAATATGGCAACAAGAGTTTATGGCATTTGTACTTCCATGGAGCAGCCTACAGATATGTGCCCAACACTACAAGAAACCGAGTCAGACCATTGATGAGTCATAGATTATGCATCTTTTATGGTTCTAAGAAGGATGTTTTCAAGACTATCTTGTACTTAAGAATTCAGTGTTAGTTGAGATTCATGTTGTGGACCTAAAAATAGAGAAAACACAAATTTGTGCTAATTTGAGGTTCTTAACTAACTCTTCTATTCTTGCAGGATCAGCCGAGATGTTCTAAGGTCCATCATAAGAAGACTTGGCCGAGATGAAGTCATCTCGGCCAAGACCATCTCCATCTCGACCAAACCGAATCAGGCTATGCTTCACAGCCCACCAGCCCAAGTAGGGGCAGTCCAATAAGGGGCAGCTCAAAGATGTTATCCACGTCAGCTATCCAACTTAGGGCCACCTCAACTCTAGCTCAACTGCCACGTCTCTCCTAGATTAGCTCAATGTGCAAATTATGAAAGGGTAGAATAGGCAATTCACGTTGTAATTTTGTTAGGAATCGTTAGGAGTAGCAGGTCATAGCTTGTGTATATATAGGAGGAGTTGTGCACTTTTTAGGGATCTTTGAATTCACTCTTAATACACTTCCATTATTTCCATTCTTCGCTCTCATTTCTCTCCGTTCATGGTGGTGCACGGTGCTGCATTGGTGTTTCTCTCTATCGAGGAAATGCAGGTCTAAGATTGGGAAGTCGAAGTTTGTCAGAGAGGACTGACTGGGATTCCCAACACACTTTGGTTAATTTGATCCTCAACGCTCAGGCTATTCGAGGTGAACCACCACCATCAACCATGGCAATCGTCGTGGAAGATGGATCCACCTGAATTTAGACCACTGTGTTTGTACTTTGTTTTCTATTAATCAATTTCATTCTACATTTCTTATCTTCGTTCCCTTCCTCTTCTTCAACTCATGATTTTATCCGTGATTGCAACTGAATTGTGAGCAATGTTAAGCTAAGCAGATTGGAACTGGTTTAACTAATTCAGTAGGTAATCACTTAACGATTGTTAATCGAGAACCTAAAATCAGCTCTAAACTTAATCCCTACCAACTGATGAGGTAGCGATTGCATAATTCCTCGATATGGCAATGGACAAACCTTTGGCGATTGCCATAAGACTTCCCAAGGCTAATATGGACTGAGCACTGAAGTGCGGAAATTGGATTGGACTGGACTAATAGAACTGAACACAAACACAGTTATATAATAATAATAATAATAGTAAAACCTGTAGCATTAGTATATGTTCACTGCATTCGTAGAATTAGTTTATTTCCTGCTTTACTTACATTCCAACCCCCCTGTTTACTGCTTTTCAGTCCGTGATAGAGATAGTCCATCTCTGTAGCGTCTGTCTGCACTCAGCCGAAACCAAACCAGATTGATCCCTCTCGAGATCATCTCGGCTTAGTTTCTTTCGAGAGCAACTCAGCCGAGACGAGTCAAATTACTTCACAGATTCTACGTCATTTTACTTCACACTGAATCACAATCGAGCACACTGTGTCCTTGAGAAGAATGACCTAGGGTTGACTATACTATAGTTAACTTTAGTTATCTGATGCCCATTAAGATGACTAAAAATGAGTTTATCAACCATCCAAAGAGTGTTGGAGCAATAGGTGGTTATTAGTACGAGAAGCAATCGTACGAGAGTCGACAGTTTGATAATCAACAATTTGGAAGGCAGCAATTTTGGCCAAGTTCTAGTCAAGGGCCATATTCGGCTCAATGATTTGGATCTGCTCCGAGTGTGCCTCCAAGTCAAAGTTGTTATCAACAGACGAGTCCGCAATACTAGGCACCACCATTCCAACAACAACAACAATAGAGAATGCTCTCATAAGGCAACTCACCATCTCTAGAGGACCTGATAAATCAGTTAGCAACAAGCAATATGGAGTTCCAGCTAAACATGAACTCTAGCAACATGCAGTTCCAACAAAATATGAGCGCCACCATCCAAGACCTCAAGACGCAGATAGGACAGTTGGCCAACACTGTGAGTCATATACAGTCGGCTGGGTCCAGAAACCTTCCTTCACAGACAATTCTGAATCCAAGGGGGAATACGAGCGTAGTATCACTGAGAAGTGGTAAAGAATTACCACAAGTAGTGTCACAGCAAAGGCAACGACCAGCTGATGCCGAGTCTGAGCTAGATGCTAACAGTAGGTGCCTCAGCATGATAGATCTGTCCCATTACCGTTCCCAACCCGAACCATTTCAGCAAGGAAGCCTGAATCCAATGAAGAGTTGTTGAAAATGTTTTGGAAGGTGGAAATCAACATTCTACTCCTAGATGCCATAAAGTAGATTCCCAAGTACGCAAAATTCCTTAGGGAGTTGTGAGTGCACAAAAGGAAAAAGATGAAAAGGAGGGGTGGAATTGGAAGGAATAGTGTCAGCGTTAACCAAAAACGATGCCATCATTACTAGATCACAACAAGACCTGCAAAAGAAGTGTCGAGACCCTAGAATTTTCTTTGTCCTATACACCATTGGTAATTGTACCTTCGCTGATGCCATGTTGGACCTAGGAGCCTCAATAAATGTCATGCCAACATCAATCTACAAATCCTTGAATTTCGTTGATCTGAAGCCCACTAGAATGACAATAGAGCTAGCAAATAGAAGTATTGTTCAACTGTTAGGTGTTCTCAAAGATGTACTAGTCCAAGTCAATGAACTAATTTTCCTAGCCAACTTCTATGTGCTGGATATGGAGGACGAGACATCAGGGAAAGGGTTTACCTTGATTCTAGGATGACCATTTTTAATGACTGCTAGAACAAAGATTGATGTGCATGCCAGGACACTCTCAATGGAGTTTAGTGATAATTTGGTGCAGTTCAAATTTTTAAAGCAATGAAGCACCCCACTGAGGACCCTACTTTCTTTGGTATTGACATAATTGATGAGCTAGTTGAAGAACACATGCAACTAGACACCGACAACGTTGAATTTTTGAAATTTGTTGGAGACACTGATGTATTTGATTACTTGGGGTCTATAATAGATGAAGCTGACTATGATAAATTATGGGGAGTACACAATCTTTCCAACTCCGAGGATGATATTGCTGACCTTGCTAACTTGGGTCATGAGGTTGAATTTTTTATTTGTTTGACCAAGTGTGCAAGTATGATGAACTAGAGTTCTCAAATCGTGTAGAAGTCCAAGTTACCAAGGCCAAAAAGTCATTATCAACGTAAGTGGCAACGATTTTTACTACCGAGTATGATTTGGTCAATAAAGGCCAAGATCTGATGAAGGTCGAGTCCGACTTGAGTATATAGTAGAGAGCCGAAAGCAAATCGAACAGTGAAGGCCGAAAGTAAGTCGAAGCCAAATCCATATCGAACAACCGAGTCCGAAACCTGGTTCCATTCGAATTCAACTCCAATGGGAAGATGAAAGTTGAAGCCGACTTTAGTAACTAGACAATAACCTAGTTCAATTTGAACAATTTGAGTTGGTAGCAACAAAAGGTCGAGATTAATTTGATGCATTCAGTGTCGAGTCCAACCCAAGTCAACCAGTCGGATTCGAAACCAACTGATATCTCTCCATCTCTACCACTAGCAAAGCTTAAGTCGTTGCCAAGTCATTTAAAGTACGCCTACCTGGGCAACGATCAACAATTCCTTGTAATAATTGCTAACAATCTCCACCAAGAGAAGGAGGAGAAATTGTTGCAGGTCCTAAGGCGACACAAGAAGGCAATAGGGTGGAAGTTAGCTGACCTTCCTAGCATAAACCCATCGATCCACATGCATAGAATTTTAATGGAGGAGGAAGCCCGTCCAATAAAGCAACAACGGAGAAGGTTGAATCCGACCATCCTAGACGTGGTCAAGAAGGAAGTAACGAAACTACTTGTTGTTGGGATTATCTATCCCATCTTGGATAGCCAATGGGTTAGTCCAGTACAAGTAGTACCCAAGAAGTCTAGGATGACCATAACGAAGAACCAGCATGATGTGAGTTTGCATTAACTATTGCAAATTAAACCAGGCGACTCGCAAGGATCACTTTCCCTTGCCTTTTATTGATCAAGTCCTGGAAAAAATAGCAGGAAAATCCCATTATTGCTTCCTGGATGGATTCTCTAGATATATGCAAATCCACATTGCACCTGAAGATCAACACAAGACTACCTTCACTTGCCCATTTGGTATCTTTGCATACACACGCATGCCATTTGGCCTATGCAATGCTCCAAGCACATTTTAATGATGTATGGCCAGTATCTTCTCGGACTTGCTACAGGACTGCATAGAAGTCTTCATGGATGACTTCACAGTGTATGTTGAATCATTTGATGCATGTTTGGAAAGCTTATCCCGAGTGTTGACTAGATGCATGTTTGAATCAAGTTTATCCCGAGTGTTGCCATTTCATGGTGACTGAGGGAATTGTGTTGGGACACCTTGTATCCAATAGAGGCATTGAGGTTGATAAAGCTAAGATAGATATCATTACCTCTCTTCCTAACCCCGCTTCTGTGCAGGAGGTTCGCTCATTCCTTGGACATGCAGGGTTCTATAGAAGGTTTATCAAGAATTTCAACAAGATTTCCCTGCCATTGTCCAAGCTGCTACAAAAGGATGTGGACTTCAATTTTGACTAGCCCTATGTTGAAGCTTTTCAGGAGTTGAAAACTTGACTCACATCCACACGTATTCTCCAAGCACCAATTAGGAGTATCCATTCGAGCTCATGTGTGACGCCTCCAATTCAACACTCGAAGTCGGCAAGCAAGCACATGTGATTGTGTATGCATCCTGGACAATGGATTCAGCCCAATTGAATTATACGACAACTGAAAAGGAGCTGCTGGCAATTGCATTTGCCTTGGACAAATTTTGTTCATATCTGATTGGCTCCAAAATCATTGTCTTCTCTGACCATGCAACATTACGATTCTTGTTGAAGAAGCCTGACGCAAAGCCAAGACTGATTCGGTGGATGCTTCTTATCCAAGAATTCGATATTGAAATCAGAGATAAGAGGGATGTTGACAACTCAATGGTAGACCACTTGAGTACAATCGAGAGGGAAACCGATCCAATGCCAATCTGAGATGATTTCCCTAATGAGCAATTACTGCAAATGAACATGTCTACACCATGTTTTGCAGATATCTATAATTTTGTGGTTGCATCTCAGTTTCCACCAAAGGCATCTGGTAGTACAAAGAGAAACATAAGAGTGATGTCAAATGCTACATATGGGATGATCCATATCTTTGGAGACTTTGCAATGATCAAGTCATTCGCAGGTGCATTCTGGATTCTAAGATCAATTCAGTCCTCCAATTTTGTCATGCAGCATCTAGAGGCGGTTATTATGGAACAACTCGGACAGGCCGGAAAGTACTGGACTGTGGGTTCTATTGGCCCACTATTTTCCAAGACGCCACTTATTTGTCTCAACCTACAAACAATGTCAAAAAGAAAGAATGGCCATAAGCCAAAGGCATGAAATGCCCAGCATCCAATTTTGTTCAGTGAAGTGATAAAGATGCACACAATTTTGTCAGCAAGTTTCCAATCAGAGACAAAGATAATATTTTCACAAAGACTTTCTGAAAAAATAGAATATAGAAATTTATATTTTATATTCTATTTTTTTATTATATATAATAAGGCGAAGGAAGTATAACTACTTTACCAATAGTTAAACCGAATCAAGAGATGTTTCAGCTTATATTTCCTACTAATGTAATTTTGTAATTGACATAAGAACTAGTATCTAATTCTAATAAGTATTGGAATCTTTAATTGATTGAAAAATTCAAATTATATATATATATATATATTAGCATTCTTATTATTATATTAATATTTTTAATTACTAATAATTAATATTAATTATTAGTAAGTTATAGTAAGGAATTAAAGTTTTATTATTTATTATATATAATAAAAATTTCATATAAAATAATAATAAATAATTAAGAAATAAAAAATATGAATTGTAGAAAGATAATTAGTCTATTCATAAAAGGAGATGAGATCATAAGAAAAATATAACCGATTTTTCCTTTGTTTAGGCTACTTCCTATCTGCTAGAAGTTTCAAGTTTAACACTAATATTTTACCGAAAAATTCAATAAATCTAAGTGTAGTGTTAGGTGTATTGTTTCTTTTGAAAATGGAGTGTGTGCGAGTTATTTATTTCAAAGAATATATTGGATCCAACCAAACTACACTTTTTCATTATAACTAAGAAAATGTGCATAATCTGGTGAATTACTTCTAAATTGATTAATTTTTTTCAATATCCATATTTTAAGAAAAAAAATTAAGAACCATAGCATTTCATGATTTATTGGTAAATCCACTTTGATCGTCTATTAACCATAATTTTGGACTACTATCATGGTTAAAGTGAGTCGTTTGAAGTCTAAACGCAATGTAGTACTCTTTCTACCACTATGTTAATAGATAAATGAAGTGGTTCCAATAAGGTTATTAGATTTTTTTATATAGAACACCCATGTTGATAAAATGGTTTGAATCCTCTTTATGGTGAAAAATTGAAAATTCGGTGAATTTAACCTTATATAAAATGCATAATCGATGACCTATGTTCATATATAAATTAATAAGAATTCTTTGGATTTGAAGAAAAAAAACAACTTTATTGACATATAGTTGTTCAGTCAAAAGAGTCCTCTAAATATTTTGGTCTTAATTGGTAATTGCTTTAAATATTTGAAAAATATAAATAGAGAAGAGAGAATAGGCTCATTACATAAAAAAATAAGAAAATTTCCCATTAAGTAATTGAGTGTGAAAGTCAAATGAATTGAAAGATTCTAGTTTGGTTCGAGAAGAGATCATAGACATTTTGAAATGAATGGGAAAAGAGTATACTTTTATTGAGTGATTTATTAGATAATCGAAAATAGGTAATCTTGAGAACTATTCGAAAGTCAAAAGAACTGTGGGAAGGAGTCATTGAGCAGTTGAAAAAAACCCAAGCCCACTTAAGGAAAGTAGAAATGGACGCAAATCAATTTTCGAGTGAATGACTATTCTGAGATAGAATGAGAAAAAAATGAATTTAATTAATTCAATTTATACAACTTTGGAACAATTAGAAAATTAAAAAAAAATGAAGCCATTTACTTTGAACAACTAAGAGTGGTTAATCAAGTCCGACAACAGGTTTTACAACCAAGCTTACAAGGAGCTCTCAGAGCTCTTAGAACTTTTATCCCTTCTAAGGAGTTTTTCTTTTCTCCTTTCCTTACCCTTCTAGTTGGTACTTGTTGTAGGGTAGGACATCTTTCCATGCCTGCTAAGTTAAGATTCAACCCTAGAGGCTTAGTGCACAAGTGTAGAAATAAAAGTATAATTATGTAACTCCACAATGTCTTGAATGTCTCTATTTAAACTATGTAAAAATCTAGCCGTTGTGGATTTTTGAGACTCAACAATTTGAGCTCTAATCAAAGTAACTTTCATTACTCTTCTACATATATTTTTTGCAACTTTACAAATAATCTCTTTTGTAATGCAAGGGTTAAAATCTTTCCTTCATCTCTCTCTTCAACTCCTCCCAAGATTCAATAGATGATCTCCGCATATCCTTTATTTGCAAAACAGTTTCATTCCACCAAATGAAGGCGCATTCTTCAAAAGATAACGCAATTAGCTTGACATTTATTGAATCTTCACAATTAATGCAATCAAGATTTTCCTCAACTTTTAATTTCTAATCATAATATCCATCTATATTATCATTACCATAAAATGGAGGGATTTTACCTTTGATGAACTCCTATGAACTCTTTTTTGTTCATCCTTAGGTCTTTCACACCTCTTACAACTTTTTCACTTCTATGTGATCTACTAAACTTACTATCATGACTTCCACAATATTCATCACAACTTAGCTTATGCTAATTATGAGAATGTGTCCCTCATAATTCTTACTTAAATCTTAATTCTCATCAAGAATTGCTAATTTTTGTTGCAAATCTCTATTAAACATACCAATTCTTTCATGAATAGTGACGTTTTCTATCATCTTCTTCCCTAAATCCACTTTTGATTTTCGTTCTTAGTTTTTTCTCCAAATTCCAAAAACTTAAATCATTGAATCTTGAGTTGAATTGAGAATATTTCAAGGAGGCGCACATCAGGATGCAACCATTAGCAAGCTAATACCTTCAACAAACTGTTATGCGTAACACCATTATATACTTACCGGTAGTCGGGCATTTTTTTTCTTGCATGCAGGGAGGAGTTTCTCCAATACATACCTTAATTCAGTTATCGTGATAGAATTTGATTATTTTTTGTAGAAGAATTTGATTATTTAATTGAAGAATTTCACTGCTTAAAGAAATAGAAAATGTGAAGTAAATAATACATATATACCTTCAGAATTCAATATTTCATAAACTCATAAAACTTAATCCACTTTAATAAAAGATAAATACATCCTTTCTAATTTTACAGACTATTTGATAAAACCTTAATTGAACAATATAGATTGGTTTCAAGTTTTTTCCCAATAGTTGAAAGATCAAATTTTGGGTATAAGAAAAGGAGTTGATCCCCGCATCAAATATTACAAAGTAGTCCTAGTACTGGAATTCATAGTAGTATCCTTTTTCCATTGACACATTCATAAAGCTAATTCTGGTTCACACGAGTTTTTTCTTTTTTCTATTTTTTATGTTCTGTTTTACCAGGAAATGATAGTTATATAATTGGAGAGGAAATGTAAGCCAGGTTTTATATATGCTCTTAGGTTGACAATCTGAGAAGCCAATACATGGCTATAAGGGTTCACAGATCTGTAAGGAGATAGGCATCTGATGGACTATGCTCTGATACAGAAATCTTAGTTCTATATAAATTGTAATTACATCTTTAGATTTTACACAGTTTAATGAAAGAGACAGTTCAAAACACATCTACAAAAGTTTGTGTATGAAATATAAGGTTTTATCAAGTGTTCAGTTTTCAATCCATAAAAAGACAATGTCTAACAAGAATTTCTCCATGTATCTGTAGATGATAATTATCATACATCACCCACCAGTTTGTTGGAGCAATAAAAGCATATCAGATGAACTCTATCCACCCTTTCATATCAGACAAAATATATTTATGCAAGCTAATCAGAAAGGTAGATTTGTAGCCAAGCATATGCCAAATTTTTCTTCGAAAACATATGGTTGTAAATGAAAAGAAAAAAAGGCATATGATTCAAAACTACAAAGCCTTTTCTCTCCTAGGAAATAAAGGAAAAGGGGTGGACATGAAAACACTTCATAAGAGACATTTAAGTCTTGCAAATGTGAGATAGCCTGTGTGACCTCTAGCTTCACCACAAGGTCTAGCCATAACAGATGAAATAGGACTGCTGATCACATTGCCTCCATCTGAACACTGTCTCCTCTTGCAAGGAAGTGAACCATTAGAGCCATTCCCATTCCCGTCTGTGCTCTCCAGTTTCTCTTCTCGAACTTCATATGTGCGTAGCAGTACCTCAAAAGTCCTTATATCTTTTACATAAGAAAACATTTACAGAGGAATTCTGTCAGTGCTTATACAAATAAACCTTAATTGCATATATTATATGAGAGAGAGAGCACCAAAAGATAAGCAAAATAGTAGTCCAACAGCTCAGGTCTAAGATGGTCTTCGGCCTAGTTTTTCTGAGCTTCTTTTTCTCCTTAAAAGTATAAGTATCTCCAATTAGCTTCTACATAAGCTCTAGTTTTTGGACTTTTGTTCATTAGGAAAAGGAAAGATTCAACTTTCATTTTTATGAGCTTTTTCAAAATTGTGTTTGGCCCAACTTCTCCTTTTCAAGAGAAGCGATGCCCCAAAAAAATTGGCCAAATGCTCCCTAAATAATAAGTATATAGATAAAGATAGAAAGAAGAAAACTGGGCAGCACCAGTGAAGCTGGTTTGAAGCACTTCACTTGATCGTTGAACTTGTTCAATACACGGGGAGAACGAACACAATGTGCCATCTTGTTTTAACATTTTTGCAGCTGAAGGAGTAGCTAGCCAAGGTTGAGGTAGATCCAAAAATACTGCGTCAGCCAAGCCAGTGAACTCATTGGGAAATCCCTCACCCTGAATGTCCCTGACTCCTACAGTGACTAAGCTGCTTAGACCAGTCCTCCCAAAATCATCCCTGAAAAGAAAGGAGAAGTAAAATATAACAGGAATGATTCTGTATTTCCTTTTAAAACAAACATCTCAAGTGAATTCTCTCACACACATACAGATAGAACAAAGATACTATATTTATTATAAGATTTCTAAATAATGCTTTGTCAAGTCCTAAATGATGCAACCCATTAAAGATGAGTAAAGGTGTATTAGTTTACCAAAAATATGACTTAAAATTTTATCAACAAGACAACAAAAGAACACAATCTAAAGCTATTAAAAAACAACACAAGGCATTGATGAAAGCTAAAATACACATGTCAAATGTTAACAGATACAGTATTTAAAGTAGCAATGTCAATAGAGTCTCTCGTTACCTAGCTGATCCAGCCCTTTGCTCGTGGAAATCAAATGTATAGACATGCCCTGTAGGAGCCACTGCCCTTGCAAGTGATGTAGTTAATGATCCACTTCCAGTACCAGATTCAAGAACCAAGCAACCAGGAACAATCTCCAGGTACATGACAACAAAGCTAATATCAGCAATATATAGAATCTGAGTCCTGTGACTTAAAACAAGAGTCCACAATTCTGGTGTAGGAGCCAACAAGTAGACAAAACCACTCTTGTTGCTGAATACTTTGGACCCAAATGGCTTTCCAATCCAGTCTGAATGCTTAAAAACACCAAAACGGTTCTGCAGGACTGATCCCTCAGACACTGTTACAGCCTTCGTGTTGTCATGCCTTTCATAAACAATAACCAAATCACCATTACCGATTGACCGATTAAATGAAAACCTTTTTGCAGGATCACTGGCCAGCATGTTATGAGTCTACAAATCTTTCAGTCCACTCAAAAAGAACATGTATCTGCCATCCAAATCTACAGAGAAACAAATGATACATGAGTCGAGTGTTTTTTGTTTTTTTTTTCAAATTCACAAAAAAGTAAAAATTAAAACAGTACATACACTTTTGAATTCAGATTTCTTTTTACATGGTCATATTTTATATTCAATGTTCATTTTTCAAGCATACAATACTGCCGTTAATCCCCACGAACACCAAAAATAGATGGGATAACTTAGACATGTTGAGCAAATAAAACTATGAAAGTAAAAACAAATTAAAAATGTTGACAACATACACTTACTATAATTATTATTAGGAAAATGCTAACCAGTACTCCCAAGGAATCAAAAGTGAAAAAAAAGTTATTGCAAAATGTAACACTGAACTCTTCATGATTTCTAATACAATTTCAATGTAATAATATTCAATAAAAAAATTATTTATTGATTTCTTAATATAACTAGTTATTGTGACCCTTATTATTTTTACACCTCAAGCATACAATACTGGCATACACATTTTTCCACGAAGACCACCAAATAGATGGCATAATAAATAGGAAGCTCTTCTCAGTTCTCACTTCCAATACTTGTACATAAGTTGAGAATAAAACCAATGTAATTGAAAAAAAAAAAAAAAAAAGGAGTAAAACCCAGTACAAGGTCACAAATTCCAAACTTTGTTCCGGTAAAATTTAAGGTAAGGACCCAAAATTCCATTGGAAACTTTGAGCATAAAATCAAAGAAGCACAAGAGAAGAAAATCCAAAGAGTATCACAAACTCCAAACTTTGTTTCAGCGAAGTTTTAAAAAGACATTTAGTTGTTTCCTCTCTGAAACGGTTGCTGATGGCACAACCGCAATATACAACGAAGAATGAAAGGAAGGCAAAGACAAAGCAGCACGTAGTTAAGTGAGAGAAATGTCTTACATTTTTTCCATTCGAATTAGGAAAGTGGGTATAATGGCTTCGAGACCAGACTTCCAAAGCTTAAACCTTGATGCAACAACAACAGCGCCAAGAGGAGAAAAGGTGGAACTGAACACGACGTACGTTTTACAGAAGAAAAAAAGTTAAAAAAGAATGTGCGAAAAAAATAATTATTGTCCGAGTAAGTTATAGGTTAAATTATTTTTGGTTCTTTTATTTATTTTTTATTTAATTTAATTTTTTATTATTAAAAAATTTAATTTGATTCATCCATTTTTTAAAATACTTCAACAATTTTTTTATCCAAATTCACTATAGTGTATTGTCTTAGTGACTTAAATACAATTTATAAAAAA
The DNA here is from genome assembly GCA_025330945.1 of Mucuna pruriens. Classification (NCBI taxonomy): domain Eukaryota; kingdom Viridiplantae; phylum Streptophyta; class Magnoliopsida; order Fabales; family Fabaceae; genus Mucuna; species Mucuna pruriens. The sequence goes on along the minus strand of JAENHJ010000365.1, from coordinate 111,599 downwards.
TAAATTTAACATAATGATGATTTTGAACTACTATTATAATAAAAAATAGTTTAAATTTTATTTATTAACAAATTTTCACAGTTTTTCATTACTAGAATTTAAAATATTACTTTAATTATTTTTTTCCTTGTAAACATAACCCAAAATCATATTTATGTAGAAATAAAATGTAAAGAATAATTAAATATTTTTAATTTATTACACGAAATCAACCAAAATTTTTGGACTTTTGTCTTCGATAAATTAAAAAAAAAAATTTTAAATTAATTTTGAGAAAAACAACTCTGATCTTTGTGGTTGGTTCTATATGTAGTTCTATTGAATAAAGTTGCTCCAAGAGTCAAATCTATGTGATTTTCAATACTCTCAAGAGTGGTAACTCATGAGGTACATCCTTCAAGAACATATCCTTGAACTCTTCAAGTAACTTTTCAAAACCATATAGGAAAAGAAATCAAAGAAGGAGAAACATTTAAGAGCACGTTAGTTGAAAAAGCAATTAAGGGTTCCCTCTTGGCCAAAAAGACCTTTTTCACCTCCCTATGGCTAATTAGGAGAAATTCCTTTCTTTTTTCCTCTTTTTTTTTTCTTTTTTCACTCTTTGTTGGCTCTTTTTCTCTCTCATTTTTCTCATATTTTTTTGCTTTATTTTCTCTTTCACTCTTGCTTTTCTCACTACTTTTCTCTTTTTCCTTACTTTTCTTCCTCTCGGCCTTAGCCTTACTCATCACATCCTCCTTGTTCCTCTTGGTTTTCTCACTTGTTTTTCTCTCCTCTTCTCTTTTTATTCACATTTTATTTTGATCCTCAGTTACTTCCCTTGTAGACAAAGGTTTGAGGACTACCTTTTGTCCCATATGTACAAATGAAAAACCTATTGGTAACTCCATCATGAGTCACCCTCCTATCAAATTGCAAAGGCCTACCTAGCAAAATGTGTGTAGCCTCTATGGGCATCACATCACACACCACCTTATCCTTATAATTCTCTAAGGTAAAGGCCAAAGCTACTTGTTTGTCTATCAACAACTCACCCCTCTCACTAAGTCATTACAAATTATAAGGTTTAGGATGTGAAAAGGTATGGATAACTAATTTCTCTACTAGCCAAAGACTAGAAATTAACACTACTACCCCCCATCTATGATGATAGAACGCAACTTACCCATGACTAAGCACCTAGAGTGAAAGATATTCTCTCTTTGATTCTCAACCTCCTCCACCACTTGGCTATTCATTCTAACCATAAGAAGATCCCCCTCATAATGGGAACCCTCACTAGATGACTCACTCTCACTATTGGAGGAAGTTCCCTCATGTGAACATTCACTCTCCACTTCTCCATTATTCCTCAACATCATGGTTCTCTTATTTGGGCATTGGGAGGTAATGTGTCATTTACCCAAGCACTTAATGCTACTAGATTTAAGAGTACTAAAGGTAAGAAATGGTGGTACCTTGTTTTTGGCTTTGGGAGACCTCACTCCATTTCTTAGGACTCTTGTCCCTTCTAGACCTTTTCTTTCTCCTTTTCCTTACCCTTCCAATTGCTAGAACTAGAGTAAGGCTTCCTAGAGACATTTCTTCTCTTTAATTACAACTCCTCCTTTATAGCTTGGTGGAGAAACTCCTCTAGTGTGGAATAGTGTTGGAGCTCTAGTATGTGTTGGATCTCCCTGTAGTCCATGCAAAAACCATGTCATAGTACCCTCCCTAGATTCCTCTATTTGAACTCCGATAAGGTCCATCTCCATCTCTATCTCCTTATAATACTTCATCACACTCTTTGGAACCTTGGTACAACCTTTGGAGTTTATTATATAGTAAGAACGTATAAACCTCTCTCTCTCATTAGTCTCTTCAATGCGCCCCAATTCTCAAAAGGATCCCTCATTTCTTTCCTTATGTCCCTAATCATCTAAGATTCGTCCATACAGATTGATATCACAATCGTAGTCCCTAATTAGCATGGATTCAAGCGTAAAATTGGTTGATTTTAGTTTATTAATCGATCACCTAACCTTGATTAGATTGGTATTAATCAATGTTCTAACCTAACACAATCCAAAATCTCAAACGAAATCATGATCATGAAAACGGGTCAAGAATTGGAAAAAGAACATAATAGAAATTGCATACAAAAAGATTAAAAAACTCAAACTGATTTACAATCTTGAAACCTTGAATTGAAAAAGAAGTTTAGCCTTCCATGGCCATTGTCATAGAAAACTTAGTGGAACAAAATTGAGAAGAAGGAAAACTTCCAAATCCAAGAGAAAACTCTACAAAACTCTAAAATGTAAAAATGTTTCCAATGAACAAAAAACTAAAAAAACCTTTAACTTTTCTAACCTCTCTCCTTATATACAAATTTTACTAACTACTGACCAATTAACAACTAACTACTAACCAATTAACAAATTAACTACCAACCAATTAACAAACTAACAACTAACTAATTAACAAACTAACAACTAACCAATTAACAAGCTAACTAACTAAACTACCTAACTAACTTCCTAAATGATGACATGGTCGAAATTGTCAAGGAGCCCAACAAGCCCACCAATCAACAAGGGATAGTCCAATTCAAAGTGGTGCAAAGGTAGTGACTTCTAGTCCATTTTTGACTTTATAATTGGTCGAACTGGGGTGAACAGTAAGAAGAAAAGTTTTAGACATTCCTCTTAGCTTTCTAGGGCTACAAAGATTGTTCCATTTGGAGGTCTATAGCTCCAAATATGGTCTGCACAAGATATCAACCTCATAATGAAAATTAAGTCCAAAAATAAGCAAAGATTAGAAATTATCCTCAATTAAGGTCATTGGCCCAATACTAAACCAATATGTGATTATTAGCCACAAAATAATGTCAAATATGTCCAACATAAGTCACTATTAGGTGCCTAAAAAATGCTCTATCAAATACCCCCACACTTGAACTTATGCACTCCGAGCAAAATCAAACAAAAGAAAAGGAAATGTAGTAAATGAACTAAGAAGCAAGTACAAAATAAAATGTATTGTCTTCCAATGAATCCATAAGTCAATAAAAGAAATAAGAGTACAAGCATCCTAAAATCAAGGTACCCGACAATATATGAATTTACACTCAAGCATCCTATGCTAACTAGTACTACCAAGCTTTGACTAGTCTCTAATTCGTACAACTTGAAACACATGCACAAATGATCAAAAGGGATTTTATTAAGGTTGTAATATGGCCAAGGATAAGGTAGGATATGAGAAGTGATTTAAGCTTGTACAACCAAAGAGGGAAGAGGAGCAATGAGGAATAAGTTAATAAGCATGAAGATCATCCCTAAAACATTACATGTCACTAAAAAAATACAAAATAATACAAAACATGTAATGTCCACTTTGTCTCATTTCCTCTTATACTTTTTCTTCTTTTTTTCCTCTCAATTTCACTTCTCTTTTTTGCACCACTGCAACGTTTTGTTGCAATTTTTTTCCTTCCAACTTTTTTGTTGCCTTTTTCTTTTTTAATTCATTTTTTCTCCATGCACACTTTTTTTCAACAACAATTCATCACAATATAATAAGTATCACTTGCACAAGCCAAACTATCAAGGTACTTCTTGTAAAGTCTTTGGGGTATCACCCCCACACTTATTTAGAACCTATTCCCAAAACAATTTCAAAGCTCCTTTAGCCCCTAAGGTTAGGGTGATCATGGTTTTCCACTTTAATCTTGTAATGAGCTATAATATTAAAGAAATGGTTAGATAGGCTCAGAAGGGGTAAGCAAGGGATTTAATGCAAGGTAAGTCCATTTGGCTAGTGGTTATAAAGAAAGAAGGTCTAATGCATATCACCAATGCATGCGAGACAAGAAGCATAAAAGAGAATCAAGGAAAAACCTAGAGTAACTATCAACACATGTACAAATCACATAAGACAGAAGAGAATGGCAAGATGCAAGCCATTAACATACATGGCTCAAAACCTCACAAGGATAAATGCTCTATCACTAATGGTTCATACTTTAATTTCTAAGTCACTCATTACACTAAAGATGCATAAAAAATGGTTCCATAAAAAATGGTTCCATAAAAAATGGTATCTTTGAGGTTCAATTTCAAGCAAAGTGGTACAAGCATTAGTTGGATGTTGTATAGAAGAAGACATGCCATATTCTCTCACTGGTGGACTATTATGGTGTTATGTAATGGCTAGCTGTCTAACAAGAGAGGTCAGTTTAGTTATCTTATTTTCAAATCTCTAATTGTCAATAGCAACTACCAAATTGTTGAGTGTTACTTGCAAGACCATGAAACTCAAGTAACAAATGGGTTAGTCTAGATTTATGCTCATATTATTGGGCTTGTTCCCATTCAGGATATTGATACACCAAGGTTGGTACATAATATGTAGCCTACTTCTTGAAGATCCTATCATTGTTAGCCATATTATCCAAACTAAATGAAGATATATCAACACTAAAATTAGAATAGGAACCAGAACCAAATCAAAACCAGCAATATCAAAATCAGCCCTATCAGAATCACAATCAATTTCTAGATGAGAAGCAATATTAGCAAGATCAAAATCAGAATTAACAACCTATGAAATCCTATCTATTTCTGGGTCATAAGCATGCAAGTTACTAGGATTACTCCTAGTCATACACAGCAAAAACAAGTTGACATGAAACTGTAGAAACAGTAGAAAAGACAGGAAATAGTGAAATGACCAAAATACCCCTATAATAGTAAACACATGTCAAGAAGGATATATGAGAGGTAAAATGATACCAAACAATTTTAAAAAAAAAATTCTAACACCACAATGACATTATATGATGTATTTATGATTTCCTGAAATTTTTTGGGGATTTTTAAAAGTCATGAAACTAAAAAAATTGAAAAAGTGGTCTAAAAGATTGAATTTATAAAAAATAAGGCCACCCAACTGTTTAACACAATGGCCTTGATCTATGAATATTTTCCTAACTTGTGACCAAGTTTCAGTCGATTCTAGGTTACTCAATTTTTCAGCCTCAAAGATTTCTACTAGTGCTACATAGATTTCTACTTGTGCTCAATGGATTTCGACTAGAACTCTACCTCCTAATAGTGCTACAACACAAAAGAAAGAAAAATTACTCACACAAACAATCTATACACCAAAAGACTACAAATATTACAAGATTAGGACACAACATGTGTCCTTGGCAACAAAGCCAATTTGATAATACTATCGATACACTACCAAATTCACTAAATTTTCCTTTATTTTTTATATGTAGGGGGGTCAACCTAGGTCGATTATCACAAGGACACACTCTTGCTATGCCTATCTTCTTGATCAGAACCAAAACAAAATGTAGAAAAAGGAGGTTTGAGCGAAACAAAATTATGGAGAACAAGTAATTATACAAAACAGAATTGAAACAAAATATAATTAATCTCAACAAAATGGTGTAATATCAATCCAAGGATTCCATCATACAATTTGTTATCATGGTACTAATAAGGGTGCAATTTCATATTGATAATACATAATTTATACCCCCTATAAGGTCTTTAGGTGGGTAGAATAGACTATAATTTGTAGTTAAGAAACATGTATTGGCTAAGATTTAGATTTCCAAGGTTAAACTAAGGAAAATACAAATTTAGACTAAGTTGCTAGTTTTAGCTAACAAAGATAGAAGTCTTGTTTTGCAGGTCAAAGGAGTCTGGACGAAATCAATTTGACGAGGAAGTCGTCTCAGCCAAGACAAAACCCTCTAGGCTGACTCTGTCTTGATTAGAAGAAGTCATCCCAACTAAGGCCAGACGCATCCTGGTCGGATGAAACTGACTCCAAGTCAGACCAAATGAGGACGGAAGCATCCCAACCAGAGAAAGCTAACTCTACAATACTGACTCTATCATCAAGTAGTCAGATGCCGATTTCGCATGCTGACTCTTGTAGAGCCGACTCCGTGTTCGACTCCAATTCGGATGCCGACTCCAGTTTAGATGCCAACTCCAGACTAGATGTCAACTCCAGACCGGATGCCGACTCCAAAGCACATACCAACTCCCATCCATCCGGATTCATCCCGGCATTTGAAAATCGACTCCACTTCAGTAGATTCAATCATGTACATAAAATGTAATTTAGCACGTGGTAGTTAGAAAAGTCTGTTAGAGTAGTTATTTTTGTTAAGTATGTTATGTCAGGTGGTTAAATCTATTATTTCAGTTATTTCGGTTGTAGAGTTAGTTAGATGATGCATGTATAAATAAGGATGCATGGTTACATCTTGAGGTTAGCAAAGATTATTGATAAACACGTTCTATATGCTTGTATACACCTCCATTTCCATTTCAATCATCTTTGTTCAACGGTGCTTCAATGACATTCATTCAGGCTCGAGTGAATGTAGGGCAAAGTTCGAGGTGAGCAAAGTTGCTAAAGGGGATTGACTAAGAATTTGGCACACTTTAGAGGGTACAACCTCTCATGTTTGTTGTTCTCCTTTGGTTGAACATTGCAGCTACCACTGGTGGTTGTCATGGGAAGCTGAGACCATCCTTTTCTCCTGAATCCACTGCATGTATCGGTATTTTGGTTAATCAATGAATGACTATGTTTCATTTTACTTGTATGTTTGTAATTTTTGTTAAGGATAAGCTGTTCTTATTGTGTTATGTTCGTACATAATAGGAATAGACCATACTAGATTAGGGGGCGGTTGAAACCTATCTAAGAAATATTATAGATAATCATTAGATAATCTACATCCACCAAGGGCATAATCCCTACTACCTCGAAGTTGTGGTTGTGTAAGCCTTTAGTTGGCAATGGACGAATATTAGGTGGTTGCCTTAGGATATTGGTTGGTGAGGAATCGCGTGCATACTAAGGAGTTGAATTAGAACCATTTCATTGATCCCATTGTAGCCGGTATGATAAATATACGCTTTTAGTAGACTTAGATGGCTTTTACCTTTGTAGCCTGTATCATAAATATGTGCTAGTTAGATATAGTTTGCCTTTACTTTTGTAGATAGACAATTTATTTCAAGCACTTTACTTTCTATTGTTAAAACCCCTTTGTTTTACTTTACTACAAAGTTAGTCTACATCCTACCTTCCTAGTTCTGCAACCTCTTCCACCTTTTACACTAGAAAATACAAGAACCACATGTCCTTGAGAAGAATGACCTAGGTTGACAATGTGCTATCCATAACATAGGAAAATCTAGTATTTTGATAGGAGAAATGATGACCAAATCCTTACCTATCAAATTGGCGACGTTGTCGGGGACACACGTTCTGTGTTCCTAGTGTGTCGAGTCTGAGTAGAGCGAACCTGAGTCTGAGTAGAGCGAACCTGAGTCTGTAGATTGCATGTCCCTAGGTATACCGTCTATTTTCTTTTTCATTTACTAACTGAATTGATTTTATTTGTACACTAACTGTCATATTTGTATTGAGTCTGTTTTCTTTTTTCTAATTACGGAGTCAGTTTTCTTTTGATAATTGACGAGTCTGTCTGTACACTAACTGGGAGTTAGTTATTTTTGTTTTTGTCCCAAGTCCGACGTTAAATTTTTATTTTTCTACATGCCGAGTTAGTTTTGTGTCGAGTCAAAGACTATTTGCATGCGTATTATGATTTTCTGCTTTTGTTTTTAATAATTGTTGTATGTGTCGAGACCATATCAACTGAATTTTACATGTGCCAGATCCGTGTGTGAGGTTAGTGTATGCCGAGTCTATTATGCATGTATAGCCGAGTCCGTGTCTGTCCTATTTTGTGCAGTCGGGCATTTCTAAGTTTTGTTTTTAGTGTATTTTGTTTCTGTAATCTTGTAAGCAATTTTTTTGTAATAAAATCTTTTTGTATTTCTTGCATGTTTTGCATAATTCTTTCTACAATCTTGCATTTTCTTTTTGCGTAATTTTTGTTCTGCATTATCTTGCATTTGTTTTTCTTTTCGCATAATTTTCTGTTTCATAATTTGAGTATATTTTATGCATAATTTTGTTCAGAGTAATTGATTTTTGCATACATTTTGTTACTATAGGTTATAGTTAGTTTTGTATAAATTTTGCATTATTTGTATCTGCATTTAGTTTCTATTCTTTACATTATAATCACATGTAGCTGTTTGCATGAAAAATCATGACTAGGAGTAGGAGTTCTAGTAGTCTGCGTTCATATGATCCTGAAATCGATAAAACATTGAATAGGATCAGAAAAACCAAAAATATTCACGTAGGTAGTAGTAATGGTATTTGAATCTGATATTTTTGAAAATAAGCATGATATTGCAGATAACTTGTTGTACGAGTTGGAGCCTATGCAGAATAACAATAGATTAAAGAAGTTGGCGATGCTAGATGTGTTGTACTAGTTATGGTGCATCCAATATCCGCAATTGGAGTCGACTCAGTCATACGAATTAAAGTCCAGACTCATACATCTGTTGCCCATGTTTCACGGCCTTGTAGGTGAAGGAGTTCCATATGGTTTGTTCCACGATGAGGTCGCATGGGATCCTGAAAGATTATATGAAAATGAAGGCATTTCCATTTTCTCCCAATGGAGTAACAAAGGACTGGATGTATCTACAACCGGTCATGTTCAACACATGGGGAGACATGAAGCGAATGTTCCTAGAAAAGTTCTTACCGGTATCCAAGATTGCGACCATCTAGAAGGAGATATGTGGAATCTGGCAACACTCTGGGGAGACACTGCACAAATATTGGGAGAGGTTCAACAAGTTGTGTGCCATGTATCCACACCATCAAATTAGTGAACAACTTTTACTGCAATATTTTTATGAAGTTTTGCTAATGATGGACAGGAACATGGTCGATGCGGCAAGTGGGGGAGCACTAATGGATAAGACCCTAACGAAAGCAAGACATTTGATCTTAAACACGGCAAGTAACACGCAAAAGTTCAAGACCAGAGGAGGAGCAGGCATACCAAGGTTGGCTCTTTCAATAATGGAAAACCACCTGATGGAGCTAACATCTCTTGTGAGGAATCTCGCTATCGGGCAACATCAACAAAACACAAAGCGAGTGTGTGGAATTTGCACCTCAATGGAGCACGCTATGGATATGTGCCCCACTATGCAGGAAATAGAGTTAGAAAGCATAGAATGAGTTGGAGTAGTAGGTGGCGGATACCAATATGGAAGGCATCCATATCTAAATTGGTAGTTTGATAATTAGTAATTCTAGAGGTAGCCATACCAGACGAATCCGAGTCAAGGGCAATATACAGCCCCGAGGTTTGGACCAGCCGGGAGCATGTTGGGTCTGAGTCAGAGTAATTATCAACAGTAGGGTCCAAGATACCAGGCGCCAGCATTCCACGAACAACAACAACAGCAAATGCCACCTCGAGAAAATTCTTTCGCAATGGAAGATTTGATGAAACAGATGTTCGAATGAAACATACAATTTCAACAAAATATAACTACCACAATATATGATTTGAAAATGCAGGTAGGACAGTTGGCTGACATTGTAAGTCAAATGTAGTTAGCCGATTCTAGAAACATCCCATCGTAAACGATACCGAATCCGAAAGGGGGAGCCAACTCTTGAGTGCAGCAATTGTCCAGCAACGAAGTGGTAGGGAATTACCATAACCGGGAGCCAACTCTCGAGTGCAGCAACCGGCCAAAGGCATTACATTGCCATTTCCAACCAAACAGTCTCAGCAAGGAGGTCCGAGACTAATGAAGATCTGTTGAAGCTATTCAGAAAGGTGGAAATCAACATCCCACTTCTCGAAGCAATTAAATAGGTTCCAAAGTACTTGAAGATTCTCAAGGAACTCTACATTCACAAAAGGAAGAAAATAAAGGGAGCAACTGAGACGAGAGAAATCGTGTTGGCACTAGTCAAACACGAAGATTCCAATGCTGGAGTTCAATGAATCTTGCCAAAGAAATGCCAAGATCTGGGTATATTCTTCGTTCCATGCACCATCGGCAACTATACATTCACCGATGCTATGTTGGACTTAGGAGCCTCAATCAATGTTATGCCAGCATCAGTATACAAGTCGCTCAACCTTGGGGATCTAGATTCGACAGGGATTGAGATCCAACTTGCCAACAGGAGTGTTGTGTAACTGATAGTACACATTTATACCCCTTAATAGGTCTTTAAAATGGGGTAGAATATAATATAAATAATAGTTAAGAATCATGCATTAGTTAAGATTTAGATTTCCAAGGTTGAACTAAGGAAAATACAAATCTAGGCTAAGTTACCGATTTTAACTAACAAAAGAGCAAGTCTTGTTTTGTAGGCTAAATAGGAGTCGCAAAATAGTCCCAGCCGAGACCGAGTCTTCTAGGCAATGCTGACTTCGACTCCATATCCAACCGACTCGATTCTGCATAGTCGACTCAGTTTTCACATGGCCAACTCTGCATGGAGGCCTTGCATGCCAACTCTGAAGATCGACACCACGTCCGAGTCTATCCGGAGGCTGACCTCAAAACAGATGACGATTCCTATCCAAAACTAGATCCATCCTGGTATCGGAAGACCGACTCCACTTTGGCAAGATTCAAGCACGTGCAAATGTAATATAGCACGTGGGAGTTAGGAAAGTAGTTTGGATAGTTAATTAAGGTATTCCTATTAGATCAGGCGGTTAATTTTGTTAAAGCAGTTATTACGGTTATAGAGTAGTTGTTGCATATATAAATAAGAATGTATGATAAGCGGGTTTTTAGTCGTCTTACACGCCTCAAATAATTACTAAAGCTAACTATAGTATAGCTAACCTAGGTCGATTCTCTCAAGAACACAGTGTGTTTAGATTATGCTAAGTGAGAAAATCAAAGTTAATGCAAAAAATATCTAGTGTAGAATTCTGACTCAGTCTTGGTAAAGACTGAGCTGATTCGGTCTCGACAGAGACAAATCCGACACGGTCTCGACTAAGCGCAGACTCAGACTTACTCGGTTTGGATAGACGCGACGGAGTCGGACTGACTCAGTCTTGGACTCTGGAAAGCAGTAAATAGGGGGGTTATGTTTAAGTGCAGAAAATAAACCAAGTGTAGAAAGTAAACTAAACTATGCTAAACTAATCTAGGCTTTGCCTCGATTTTCATCTGTGTTATTAGATTACTCTAGACTTTACCTCGACTCTTTGTATACTATTTTAACTAAGTGCAGAAAATAGGGGGGTTATGTTTAAGTGCAGAAAATAAACTAAGTGTAGAAAGTAAACTAAACTATGCTAAACTAATCTAGGCTTTGCCTCGATTTTCATCTGTGTTATTAGATTACTCTAGACTTTACCTCGACTCTTTGTATACTATTTTAACTTACATCTTGTGATGAAATGATCTAGGCCATCTTTCTTATTAAACCACTGACCAAATAAGCCCACCTTGCAACAAAAATCCCTTGTTAACCCCGTTGAGCCTGTAAATCTTCTTTTTGGATTGATAGCTCATTACAAGCCAATAGCTAGAAAAACCCATGATTCACCCTAACCTTGGGGAGGTCAAAGGAGCATTGGAATTGTCTTGGGAGTAAGACCCACAATAAGTGTAGGGGAGGGGAACTAAGGGAAACTGCAAGTAAAAGGTATGGAAAAACAAGTATACCATAGTGAGGCCCAGGTTTGCCGGAAGAAACAAAAATTGGGTTGTGAAAACAAAAGAGAAGGGGTGAAAAGAAAAATATTCATAAGAGGCAGCAATAAAAGTAAAAAGGGTACAAAAGTAAAAGCCCAAATGTCGTAGAAGTCCAAAGAAAAGGGAAAAATCCAAAAAATGAAGAAAAAGAAAAATATAAAGGCTGCAAGTGAGAGTCGGGTGGGTATTAAAAAGAAGACTTATAGTATCTCGGAGTCAATTCTCCATACTTATAAGGCTAACTCCCCATTGCTCCTTTTTTCCTTTTAGGTTCTTGAAAAACTTACTTACATTCCTTTTATCCCACCTTTACCCTAGCCACGTTACAACCCAAATTAAAGTCCTAAATGATCATTAGAGCATGTATGTTCGGACGGTAAAAACAAAAGAGGCTAGTCAAAGTTTGGAAGTGCTAAAAACATAGGATGTTTGAGTGTAAACACAAGCCCAAACACTTGATAGAAGAGAGAAATATCTGGAGAGTCCTTTGTCGATTTCGGTAGAAATTTTTGAAAATTTGACATTACTTATTTAATTTGGATGTGGAGAATAGAGTTTCATAGCTGGTTGGAGGTCTGGAAACAGGATGAATGTATGTTTGAACTACTTTATCTCTTATTGAATTCATTTAAAGTTCATAACTTCCTCTCGCAATCTATTATGTTTTTTGTTTGTGTCCAAGCTTTCCTAATTGAAACTTTGATTTTGCCCAGAAGTGCAAAAAGTAAGTGTGGGGGTTTGATAGTACACATTTTATACCCCTTAATAGGTCTTTAAGATGGGTAAAATAGAATATAAATAATAGTTAAGAATCATGCATTAGTTAAGATTTAGATTTCCAAGGCTGAACTAAGGAAAATACAAATCTAGGCTAAGTTACTAATTTTAACTAACAAAAGAGAAAGTCTTGTTTTGTAGGTTAAATTAGAGTCCCAAAATAGTCCCAACCAAGACTGAGTCTTCCAAGCAAGGATGACTTTGACTCCATATCTAACCGACTCAGTTCCACATAGACGACTCTAGTTCTGCATGCTGATAATCGCTTTTTTGTCGTTGTGGCTTTATCAAATAAAACTAGATCTAACTATAGCATAGTGCAACCCTAGCTCATTCTTCTCAAGGACACAGTGTATTCAATTATGACTTAATTCAGAAGTAAGAGTTTTATGCAAAATATTGAGGGTGCGTAGAATGTCGACTCTATCACGGACTGAGGCGACTCAGACTCGATCTTGGATAGAGACGCTAAACCCGAACGGAGTCGGATTGGATTCAGACTGAAGTCAGCCTAACTCAGACTCCAACTGAAAGCATAAACGGGGGGGGTTTGTGTTGCTGGAAACGTAAAGTAAGACAAAAAGTAAACTAAGTAACGAAAGTAAATGCAAACTAAGTAGACTATGACTTTTATTGCATCAACATAAAGGTTCAACAAGCAACCGGTATTTGGTTCTCTACTCAAGCTTATGATTCCAAACCAACCTAGAGTTCTTACGACAATTGCCAAACGTTCATCCGTTGCCGACCGAGGATTTACACAATCACTACCTCATCAATTGGCAGGGAATATGCATGTGGTTGATTTTAGGTTCTCTTATCGATTACTTAATTAAGTTGTTAGATCGGTTCCAATCGGCCTAACCTAACGTGATCCATTCTTACAAATGCACAATTGTGACACAAGCAAGAGTAGATTAATGACAAGATTCGCAAGCAATAAATAAGGAAACGCAAACCAATTGTTATTGATGAAACAGAGTATTGTTACATGGTTATGTGAATTCATGGCTTCCGCTTTCCACAACGATCGCCATGAAAGAATGGAGATGGTTCACCAGAGTGCTTCAACTATAATGAGCGATCTCCTCTGATAATCTTCGGCTTCCCAGTGTGAGGTGTGAGTGATACGATTGGTTTTCTCAATTCAACAACAACACATTAAGCATGCACTTGCGCTCCTTTTTATACATGTGCTTGGTTCCTTATTATGCACGCCTTTCCTAACTAACTCTTAACAAGATTATAATTCCTGATTTGTCCTAGAATTTCCCTAATGATTATGTGTTCACACGCGTCCCTGGAGTGACTTAGGCCTTGAAGCTAGACTCGACTAGGAAGGGATAGGTTTGGCCGGGATGAGCCCTTTTGAGCCAAGATGCTTCTATTGGGATGAGATGCTCCTAGAATTGGTCTGCAAAAAGAATCCAATCTTATTGTTAGCTAAGATCCCTGTTTTAGCATAGAATTACATTTTCCCTATTTCTAGGCCAATAATCTGAATCCTAGCTAATATGTGATTCTTAGTTGACTAATAGTCTCAATAATACCCATCTTAAGCCCTTGTGAGGTGTATAAAATATGACTTTTCACATGGCCGACTCTGCATGGAGGCCTTGCTTATCGACTCTGAAGATTGACCCTATGTCATAGTCTATTTGGAGGATGACCTCAAAACAGATGACAGTTCCTATCCAGAACCGGATCCATCCCGATATCGGAAGACCGACTCCACTTCGACAAGATTCAAGCACGTACGAATGTAATATATAGCACGTGGGAGTCAAGAAAGTAGTTAGGATAGTTAATTCTAGTATTTTTGTTAGATCAGGTGGTTAATTGTATTAAAACAATTATTACAGTTATAGAGTAGTTGTTGCATGTATAAATAAGAATGTATGGCTACGTTCTAAGGTTAGCAAGAACCTTGCCTATACACACTAACACTTCACTGTTCACCTTTGTATTTTCACGTCACCCTTCTTTATTCCATGGTACTGCAGTATGGTGTTCGCTCAGGCTCGAGGGAATGCAGGACCAGGGGCTAAGTATTTCGGCCGGTTGCCAAGAGGGGAAATAGACAAACGTTAGGCGGTCGCCTTAGGAAATAGGTTGGCAGGATATACTTGCATGCTAGGTATCTGAAATAGAATCATTCTTTGATCTCACTGTACCCGATATCATAAATATAGGTTAGATAGATATAGTTATAATTTCTTACTTAGATTGTTAATCTTTACTTTCTTTGAATTTCCTTAGTTAATCTTTACCTTTCTTGCAAATTTACATTTTTGTTAAAACCCCCCATTTTTACAGTTCTTGTGTGTTAGTATCCTACGTCCCACTTTCGTAACCTTTGTTTAGCCTTATACCTTACAAATATTAGAACCAAAGTGTCCTTGAAAAGAATGACCTAGGTTGACCCTATGCTACTGTAGCTTAGGAAAATCTAGTATTTTGATAAGAGAAGTGACAACCAACTCAATGCTTATCAGGAGGGATACTAAGGAAAAATGCAAGTGGAAGTCACATCAAAACAAACGTACCAAAGTAAGGCCCATGCATGCCAAAAGATTGTGGAATAAAATAAAATAATGGGTGAAAATAAAAGAAAATTTGATGGATGAAAAAGGGGCGGCAACAAAAGTAAAAGAGTACATAATAAAGCCTAGATCCACGTAAATTCACAAAGGAAAAAAATTAAAAAGTGAGAAAAGAAAAAAATACAAAGGCCAAGGTAGAAGTTGGATGGGTACTTAAATAAAAAGACTTGTAGTATCTTGGAGTCAATATCCATACTTATAAGGCCTGCTCCCCACTGCTCCTTTCATTCTTTTAGGATATTTTGAAAATTCACTTCTTCCTTATATCCCACCTTAACCCTGGCCACATTACAACCCAAATAAAAGTCCTATTGGTCATTGTAACATGTATGTTCAAACGGTAAAAATAAAGAGGTTGGTCAAAACTTGGAAGTGCTCGTAACATAGGATGTTTTGAGTGTAAACACAAGCTCAAAAACACTTGAGAGAACGAGAGCAATACTCGATGAGAACTTTGTCGGTTTCGGTTGATTCTGTTGAAATTTGAAGGTTTCTTATTTAATTGGATATGGAGAATAGATTCTCATAGATGGTTGGAAATCTTGAGTCTGGGATGCATGTGTGCTTAGATCTGTTTTATCTCTTAATAAATTCATTTTTAAAGTCATTCTCGCAATCTATTGTTTGTTTGTTTTTCAAGCTTTCCTAAGTGAAACCTTGATTTTGCCCAAGAGTGCAAAAAGTAAGTGTGGAGGTCTGATAATACATAGTTTATACCCCTTATAAGGTCTTTAGATGGGTAGAATAGACTATAATTTATAGTTAAGAATCATGTATTGGCTAAGATTTAGGTTTCCAAGGTTAAACTAAGGAATATACAAATTTTGGTTAAGTTACTGATTTTAGCTAACAAAGATAGAAGTCTTGTTTTGCAGGTCAGAGGAGAGTTCGGATGAAGTCAATTTGATGAGGAAGTCGTCTCGCCCTAGACAAAATCCTCTAGGCTGACTCCGTCCCAATTAGAAGAAGTCATCCCAACAAAGACCGAACATGTCTCGATCGGACGAAATTGACTCCATGTCAGACCAGATGAGGATGGAGGCATCACAGCCAGAAAAAGTCGTCTCCGCAATATTGACTATATCATCAAGTAGTCAGATGCCAATTCCACATGTCGACTCTTGGAGAGCCGACTCCGCAAAATGAACTCCGTGTCCGACTCCAAAGCACAAAATGACTCCCATCCTTCTAGATCCATCTTAGCATTAGAAGACCAACTCCACTTTGGTAGATTCAAGCACGTGCATAAAATGTAATTTAGCACGTGGTAGTTAAGAAAGTCTATTAGAGTAGTTATTTTTGTTGAGTCTATTATGTCAAGTGGTTAAATCTTTTATTTTAGTTATTTTGGTTATAGAGTTAGTTAGATGATCCATGTATAAATAGGAATGCATGGCTACGTCCTAAGGTTAGCAAAGATTATCGATAAGCACACTCTATACACTCGTATACACCTCCATTTCCATTTCAATCATCTTTGTTCAACAGTGCTTCTATGACGTTCATTCAGGCTCAAGTGAACGTAGGGTAGAGTTCGAGCTGAGCATAGATGCTAGAAGGGACTGACCAAGAATCCGGAACTCTCTAGTATGACCTCTCATGTTCACTGTTCCTCCTTTGGTTGAACACTACAACTACCACTGGCGGTTGTCGTAGGAAGCTGAGACCATCCTTTTTCCATTGAATCCATTACATGTATCTGTATTTTGGTTAATCAATGAACGACTATGTTTCATTTTACTTTTATGTTTGTAATTTCTATTAAGGATAATCTATTCTTGTTATGTTTCGTTCGTACATAATAGGAATAGACCATGCTAGATTAGGGGCTAGTCGGAACCTATCCAAGCTATATTATAGATAATCATTAGATAATCTACATCAACCAAGGGTGTAATCCCTACTACCTCGAGGTCGCGATTGTGTAAGCCCCCAGTTGGCAATGGATGATTGTTAGGCGGTTGTCTTAGGATATGGGTTGGTGAGGAATCACTTGCATACTAGGGAGTTGAGTCAGAACCATTTCATTGATCCCATTGTAGCCGGTATGATAAATATATGCTTTTAGTACACTTAGATTGCTTTTACCTTTGTAGCATGTATCATAAATATATGTTAGTTAGATATAGTTTGCCTTTACTTTCGTAGATAGAAAATTTATTTCAAGCACTTTACTTTCTATTGTTAAAACCCCCCTGTTTTACTTTACTACCAAGTTAGTCCGCATCCTACCTTCCTAGTTCTGCAACCTCTTCCGCCTTTTACACTAGAAAATACAAGAACCACGTGTCCTATCCTTGAGAAGAATGACCTAGGTTGACCATATGCTACTGGTAGCATAGGTAAATCTAGTATTTTGATTGGAGAAATGACAACTAAATTCTTACTTATCACCTATCAACCTAAGTTTCATTAGATAATCATCTAAGATTCATCCATACAGATTGAGATCACAATCGCAGTCCCTAATTAGCATGGATTCAAGCTCAAAATTAGTTGATTTTAGTTGATCAATCAATCACCTAACCTTGATTAGATTAGGATTAATCAATCCTCTAACCTAACACAATCCAAAATCTCAAACGAAATCATGATCATGAAAATTGGTCAAGAATTGAAAAAAAAAACATAATAGAAAGTGCATACGAAAAGATTAAAGAATTCAAACTGATTTGCAATCTTGAAACCTTGAATATAAAAAGAAGCTTAGTCTTCCATGGCCATTGTCAAAGAAAACTTAGCGGAACACAATTGAGAAGAACGAAAAACTTCTAAATCCAAGAGAAAACCTCTCCAAACTCTGAGAGAAAACTCTCCAAAACTCTAAAGTGTCAAAATGTCTCCAATGAACAAAAAACTAAAAAAAATCTAACTTTTCTAACCTCTCTCCTTATATACAAATTTTACTAACTATTAACCAAATTAATAACTAACTACTAACCAATTAACAAATTAACTACCAACCAATTAAAAACTAACTACTAGCCAATTAAAAAATTAACAACTAACCAATTAACAAACAACAACAAACCAATTAACAAACTAACAACTAACCAATAACAAAATAACTAACTAAACTACCTAACTAACTTCCTAAATGATGATATGGTCAAAATTGCCAAGGAGAATGGGCTTGGATAGAAGCTTGAGCAGCCCAACAAGCCCACCAATCAACAAGGGACAGTCCAATTTAAAGTGGTGCAAAGGTAGTGACTTCTAGTCCATCTTTTGACATTGTAAACAGTCGAAATGGGTTGAACTGTACGAAGAAAATTTTCAGTTCTTCGTCTTAGCTTTCTAGGGATATCGAGATTGTTCTATTTGGAGGTCCGTAGCTTCATATATGGTCTGCACAAGATAGCAATCTCATAATGAAAATTAAGTCCAAAAATAAGCAAAGATTAGCAATTATCCCCAATTAAGCTCAATGGTTGAATACTCAACCAATGTGTGATTATTAGTCACAAAATAATGTCAAATATGTCCAACATAAGTCACTATTAGGTGTCTCGAAAATGCTCTATCATAAATCGAGAGAAAATAGGCCACAATCTTATCTAAGTGTTTAGCACTCACACTTGTGTTTCACTCTTTGTGGCTTTTCTCTAGTGTTTTCTCTTTCCTTTTTCTTGATAACCTCTACTCTATGTCTTGCAAAAGAAACTAATTCTACTAATCAAACAACCAGTTTCATGTTAAAGATAAGAAAATCTTAATGAACTCATAAGAATTTCAAGCAAAGGAAAAACTCTAGGACCAAACTAGGAATTCAAAGAAGACAAACAAGAAAAGTTTAAGAAAGGATGCTAAACTCAAAAGGAATTAAATGTGAAAAGTAAGAAGACTCAATGGCTAAGATAGAAACAAAAAAATACAGGAGAAATAGGATCATACATGGCTTTCCACCACAATTCATGACCTAATACAAATTATGCAGAAAAACTAGTCAAACTAGAATTCTAATAACTTGGTATGTCTTCGTTTTTGCTTAGGACCTTCCACTAAATTTTTCTTTTGTTCTTTTTACTTGTTTTTGTGTGGCTATGCTCTTTTTATACTGAATTTTTTTTTCCATTAATCACTTTTTTCTTTATCTTTTTGATCTTCTTTCACATACTTTTGGTCCACAATTTTGTCAACAACACCATAAGAATTTCTATCCCAAACTAATATGCATTTCATCAAACACTTAGTGCAATTAATACACATACAAAAAAACACCTTACAATGTTAGAAAAGGATACAAACCAACTAATATGCATTTCATCAAACACTTAGTGCAATTAATACACATACAAAAAAACACCTTACAATGTTAGAAAAGGATACAAACCAATTAAATTCAAGATATAGACATTGTCATTTATTGTTACTACAAAATTCTAAGTGTTTTAGATATTGTGCTTAACACGTCTTTGAGACAAAGTCCAAAACAAGCAAATCAAAGTGTCCAAACATTGCATCTTAGAAGATCGTCCAAGAGATTATGTTTTACAAAAACTCCAAAATAAAAAGTATCCCATAGACATCTTTTTTTATAGGAAGTTATTTTTTTACCATTAAATTTTTACCTAGTGCATTCAAAATTTTAATTGCACTCACTTCCATGTAGGACCATTTTGCCCTGACTTGAAAAATCTAAGAAAGATCTTAGTCAAGGTCATGAACCCTAGAGGACAAGCCTCTGTTGTCCATCATCATCATCCCTTCGTAAAAGTATTGAATTAACAACTGCTCGCTAATTTGATGGTGTGGACATTTTGCGCATAATTTGTTGAATCTTTCCCAATATTCATGCAAGGTTTGACGGGAATGTTGCCTTATATCATAAATCTCCTTCTAGATGGTCGTTGTTCTGGATGCCAAAAAGAAATTCTCCAAAAACATTCACATCATGTCCCCTCAGGTGGTGAACAAAATCAGTTGTAAGTACAACCAGTCTTTGGCGGCTCCATCCAGGGAAAATAAGAATGCTTTCATTTTGATATAATCCTCTGGTATTCCATCCACCCTCATTGTGGAACATACCACATAAAATTCCTTCAAGTGTTTGTGCGGATCTTCACCTGCAAGACCGTGAAATTTTGGCAACAAGTGAATTAGTCCGAATTTCAGTTCGTAGGATTGAGTTTACTCCAACTGCAAATATTGAATGCATCATGGTTGGTACATCACATCTAGCATGGCCAACGCTTTAAGCATCCTATCATTATTCTCCATTTGACGTGGGATGTGTTATTAACAATGTTAGGCTTGGAATTAATATCAAAACTACTGAACTCAGCAAAATCAAAATTGTGAGTCGTAAAAGTATTATTAATAGAATTGGAAACAGAAATAAAACTACGGCTATTACCTACTTCAGTACTCCAAACTTTTCTTAACTTATGTAATGTACTATCTATTTCGGGGTCAAATGCATGCAAATTGTTAGAGCTACTCCTAGTCATGCACTACATAACAGAAAAAAAATGAACCAAAAATAATGCAATGATCAAAATACAGTAAAAAAAATTATGCAGAAAAAGTAAAATCAATTTGTAAGTGATTTCCCCTTTTTTTCTAAAAATACTCACGCAATTGCACACAAACTCAATTATACACACAAACTCAACACATCTTGGTTTAGCACATACAAACTCGGCATATGCACAGATTCAGCACATATAGACTCGACATAGACAAATTTCAATACGTACAAATTCAACATATACACAAACTTATTAAAAACACAAATACAGACTCGGCATGCTAAAGACTCAAACTCAGACTCGGCATGCTAAAGACTTAGACTCAAACTCGGTTTGCTAAAAACTTAGATTTGGTATACCACAGATACAGGCATGACATTTGATATGCTTGTATTTAGTCATCTTTACGCACATCAAATAAACTAAAGCTAACTATAGCATAGTCAATCCTAGGTCGAATTCTCTCAAGGACACAATGTGCTCAATTGTGACTTAATATGAAAACTAGAGTAATGCAGAAAACACTCAAGTGTAGAATGTCGACTCGCTCTTGGCTAAGACGGGTCCGATATGGTCTCAACAGAGACATGTCCGACATGGTCTCGGCTATGCGCAAACAAACGCAACCAAGTCGGACTGACTCGGTTTTGGACTGGATTGCAAGAAATAGGGGGGTTTGATTGCTAGTAAAATAGAGACATAAAGTAAACAAAGTAGAAATGTAAATGCGATCTAACTACACTACCACTAATGCTACTATTGTATTCATGCTAAGTTCCAATAATCAAGTCGGTTCCACCTCTTTCACTCAAGATTAGGTTCCAAATCAACATGAGATTCTTCTTATGACAATCGTCAAACATTCATCCATTGCATACTGAGGATTTACACAATTGCTACCTCATAAGTTGGTAGGGATTAAGCTCAGAGTTAATTTTAGGTTCTGTACTTGATTACCTACTTAAGTTGTTAAACCGGTTCCGATCAGCCTAGTCTAATGTTGGTCTACTTAACACTATGCAATTGCAACACAGTAAAGCAGATTACAATGCAGGATTCATAACCAAGAGATTAGAATTGAAATGACTTATATTGTTAGAAAAAAAGTACAAACAAGGGTGTGAATTCGATGAATCCGCCTTCCACAATGATCGCCATGGAGGGACGATGATGGTTCGCCGTAGATAGCCAAGATGTTGAGGATCAGGTCCCCTCTGACAACCTTCGGCCTCTCAATTCATGACCTGCGCCTCTTCGATTGAGAGAGACACCTCTGATAACACCACGCATCACCGTGAGAATGGAAACGTGAGCGAGAAGATGAAATAAAATGGACGCGAGTATAGTTATGAATTCAACAACGACTAAAACGTGCCCAACGTTTTCTATATATACACGAGCTAGGTCTCTTACGATACACACTACACCTAACGACCTAACAAAATTACAAAACTAAATTGCCTAATCTACCCTCTTAATGATTCTCCTTGCATAGGAAGCTTCTTCCAGGAATGACGTGGTAGCTAAGCTGGATGGAGCTGTGTTGGGCGCGCTTGGACTAGGTTGCTTGATTGGGCCATTCCACTTGGGCCGCATGCTCCTTTGGGTTGCTGGACTATAGAGTTAGCCGGTCTAGGAGGGAGTCAGTTTGGCCGGGACGACTTCTCCTGGGCTGAGACTCTACTTGATGGGCCGGGATCATTTGGAGTTGGTCTGCAAAAGAAACAACATCTTTTATTAGCTAAGACCCTCAAATTAGCTTGGATTTATACTTTCTCTATTTCTAGGTCCATAATATGAATCTTAGCTAAGACACAATTCTTAAGCACCAAATAATCTCAAAAGTACTCATCTTAAGCCCCTGTGAGGCGTATAAAATATGACTTATCAACATTTTATAGACTCGGATTCAGCATACAAACTTAGACTCGACACACTAAGACACAACAACACCAATTTGATAAGCTTTGTTGTCAACGCAATATCAAATAAAACTAGATTACCTATGATTTTTATAGCATAGGGTGCAACCTAGGTTGAATCTCTCAAGGACACTTGTATTTGATTTGCCTAGTGTGAAAAGCAAAGAATCATGTAGAATATGAAAATGCAGAATGTAGACTCGGACAGTATACAAAAATGTAAAGACAGGGGGGTTTTGGTTTCTACTCAAAACCACAAAGTAAATACAAAACATAAAGTAAACTAGCTAACGAAATTAAGAACGAACAAACAAATGAATATTTAGCATATCAATCCAAAGTTCAGCAAGCAATCGGTTCTGGTTCTTAGTAATGGATGTGATTCCAAACCAACCTAAGTTCTTAAGACGATCGCCTAACATTTGTCCATTGCCGACTGAGGGCTTATGCAATCGCGGCCTCAAGTTAGTATGGATTACGCACGTGGTTGATTTTAGGTTCTCAATCGATTACCTAACAAGTTATTAGATCGATTCCAATCGACCCCTAACCTAACGTGCTCTACTCTTATGCATGCATGATCATGACACAAGCAAGAAGCAGAGAAACAAAACAGGAATCACATACGGAAAGATAGAGAAACGCAAACCAATTCATTACATAAATATTATGTTGATACATGGACTCAGATATATGGAATATGGACTTATCCTCCCATAACGATGGCCATGGAAGAGACTACAATGTTCAACCAAAGAAAGCTAGCAACCTGCACATCTCGAACCCTACGCCTACGCCCACTCGATCGACTGAGCATCATTGAAGCACTGTTGAACACTGATCAGTGGATGAATGAGTGATTGGATGGATGCGTGAGCGTACGTACAAACTGAACCACAACGGGCCATGAACTGAAATACCTAACTTAACTAACTAACTACTTCCTAAATGATTATATGCTCAAATTTGCTGGAGAATAGTTCACTTAGCTTTGCTGGCGGGACAAATTTGGATGGCCGGGACGAACTCAGTAGGTGGAGACGGAGTCAGCATGCAGAGTCAAGTCGGCTGATGGAAACGAAGTCAGCACGCAGAGTTGAGTTGACTATTGGAGACGGGGTCAAATGCTGCCAAGATGAATCTGGATAGATAGGGCGACTCAGCATCTAGGAACGGAGTCGGCTACTGGAGTCGAAGTCAGCATGGAGAGGAACTTGTCTGGCCGGGACGACTTCGATCTTGGTTAGGATGGTCCGAGACTCTAGTTTCATCATGCACAATGAGTTAATCTTTTTGTTAGCTAAAATCCTCAAATTAGCATAGATTTGTATTTTTCTTGTTTTTAGCCCAATAATTTGAATCTCAACTAATATGCGATTCTTAGCTACAAAATAGAGTCAACTATACCCCTCTTAAGACCTTGTTGGGTGTCTAAAATATGAATTATCACTCCCTTTGAAAACATTGTTTTTAGACACCTTGAAAAGTGTCTTTGGATGATCTTCAAAAAATTAGTTTTATAAACTCACCTATTGCGAAAAGGATAATGAGTACTTTAAAAAACACACACCCAATTTAACCTCCCTTCTTGTGTGTTTACATGTGGTACTTCACATCCCACCAATTTCCTTTAACACTAAGTTGAGAGCTTCACACCAACTTCAAACTTAAATGTTTACTCGCAACGCAATCATAATTACAGACTCATGCATGTATACATATCCATATCATCGACATCAACAAATTCTAACTCATACAATTATGCATATACAAATATATTTTTATAGATTTTCCTTAAAGTTATCACCATTCAGTAAAGGCTCCATATCAATAGCCTTCACTAATGGCCTATAATCATCCCAACAACCAACCTCTACCAAGTAAGATTCCCATCAAGGATTTCCACTCTCAACAAATTTATCTCTTCATTTCAACATCCCCATCCTTTAGAATGGATAACATATATTATTAAATCTTTTGATAGGATATTAGGACTTCATTTTTAATTTTCATAAAATCTTCTTTCAAGTTCATTTTGTCCTTTAATCTAATTTATTCTAGAGTTCTTAAGAATATTGTCTAAGTATTATCATCTAGTAATTTTAGGGAAATTAATTATTCTCTAGGTGTAATAAGGTTTGGCGCTTAGCGCGCTACCTACCACGAATAATCTAGTTGCAAGTTCAGCTAGCATTTAGCGTAGGTATTTTTCCACTCAACACATCTCCTTACAAAGAGTTACAAAAATAGGTTTAATTGGCACTTAGTGCAACCATAATGTTGTTTAGCATATCAAAATATAGAGAGCTAATTTTTTAGGTTGTTAAGTGGTTCTTAGTGTGACCATAACATCACTTAGTGTACCTCTTTACAAAGAACTAATTATTTTATATTTTACATGGTGTTTAGCGTGAGCTTTTTCACTTAGCGTTCTTTAGCAATATTTCTATTTCATTGAAAATCTAAATTTTAGTGCTTAGTGTGACATTTTCTGCACTTAGTAATATTCAAAAAATTTGACAATCTTTAAATGGTGCTTAGTGCATATTTAGTGTGATTGGCCTACTGATAGGTGGTAAGATTTAGTTGTCATTTCTTCTATCAAAATACTAGATTTTTCCTATGTTAATGTAGCACATGATCAACCTAGATCATTCTTCTTAAGGACACGTGGTTCTTGTATTTTCTAGGGTGCAAGGCTAAAAAGATTCCTAAACTAGTTATGTAGGATGCTGACTCGGCAGGAAACATAAATGGGGGTTTTTAACAGGAAAAGTAAATTTACAAGAAATGTAAAGATTAACTAAAGCATGCAAGGAAAAGTAAAGATTAACAACTACCTACAATTACTAAGATTACTAAGTTTACTAAGACTATCAATATTACTACGACATATTTATCCTATCTCTTATCCCAATTTATCACTTACTAATTTTAACTCCAATTCTTACTATGCCAATGATTTCTCACTAGCCCAATTACCTACGACGATCACCAAACATTCGTTTGTTGCTAACTAAGGACTTAAACAATCGTTGCCTCGAGTTTGGAGGGGATTACGCACTTGGCTAATGTAAATTATCTAATAATTATCTATTTTGTTGTTAGAGTGGTTCCGATTGGCCCCTAACCTAACGTGTTCTAATCTTACTATGTACAATCGCGATTAAGCAAGAAAAGTTTATGCTAACAAAAATCAAAACATAGCAAAAATAGAATCTTGATCATTCATTAGTTAACCTGGAACGTGATACAAAAGAAAAGTGTAATGTTGTGGATGGATTATGGATCAACTTCCCGCGACAACCGCCAACAATAGTTGCAGTGTTCCACCTATGTTGGCCAAGTACTAAGGGGTTAAATCACTAAGCAATGTGTCAAGGAGCCCTAATAGTCTCCTCTTAGCAACCGTTCGCTACCCAAACACAAGTCCTGCATCTATTGGATCGACTAGGCACTCTTTGAGGCACCGTGGAACAAAGAGGTATGAAGGGAAATTAGGCTCGAGGAATGGAAAGTGTGTTAGGCTAAATGTAGTTGTGTATGATCGATTTGGCTAACCAATGAATGTCGCTATGCATCTCTATTTATACATGCACTAACTAACTAACTAACTAACTCTATAACCGTAATAATTGAAATAACATATTTAACCACCTGACATAATAGACTTAACAGAAATAACTGTCCTAACAGACTTAACAGAGATAACTACCCTAACAAACTTAATAGAAATAATTACCCGAATAGACTTTCCTAACTACCACGTGCTAAATTATATTTTATGCACGTGCTTGAATCTACCAAAGCGGAATTGTTCTTCTAATGTCGGGATGGACTCTGACGGATGGGAATCGGCATGTGCTTTGGAGTCGGCATCTGGTATGGAGTCAGCTTCCAGTTTCGAGTCGGCATTCGATCTGGAGTCGGCATCCGAACTGGAGTCGATTCTGTGGAGTCGACTTTGTCTGGTTGGGATGCTTCCGTCCTCATTTGGTCTGACTTGGAGTCGACTTCATCCAGACGGGATGCATCCGACCTTAGTTAGGATGACTTCTTCTAATTGGGACAAAGTCGGCCTGGAGGGCTTCGTCTTCGTCGAGACGACTTCCTCGTTGAATTTGATTTTGTCTAGCTTCTCTTCTGACCTGCAAAACAAGACTTCTATCTTTGTTAGGTAGCTAAAATCAATAACTTTAGCCTAGATTTGTATTTTCTTTAGTTTAATCTTAAAAATCTAAATATTAGCCAATACATAATACTTAACTACAATTCATAGTGTATTCTATCCATCTAAAGACCTTATAAGGAGTATAAAATATGAACTATCACCTACCGCCAATGAGTTCTTATTAAAGTTCATGTTTCATGATATGCGCTCAACATGAAATCATCATGTTTTGTGTGCCTACAACAAAACTCAAAAATTCAACTCGCACTTAGCACACATTCAATGTGTTTAGCACTCTATTTAACATGCTTAGCGCTGAAGTTTGAAACTCCCAACCAGAAAATACATTTTCATTATTTTCCATGAAAATAACATGCATATCAACCAGAATAGTCCATAACATCATATTATGATTTCAAAAAACACATTTTAAATAGCAAATAAGTCATAAAACAAAGAATTTCAGTAGCATACATTTTTCACCAAAGCTCATCTCTAATATTAGAACTCAACCACATTTGAACTTGGATGCAACAAACACAAGATTTATCATATACAACAAGACTACGTAACAACTAAAGAAAAAGTAAGAAATGGAGTAAGCTCCCTTACTTGGTGAATTTAGAGTGACTTTTCAAGCAAGAAGATGAAGAAACAAGGTGATGAAAGTGTGCTCCTAAGGCTCCATTAAAATGCATCATTAAAGGGGGAGTGGACAAGCTTCATATTATGGCCAAGTTTAACTTCTTAAACAAGCTTAAGAGGGGCTTTAATCTAATGGGTAATGTGAATTTTCTTAACCAAGGGATTAAGAACAAAAATAGGAACCAACTTTGGACAAAAATGGCAAGTGATGTGGTTGACTTCTTTGTTCATATGTGGGAAAATCTCTTTTGAATTTCATACTATAAATGGTAAAAAAAAGTATATTATTAAATAGAATAAGATAAGATTTATCAAAAATGGTAAGTCGATAGAGGATTAATCACATACTACATGCTAATTGTTTAGGAAAATGTGTCAATGATACTTTGACACTAACTCATGGTACACCTTTGCTCGATCATTTATTGCCTTAGTGTACACTAATTGATATAATATTTCTTAACCAACTCCAATAGAGTTCAATTATCAAAATTCTAACAAAAAAATGTGCAACAAAATTTTATTAATTTTTTTTAAAAATTCAACTCAATTTCCTTTTGTAATTATTCTCAATCGCTTAATTAATCACATAAAAAAAATATCACAACCTTATACAAAGTCCTTATTGAAGAAGAGGTCTTTTCTCATCATTAAAACATTCCTCCAAATTGATAATATAATGATTCTAACACTTTTTATTGGAATAGTTTTGTGGAAAATAAGAAGCAAGAGCATTATGTTAAAATCATGGTTTTTTAAAATATTTTTTTATTGTACATCAAATAAACAAAATTAATATTCTTAATTTCAATTCATGAAAAACAAAATTTTTTGTCCTTGCCAAACACTCTCTCCACTTAAAAGGAAAATTTTGGAAGTTAATTATATTTAAAAAGGACAGAAATTAATGACATATTTTATAATTATTTTAAAAATAATTTATAGTTTTAAAAATTATTTAATGATCTAATTTTATTAATTATTTAAAAATAGAAAAAGATTCTTAAAAATAAAATTAAGATTAAAACAACTTTCTTATTAGTTATTTTGTTTTGAAAAGTAAGGAAAGTTTTTAAAGCCTAATAATGATATATTAATAGTGTAAAATAATTTTACATTGTTGTTCGATCACAAAATATCATTGGTATAATTTTTAGAATAATTATTATAAAAGTCAATAAACCTATCATTCATGATAGTTTGGATGAAGTGTAAAATTGTTTTACTATTAGTGTATAACCTATTTTCTCAACTTTTTAACTTCTAAAAATGTTTTTAAAATCATCTAACCAAATAACTTTTTTTCTTCTCTTTTCAAAAAATAGTCTTTAAAAATTATTTTATAAAAATAATTTTTAAAAATACAAAAAAGAATTAGAATACAAACAAGCACTGCCTAAATCTCACTACAATTCTATACATCCATCCTAAGACATTTTCGTTCAAGTTTGCTAAAGGTCTATATCACTATGTCTAACTAGGAGCTAACCAAAAGTGGATTCTCATGTCTAAATGTTCAATAGATCGAAGAGCCATATAAGGTCCACTAAAAGACTGTTAAGCCATTCGATTTGTACACCACCATTCTCCCTACACCGACATAGAGGATCCTTGTTGCTGTTCACTTCATGCATACCAGGAACTCCAGAGCATTCCATGGTTGGAGGCTCTCACACTTTGCAAGATTACCTCTTCATCATACTCAAATATTCTAGCCACTCACCCATATCCAAGTGCTAACTCACCCGCATCTAATCCCTATAAATAGACAGCATGTTGAGGTATCAAGTAAGCACACATTTTCATATTTTGTTATTCTACTGATTTAAACATTGACTTTGATGTTACAATGCCTTTTCAAGTACTCCTCACCTATACTCTCACGAGTGAATCAACAACCTCCTGTTCATAAAGAGAAAGGTAGATTTAGCGAACCTGCCAACAATTTTGGTCCAGTTAGATCAAAGTTAGTTGTCAAACTTGGATAACCCAATACATTACCGTTATCTTTTCAAGTAAATAGATCATTACAAAAACGATAAATTACCATATACACGAGAAAAAAAATCAAAGTTATAAAAGGAACATATAAATAAAAGGAACATATAAATAAATAAATAAATCTATAGATAATTAACAAGTATCTTCTAATAAAGACAATTTTATTTAAACTAGACAGATATAAATAAAAATCTTTACAAGTTAAAAGGAAAAAAAAAAAAAAAGATCAATTTATAAAAAATTACAATTGACGTGAATAGCGTACGCAAACATTTTGCATTTATAATTGATTTGTATAGTACATACATAACATAAACCTTTATTACAAGATTCTTCTAGGTGTAGTGTAATTTAATTAGTTTAATTTTATTCTAATAAATATTTTCATAACTACTTATGAGAGGAAAAAAAAGAAATTTTTTTCATAAGTTAAAATAGGTTTATGTATAAATTAAAAATAAAGTTTTAAATAAGTTAATATATTTTTTTATATCTTAACTTAGACATAAATTAATTTAAACCTATAAAAAATTATTATTTTCTTTTTATAAATAGAGAAGCTTTTGTTCTAAATTTCAAATTAAATTCATAAGGTCCTGTATAGAGATGCTTTTGCATAGGTTTTTAGGTCCATATGTCAATCAAAAGTCCAAAATGTCAAGGTCCATAGGCCATCTATAAATTGAAGAAATATAAGGGCCTCGAGTAGGTCTGGGTAGTTCCCAATCTAATCCATATGGGTCATATAAAGATGGTTGTCCACACTCCACACCATACAAATTGAAATTGAAATTTGTTTCAGACGTAAAAGTAGTCAAGGTTGGATTGTTTCAAGCTTAATATAAAATTAAATCAAAATTAATTATTTTTAATTAAGTTTGTTTGATTCCAATTTCTTTTTCGTGAATCCAAACAAACTAATTCGATGATAAAGAAAAAAACTAAATTATTATATTTTTTAAATTTTTATCTCTGCTTAATTATTATTTTATATAAATATTTAATTGTATATTAATGGAAGAAAAATATTTCTTGATCTTTAATGATTAAATATTTTATTTTATTTAATATTTATTTTTTATAGTTATTGTGGTACATGTGTCATTAATTTTTTACCTAAAAGATAATAAAAAATTATATAATAAGCATGATAAAATTAAAAATCCTTGATAACACTGTATATAAGAAGATTAAAATGAATGAAAGAAAAAGGAAAATAAAAATAGAAGAAACAAAATAAAGTTATATAATCTAAAATGTATTAGTATAAAGTTAAAAGAATAGATGATTGAATTATCATGTTAGTTTAAGTTAAAAAAATAAATTTAATAACTAAATTAATTATAATTAGTTTTGTTTTTAAATTTTGAAGTAAAAAAAAAATTAACTAGTCCAATTTAATTAATATAATTTAGATTGTTATGTCAATAAAGTTAATAAGATAAAAACAAGTTTTTCAACCAATAAAATATGGTTGAAATGACGAGTTAAATATAATTATAATTTAATAAATATCTTAATAAATTTGCAGTGGTTTTTCATCATTATTATTACTATTAATATGGCCATTCAAATTTGTCCGATAATAAATTAATAACACCATAATATAAAGGGATTAATCTAAAATTTAAAAAGAAAATAAATAATTTTAATTAAGCGTGCATAATAAATAATAAAATCTTCAAAAACAGGAGAAAGCAATAAATGAAGTTAATTTAAAGGGAGAAATATTAAATTATGCTTGATTAGAAGTTAGAACAACAGTTCCACCAAAAAAAAAAAAAAGTTAGAAGAACACTAATTAAGTACACATATAAAAGAACAACACTGATTAGTCTCGAATTAATCTTGAGCATTAAAGAAATTAATCAACAGTTTTACGGCCTTTTGAGTTTTAGGGAGAGGTTATGTGAAACAAAACGTGCAACCGGGAGAGAAAAAAAAAACATTAAAAGAAGAGTTTAACGGATCCGTTAGCTTAACATTATAAACTAACTAAAAATTGAGGTTTGGTGTAATTTATAGCATAATTATTATTAAATTCAACAAAGACTCAGGATGACAAAGTGAAAAAAAAAAGTGAATTATTAATTTAGTATCTAAAATTATAATGATTTATTAAATTAATATCTAAAATTAATAATATAATAAAATAATCTCTTAAATTATATATTAATTTAATTTTTGAAATTTGAAATTATAATGCACAATCAAATTATCTCTAAAATAAATAAAATATTAAAATAATTTTTATAATTATCGATCAATTTAGTCTTTAAAAATATAATAATCAATTAAATTAATTTTTAAAATTAAAAAGTTAATATTATCCTCCGATCCCAACTTTTTTTTAATAGAGTTAGAGCAATATTACCATTCCTTTGTTTTTGCTATAAATTAGTATGACCTCATAAATTGTCGTATGAATCAACTTGTGTCATTTAAAGATGGAAGAGGCCTGAATGTCTTAAAACATATCATCTTTGATTTAGTTTACACTCTTAACGTACACTTCTACTTAACGTCTAAATTTCTAAGACTTTAACGTCTAAGTGTAATAAAATTAATTTGTCACTTACCATATAGAAGGATTATATGGAAAACAATTATTTTTAATAATTTATTATTATGAAAATTATCACTCTTTGTTACTATAACAATTCATAATAACTATATTTTTAAAATTCTTATAAGAGTAACTTTAAATAAGTATAATATCTCAATAATATTAAAATCACAACTATAAATCTTAGTAAATGAGAATTTTAAATTTAAATTTGGATACAAAATACAACTAAAATGAACGATAAAAATAATAATCTAAGTAGTCATAATTGATCTTTTATATAAAAGTAGAAAGTCTAACCAAGCTAAAAAGTAAAAAAAAAATTAATAAGGAGTCAAATCTTCAAGCTTTTCTAGTCCCAGTTAGACGTCTCCAAAATGACCTAAGTGTTTTGATGATAACAAACATTATGGAAAGGGATAATATATTACGATTAATCAGTGTTCTCTAAATTTTAGAAAAATAGCAAGTTATTGGACTTAAAGATTAGAATGCATATGTTTAAGGAAAATTGGTTTAAAATAAAAGTTCATATATTGTGTCCATAAAGAGCTTGTCGTTCATAGGTGTATTCAGCAACCATAGATAGACCCATCGTTCAAAGGACATATTTAACGTCCATAAAAAGACTTGATGTCCAAAGACGTAATCAAAATGTCCATAGACGAGTTCACCGTCCATAAGCGAACTCGACATTCATAGAGAAACCTATCATCCAAAACAAAATGACTACATTGTTCCATTGAAGAAGTATATTTCAAAAAATATAAAGAGTTGTTTAAAGTTATATAATTTATCAAGTGAATTATTTCTTTCAAATGAAGAGCTTGTTATCATTATCCAACATTCAAATTTCTACCTAATGCACTACTTTGAGAACATCTTTTAGAATGACTAAGTGATGCATCAAATGTTTTATATTGCAAGTCAAGACTAATAAAAGGAAGGTCAAATCATGACTCATCTCAAAAGAAACCAACACAAGTTTCCTCCTTTATCAAATAATAGCTAGCACGTCAAATTTAGAGAAAGATAGTTTTTCTCTAATACAACTTTTCTCTGTCTTTATAAAAAGATGATCCTCTACAAAAGTACAACAGAATGCAATCAAGTAGCATTTAATATTGACTCAACCACTCTTCATGCACAAACAATGTTCAAATTTCTACCTACTATAAAAAGAAGATTGATCGAGCTTGGGAATGATAAGACAACAAGAAAAAAGTGAAGCACAACAATGTGAACAAAGATATATACTCAAATATTCTCTTACACTCTTAAAGTCACTTTGGACGATACTCTCATTCATTCTTTGCAAAAGCTTACTTTGCTTGGCAAAGCTAAGTCTCTATGAACTACATTGTAATACGCTCATTTTATGAGTTGAGTTTGTTGTATAAACTTATTAAGTAACAAAGAATACTTGGTTTTCTTGTAATCAAATAGATTATAAGGGTTATAATACCTAGAGAGGTAGAGAGTACTTATTTGTAAGTCAAGTAGACTTAATAGAAATCCTCTATGTATTGATGGGACTAGACATAGCTTTATTGGAAGAGTGAACTAGTATAAAATTTGTGTTATTTTTCTTACCCTACTACTTTTACATTATGCACTTCTTTGGCAATCTCTTTGGATGACCATATTAAATTACATTTTAAATCCTTCATATTTGTGAAAAGCTTTTAAAAATCACACACACATGTCATTCTCGTACATTGAAAACAACACCTTTAATATGATTTAATAATCCTAGTGAATAAAATAGGTTAAAAAAAGTTTGAAAAAATGTTGCTCTTAACTAGCATGGTAACCAAAAAATTGAGCCATCATACCTACTAATCCTAAGTAGATTTTTCTTATACTAAGAGCATATATAATTTAAATAATAACATGATATCCCCATCTAATCACATAATAAGAGTAGCAAGCAAGACTTCTGAGTTTAAAAATAATTATAGCCACAATCGTGATTCCCAAAATCACTTAACTTGACTCTATGTTTCTCAAAACATGTGTGAATCCTAGATACACTTATCTTGTTGATTCCCATAATCAATGTGAGTCTCAGACTTACTATGAATCTTATATTCACATATCTTTTGATTCCTAGAATCAGTGTAAGTCTCATACTCATTGTGAATTCTAGATTCACTTATATTTTGATTCTCATAATCAATTTGAGCCCGAGACTCCCAATGAATCCCAAATTCACTAAGGTTTATGAGCTTATATAAATGACATCTCATTACCTCCTTCATCCCAAATGAAGGCTCTCATGTCTCACCCCAAAGGTAGATATGCTTAACAAAAATACTCCCATGCTAATATCTCACATTTTACTATTAGAATAAAATATATCTCGTTATTCCTTCCCCAAAGGTAATGATCAATTCATATAACATGCATTATATCCAAACCATGACAACATTATAATATCATAACTTTAATTAATAATACGAAACAATAAATCATATAGGTATATAAATAAATCCATGTAAATATATAAATATATATGTATATGTATATATTTATAACATATATAAACATAACACCTAATATATATATAATATATAAGCATCTAATATATAGATATATTAACATATACAATATTGCTACAATGCATATATGTTTCAATAAAAAACAACTCGATGCGATGTATTCCCCTTTACAATCATACATAAGGACCAATTATCTCCTAAATCAATCACATTTTGTACAACAAGTAGTTGAAATCCGTCATGAAAATTTATAAAAATATCCAGAAACAACATCAGACCATTTTGTACATTTAGAAATTATATCCAACTTTTATGAACAACTATAATCTAATCATAAAATTTAGAATATCACTAACTCTAAATTCTTCTTATAAAAAACCTTTAAAAATTACATTCATCTATAAATATACCATGGATGATTTTGAAAAGAAAGATGTTTTACTCACCTTAATTTAGAATTAATTATTGTTCTATCTTCTTCTCTCATGATTTGATAGAATTTGTCACAACATCATTGAAACAAAAATACTAACTTATCTTTTATATATTTTTTATTATTGACAAAATGTTATATAAGTGCATTTAAATAATTTAAATTTATTTTTCCTTTTATTAGAATCACATCAAACTCACAAAATAAAAAATAATACTATTAACATTATTCTAAAAGCATGTCTAATGTACTATGATGAAGTTGTTTAATTTATTTTTTATTGGTCCAGTAATATCACCCGAGATTTAAGAATTGCATCATGTTTTTTTTACTAATAATGTGATCCATAAGAGCTTAAATCAGTTCCTTAATTATTTCACAATTCTTAAGAATTATTAAAAATATTAGTTGTATAATAATAATTCTTATATAAGAATTAACATATTAACTATTCCTATGATAAATTGTATGACAACTTATTCTTAAATTTAAGAATTTCATAACCAATTCTTATCCGAATACTCAAATATTATTTACAAGATCAAGTATTGAATTAACTTTATAATTTTTTTTATTCATAGAATCAATGATGGTATAGGAAGAGTTTTAGTAATCCTACTCGATTCATGATTGTCTTAAATGGATAATACTTATGATCAATAAAAAAAATTCTAGAATTTTTATACAAAGCTTTATTGCCAGTGAAGGAAGGGATTAAGGAACCTATTTTCGAAGAGGGAGCAACTTAGGACCATTCTTTTAATGAGTGAGCCTCTAGGTCGGTACAGGTTGAGTCAACGACTGTGGGTATAGTGGCAAAGAGTATTTAAGAGGGGCAGAGCAACGTTTTGCAGGGAAACAAAAGATCAGATATTGTGTGATACGTGTGGGCTCATTTGTCTAGGCCCGGCCCAGTCAAAGCACGTGTAGTGCTTGATCCAAGAAGGCTGGACCACATTTTCTACAAAATATTTATGCTCAGAACGATTCAGATCTGATTTTATCACCTCGAAAATGGTAAAATTATGTGCGTGCTCAAATAACTACATGACAAGTGTTTCAATGGTGGGCCATGAACGGTTGGATGGGAAATCTCTTTTTTCCTGTTACGTATTTGAAATCATGTATCAGTTTCTTTTTCGGCCAGATTCCGCATTTAATTAGAGTCCATGCTAGATTGTAGTAGTCAATTTTGGAACGAGTTGGGTGAAAATAAATATGTTTTCATTAATTTGATTCGGCATCGATCTTTGACTGTTGACAAAGAATGCTAGAGAAGATGACTTCATATATCTTTTTCTCTTCAATATATTTAATACGTGTATCTTGGTTTTAGGTGCATACTTGAATTAGTTAAGTAGTAAATAAAAAACTAAAGAATAAAAATAAAATATGTCATGAAAAAGGAAATTTGAATATAATCTGTTGTAATAACTTATTCCATTCTACCTTATAAATTGAATTATGTATTCAATAATAAAATGACAATACTAATAAAGCACAATCGAGTAATATATATATATATATATATAATACTTCATAATGAAGTATTTATAACTCATTTAATATTATAAATTAATTATATGTGACATCATTTTTAAGAGTATAATTTGTGACAACTTGTTGTGTTAAATCTTTTTCTATATTATAATAATAATAATATTATTATTATTATTATTATTATTATTATAATATTAAATATTTCATAATTATTATAATTAAGTATTTATAATTTAAAAAATACCAATGTAATTACAATAAAATATTTATTAGAAGAATGATTAATTAAACCTAATATTTTATTAATCCTAAAGTTTGAGTATTAGTTTTAAAAATTTGGTGCGCTCAAACTTCTTCCCCAATTAATATTAATAATTATCACTTAAAATTATTATTATATTTCTTTTTATAATTAAATTCTTTAATGATGATAATAATTAAAATATAATTAAAATTATTTTGTTATAATTAAGTATTTATAATTCGATTAAAGTTAGAGACAAAAATATAGAGGGTTTGAGGAGGGTAATATAGTCTTAGTCTTTGTATCTATATTTTTAAAAAATCCTTGGATCTATACTATATCTACTTGGTAATAACTTTAATACTTATACCCTTTCTTGTTGGGTTTCCTTGTTCATATTTGTACTTGTTACCTGCATTTTATTTAAGTATGAAAATTGATATATAAAAAATATTAATTAAAATTACAAAAATAATTAAATTAAAATCTCATTCAAAGATCTTTTATAAAACATAAAAATCATAATCATAAAATATCACAAAAATTAAAGTCTTATTCAAAGATTTTTTTACAAAATATAACAATAAATCATAAGACATTACAAATGTTATAATAAATTTTCATAATAACAAATTAATGAACTTTCAGTTGCTACTCTCCAAAATTTGTTAAAAAATAATATATTACACTAGTTGTTATAATTATAAAGTCAAAATAAATAATTTAAATTAAAATCTCAAAAATACTACAAACACTTATATTTAGATATATATATTGTTTAAGTCCAATAATACCAACAAAAACTAAAATATAAAAAAATTAATAATTAGATTAAACACAAATCTTACTGAATAAATTCAATAGTGCAACATTTATTACCAATTGTTTGAATAAGTCATGATATGTGATAAAGAAATAAAAGAAAGAAAAATAAAAAAAAGTTAGACAAAATTAATATAATATAATACAAAATTTTATCAAATAATACTCGTATTATAATTTCTTTCACAGTTTCAATATGATGCCTCCATTTTGATATCTACCATAATAAATAAACATGAAATATACATGCTGATGGGGAAAAAGCAATAAGGCACATGCAATGATGCCACAACGCAGCGGATATAAATTCCTCTAACTCGTAAGAATCTCTAAGGAGTAACCACAAATAAGAATGATAGTAACAATGAGAAGAGTCACACAAGAGAGACCAATATTTTTAACGTGGAAAAACCCCCTCAATGTGAGAGGTAAAAACCACGGGTCGTCCAGACCAAAGAAATCAATCGACTATAATCAAATAAGGATACAAGAGTGTTCAAGTCAAGAACAGTATTTGTTCATACAACTAACCAGCACAAACAAACAAGTAAAACTTGCAGATGAAGAACAAGATGAAGGAACAAGAAAGTAAAGAACCCACAAACTTGAGTTACTGTGCGAGCACGATTTCTCCCACCACATACCTTCAAATCAAGATCCAAATTGTCAAGATGTAAAACTACGTGTGTTGAACCTGCTGTCAAATTTTCAGCCTGATCCAACGATTAACGAAGTAGATATCATAATTTTGACGTGACTGTTCTGTGTTGAGATGAAAACAGAACACATTCTTTTTATCTTTCTCTCCCTCTCTCTTCTCTCTTTTGCCTTGTGAAAATCCACTCTCTCTCAATCTCTATTTCTATATGTCTCTATGTGTCTCCCTCTCTTCAATCTGACTCATTCTCCTCTTATAAAGAGAGACCTAGCGGGCTTGAGAGTATTGTGCTTT
This sequence comes from Mucuna pruriens, assembly GCA_025330945.1. Taxonomy (NCBI): domain Eukaryota; kingdom Viridiplantae; phylum Streptophyta; class Magnoliopsida; order Fabales; family Fabaceae; genus Mucuna; species Mucuna pruriens. The sequence continues at coordinate 73,343 of JAENHJ010000365.1, read as the reverse complement.
CGTCCACATAGTTGGGAGCCTAAAAATAACCCAACATATCTCCCCGCTCACAACTATGTGGAGGTAATTGCCAGTCTGGCGATCTCACAACAAGCTTCAAACTTCCCTCTTGGAACTACCTTGGTCATCATGTCAGCACCATTATCATCAGTATGAACTTTAGCCAACTCCAACAACTTAGCATCCAGAGCATCATGTATCCAATGATACCTCACATCAATATGCTTGGACCTAGAATGAAAAGTTGAATTCTTACCTAGATGAATTGCACTCTAACAATTACAAAATAACCAATGTTCATCCTGAAAAAAATCATGCTCTGCCTTGGTAGTGGACAAAGCAACACACTTCTGCAATTTAGATTGCCAACCTTTTTCCTTTTTTTTTTTCATGGACTCTTGGTAACATTCAGGTTCTTCTCCATCTGTCAAGGTCACATACTCATCAGAAGTATACCTTGTAGATGATTGTCTCTACCTATTAGACCTCATGAGTTGAGCTGGAGGTGGTTCAAGAGCATCACCCAGATTCTCATCTTGTGACATCTCTTGTTCCTCTTTAGTAACATCATCAAGAGGAACATCAAAACCATCTCCAAGTAACTTATCACCATAATTATTTTGCTCACAATTCTGAACATTATTATTAGCAGTATCCAGATCATGTACAGGCATCTAAATTGGATCAATTTCAGACAAATTATTGTCTTTCTCAGGTGTAGACTTCTTTACCTTAACAATGTCTTCAATGGTTTGATCTTCAATGAATTGCACATCACGACTTCTGATAAGTTTCTTCTCAACAAGATCATACATCCTGTAACCATACTCATCAAGACCATACCCAATGAAGATACACTACCTAGTTTTCATGTCCAACTTGGATCTTTCATCCTTTGGAACATGCACAAAGGCCTTACAACCGAAGACTCGCAAATGATCATACTTGACATCTTTGCCAAACCAAATCTTGTCTAGCACCTCTATATTCAAAGCAATTGCAGGATTGAGATTTATAACATGCATTGTTGTGTAAAGTGCTTCACCCTAGAAATGTTTAGGTAACTTTGCTTTAGAAAGCATGCACCTAACCCTCTCAATCAATGTCCTATTCATCCTTTATGCTAAGTCATTCAATTGAGGAGTTTTAGAAGGAGTATTTTCATGTCTGATACCTTGCTGCTTACAATATACATCAAATGGTCCATAATATTCACTACCATTGTTAGAACAAATACATTTCACCTTCTTGCCTAATTGTCTCTCAACCAAAGCCTGAAATTGTTTGAACTTCTCCAACACTTGGTCCTTTGACGTTAAAGTATATACCCAAAGCTTCCTAGAACAATCATCAATAAAGGTAACAAAATAAAGTGCACCACTAAATGACTTTACCTTCAATGGGCCACAAACATCAGAATGCACCAATTCTAGCAACTCTGACTTCCTTGAGGGAGGATGCTTCTTAAAGGATACTCTAGTTTGCTTACTAGCCATGCAATGACAACACTACTCCAACTTTGCATTCTTCAATCCTGGAAGCATGTCCTTTTTGACTAAACAATTCAACCCTTTATCACTGATATGACTAAGCCTTTGGTGCCACAAAGATGCCTCCATATCCATGGCATTCATACTGTCTTTAGCAACCAAAGTTTTCTCCCCTCTAGCCACAACTAAGTTACCTTTGTTTGGTGAGTTTCCATTTTCCCTGACCAAAGTGAATATGATAACCACCATCATCAAGCATATGCATAAATATCAAGTTAAATCGAACATCTGGAGCATGTTTGACTCTTCTAAGCCACAACTCCATTCCTGTGTTGGTTTGCAAGCAAACATCACCAACACCAATCACCTTGGTCACACCATCATTACCCATCTTCAACACTCCAAAATCAGCTAATGTAAAGAACTCCTTTCTTGATGTAACATGCAGTGTAGCACCACTATCAATAATCAACATGCTCTCATCGGATACAAAATTAACCGACTCAAAGTCTCGAAGAATGATAAGACCATCACTTGTAGCAATAGTGACACGATCATCATCCTTCTCTTTTGACTTGCCTTTTTTGCCTTTGTTCTCCTTTTTCCACAAGAAACAATGCTTCTGTATATGCCCTATTTTGTGACACTAGTGACACTCCACATTCTTGTATTTGGACTTGGATTTACTTTTACTATATTCTCTTTCCTTTTTTTGACTTCTCCCCCATTTGCAGTGACAAGTACCTCAGATTGAGATGAAGAACCTTATGCCTTCCTTCTTATTTCCTCGTTAAGGATGCTACCCTTTACCATTTGTAAAGAGATAACACCATTAGGGACTGAATTTGTGATAGAGACCTTAAAAGTCTCCTAAGACTCAAGTAGAGAATTCAAGAGCAGTAATCCCAAAATCTCATCTTTAGACTTGATGCCCATTCCTGACATCTGATCAATAATCCCTTGAAATTCATTAAAGTGATATGACAGTGAAGTGCCTTCCTTGAAGTTCAAACTCACAATAGAATTCAACAAAAATAATTTGTTGTTCCCACACTTTGAGGCATATAGAGATTCAATCTTATCCCATAAAGTCCTGGCAGGTATCTTACTTGCAATGTGATTATAAACATTATCATCCACAAAAAGTCAAATAAAACCACATACTTGTTGATCCTCAAAGTCTCATTCTTCATCAGACATAGATTCTGGCTTCTGAGCAACAAAAACAAGATGCATTTTCTTCACAAATAATAAATCTTTTATCTTCCCTTTCCACAAGTGATAATTAGTACCATTCAGACTCACCATTCTATTTGTATTACCCTCAATTATTCTGGCAAGTAGAACACCCTTCAAACCAGATAGCTCTGATACCACTTTGATGGGGAAAAAGCAATAAGGCACATGCAATGATGCCATAACGCAGTAGATATAAATTCCTCCAACTTGCAAGAATCTCTAAGGAGTAACCACGAATAAGAATGATAGTAACAACGAGAAGAATCACACAAGAGAGACCAATATTTTTAACGTGGAAAAACCCCTTCAACGTGAGAGGTAAAAACCACGGGTTGTTCAGACCATAGAAAGCAATCCACTATAATCAAATAAGGATACAAAAGTGTTCAACTCAAGAATAGTATTTGTTCATACAACTAACCAGCATAAGCAAGCAAGTAAAACTTGCAGATGAAAAACAAGATGAAGGAACAAGAAAGTAAAGAACCCACAAACTTGAGCTACTGTGCGAGCACGATTTCTCACACCACAAACCTTCAAATCAAGATCCAAAACTGTCAAGATGTAAAACTACGTGTGTTGAACCTGCTGTCAAATTTTCAGCCTGATCCAATGATTAACGAAGTAGATATCGTAATTTTGACGTGACTGTTCTGTGTTGAGATGAAAATAGAACACCTTCTTTTTCTCTTCCTCTCCCTCTTTCTCTTCTCTCTTTTGCCTTGTGAAAATCCATTCTCTCCCAATCTCTATTTCTATATGTCTCTATGTGTCTCCCTCTCCTCAAAATAACCCCTTCTCCTCTTATAAAGAGAGACCTAGCGGGCTTGAGAGTATTGTGCTTTTGTCCACATAGTTGAGAGCCTAAAAATAACCTTACATATCTCCCCCCTCACAACTATGGAGGTAATCGCCAGTTCGACGATCTCATAATAAGCTTCAAACTTCCCTCTAGGAACTACCTTGGTCATCATGTCAACACCATTATCATCAATATGAACTTTAGTCAACTCCAACAGCTTAGCATCCAGAGCATCATGTATCTAATGATACTACTATTACTTCTACTACTATTACTACTACTACTACTAATAATAATAATAATGATAATAATAAGTGTTGTCGGCATACCCTAGTACACATGCCCTTGAGTCTTGAGTCCTCTTTAAAACATGGAGACTTAGGATTTTGTTTTTCTTGAGTCTCTCAATCATTAATGTGTCATTTTGTAGACTATCATGCTTGTTACTACTACTACTACTACTAATAATAATAATAATAAGTGTTGTTGGCATACCCTAGTATACATGCCCTTAAGTCTTGAGTCCTCTTTAAAACATGGAGACTTAGGATTTTGTTTTTCTTGAGTCTTGCAATCATTAATGTGTTGTTTCATAGACTATCATGCCTGTTGAGTGTCTATTTTACAAACTGTTACCTTTGTTGAGTGTCCCTTGGATTTTGTGTTGAGTTTGTTTGGTATTTGCTAATTAGTTGATACAACTCTTAGCATGCTTTTATCGCGTCCCTTGATCTCGTGTCTGCCTTTTGGTCAATCTTTGTTTAAAGAGCCAATGTTCAAGGCCGAAAGCATTCACAGTACCTACTTTCGCTTTGGTCTTCCTTTCCATGTTGTTTTTCAGCCTCCTTGTTTTGTCTTTTGAGGCACTTAATAGTGACTTATGCCAGAGATATTTGACATCATCATATGATTAATATTGGCACATTTTTTGAGTCTTGGGTGATTGGACCTAATTGGGTTTAGTTGCTCATAATGCTTATTTTAGACTCAATTTTCATTATGACTTTGCTATCTTGTGCAGGCCATATCTAGAATTACACAAATTTGAAAATCTTGATAGCCATGGAAAGATATGACAAAGACCTACAACTTCTCTGTTTCGTGCTTAACCCAGTTTAACCATATGTAGTGTACTGGGCCTGCCCTTACAGATTCTAGCACAGATTTTGGGGCCTTGGCTGGTGGGCCTTTGGGCTGTGAACCCTTCTTACCCAAACTACGTTCCTTGGCATTTTGAGCAAGTAATCAATAGTTAGTGATTGGTAGTTAGTAGTTAATTAGTTAGTAGTTAGTAGTTAGTGGTTAGTAATTAGTTAGTTAGTAGTTAGTAGTTAGTAGTTAGTAGTTAGTAGTTAGTAGTTAGTAGTTAATAGTTAATAGTTAGTAGTAGTAGTAGTAGTTAATTTGTATTTAGTTAGAGAAGTTAGGGAAGTTAGACATTTTTTTCTTTTGGAGACTTTTTGACATTTTTGAGTTTTGGGAGAGGTTTCTCTTGGATTTAGAAGTTTTCCTTTCATCTCAATTGTTTTGTACTATTTTTTCTTTGTATTCTGCTAAGTTTTCTATGAAAATGATCTTGGAAACTTCTTTGTCAATTCAAGGTTTCAAGATTGCAACTCGATTTGAGTTCTATAATATTTTCTTATGTAATTTTTGTTATGTTCTTTTTCCAATTCTTTATCCATTTTCATGATTATGATTTCGTTTGAGATTTTGGATTGTGTTAGATTAGGATTGATTAATCCCAATCTAATCAAGGTTAGGTAATCAATTGATCACCTAAAATCAACCAATTATGTGCTTGAATCCATGCTAATTAGGGACTACGATTGTGATCTCAATTTGTATGGATGAATGATAGATGATTATTTAATGAATCTTGGGTTGATATGAACTTGCACCCTTGTTAGAGCCATGATAATAGAACTGCATGATTGAATCCTTGGTTTGATGTTACACCATTTTATTGAGATCAATTCTATTTCATATAAATTTCGTTCTATATAATTACTTGTTCTACATAATTCTATTTCACTAAAACCCCTATTTTTTAACATTCAATTTGGTTTCTGATAAAGAAGATTAGGCATAGCATAATTGTGTGTTTGTGAGATTTGACCTAGGTTAGTCCCTAGACTGCAAAAATTCAAGGAAAATCTAGTAATTTTGGTAGTGTGTTGACAACACTATCAAATTGGCATCGTTACTGAGGACACAAACTGTTGTCTCTTAATCTTGTGATAGTTTGAGTCGTTTGGTGTATAGATTGTTTGTGTAAGTAATTTTCTTTTTTTTGTATTGTAACATTATTAGGGGCATAGTACTAGTAGAAATTCTTGTAGCGAGTATCTTGGAATTGGTTGACACATGGCCACATGATAGAAAAAAATTCCTAGATCAAGGCCACCTTGTGAGCGACAAACACGGTGGAGGGGCCTGCTTTTGCCAAATTCAATTGTTTAGATTACTTTATCAATTTTTTATTTTCATGATTTTTAAAAATCGCCAAAATATTCCAGAAAATCGTAAATACATTATATAATATCACTATGGTAAGGGCATTTATGTCATCCTTACAAGCATCTTAAGGAGTTTCATGTCGTGTGTTCCACCATGATCCCACATGGAATTCCTGAAGACTACATCAAGATGAAGACATTCCCCTTCACACTGGATGGAGTTACTAAGGACTGGTTATACCTACAACTAGTACTATTTAATACATGGGGATACGTGAAGAGGATATTCTTGGAAAAATTCTTCACTGCCTTTAAAACAACATTAGTCATGAAATAAATATGTGGTATAAGGCAACACAATGGTGAGACATTATATGAGTATTGGGAGAGGCTCAACAAGATGTGTGCAACTTGTCCTTATCACCAAATCTATGAGCAGTTGTTGATCCGATGCTTATATGAAGGGCTGATGTTGATAGATAGGAGTATGATAGATATTGCTAGTGGTGGAGCTTTGGTGGACAAGACCCCAACTATTGGAAGAAATTTAATATCTAATATGGAAGGTAACACTCATCAATTTGGTGTTAGGGGGTCTACCACATCCAGAGTAGTGAATAAGGTAGTTACTGCCGATAATTAGAGGCTGAAAAATAAGATAATTAAGCTGACCTCTCTTGTTAGATAGTTGGCCATTAGACAGTACCATACTAGTCCGCTAGCTAGAGTGTGTGGCATTTGTGGTTCTATAGAACATCCAATTGATGCATGCCCCACTTTGCAAGAAACTGAACCGAACAATGCTGAAGTTGCTGCAATAATGGGTGGTCAGCAGTATAGGTAGCCCCATGATCAGTACTTAAACTAGAGATATGATTCTCACCCTACACAAAATGTACCTTAGAATCGCTAGAGATACTAACCACCACCTCCCTTCAGACAACAACAACCTATTCAGCAGAATAATAGTTCACCTTCCTTGGAGGATTTTTTCAAGCAGATGGCTACAAACAACATTCAGTTCAACAAAATGTGATTGCTAGAATTGAGGACTTGCAAACATATATTGGACAACTGGCTACCACTATGAACAATTGTAGTTCAAAGGTTTTGGATAGATTTCCTCTCAAGCCATTCTTAGTCCACAAGCATATATGAGTGTTATAACCTTGAGGAATAACAAACATTAAATTTGCATTTTGAATTCCCTAATTTTGATGATTTTGCTAATTATGATTGTACCTGTACTGAATTAACTAAGTGCTCGATTTGTGCAAAAATTAGTAGTGCTATTAATACATGTGTAGAAGTTGTAGATATTGCAGGAGTTGTGGAGGTTGTAGCAGTTCAACCTCCATTGTTATCCATTGTGTAGCCATTATAGCCCCCAATAATCATAGCCAACAAACTCCAAGGTAAGCAAAAGGAGAGGTTGTTGCAAGACTTAAAGAAATTGGAAGATTTCTATTAGCACTTTGTCAAGCATTCAACTTTGATGTTTCTATTGAAGAAGCCAATAAATGATGTGGCATTGGCATTGTTAAGATAGATATGGCTCCTCCAAGCAACAACAGATAAGAGTGGAGCAAAGATTTTGGATGCAAAAGTTTGCACATTTTTTCCACCTTGAGAAAGGAGTTTTTTTTTTTTATTTCACCCCCTTCCTTTGTGGTTATGCTTCATATGTTCTCTTTGTGTTGTTTTCCTATATGCTTACATTGAGGACAATACTCATTTTAAGTGGGGGGTGTTTTACTATTACTATATTTCTTTTTTCTACTACTGTGTTGTTGTTTTGCTACTTTTGTTTATTCTTTTTTCTATTTTTGTTTGTTGTTCTATTTCTATTTTTTGTTTCTAGTTTTTGTTTCTATTTTCTACTTTCTATTTTCTATTTCTTTTTTCTGTTTCTAATTCTATTTTCTATTGTTGTTCTACAGATTTACTATTTTTTCTGTTTTCTAAATAGTTTAGCCATATTTTGTTACTACTACTATTTTCTATTTTCTATTTCTATTTTTAATTTTGTTTTTTGTTATTGTTATGCAAATTTATTATTTTTTCTATTTTCTTAATAATTTAGTTATATCTTGTTCCTTTTACTGTTTGTTGTTTTTTGTCTTTTTATTGTTTTTGCTGGTTTTTTTTTTACTATTTTTCAATTTTTCTGTTTGTTGTCAAATTCATTTTTGCTAAAAAGAAAAAAGAAAAACTTATGTTTTGCAATTTTTAGTACTTTTTAATGGATTTCTAGGTTGTGTAGATTGTGAATATCCTTGATTGAGAGGTTTCACAACCTGATATTGAACCATTTTTACATCTTTAGTGTAATAAGTGGCTTGGAAATTAAAGTTTGAATAATTGGTGATAGAGCATTTATCCTTGTAAGATTTCGAGCCTTATATGTTGATGACTTGCATCTTGCCATTTTTGTCTTTCTTGTGTGATTTGCACATGTGTTGCTAGTTACTCTAGGTTTTGCCTTGACTCTCTTTTATGCTTATTGTCTCATATGCATTGATGATATGATTTAGGCCTTCTTTCTTTATAGCCACTAGCTAAATGGACTTACCTTGCATTAAATCCCTTGCTTACCCCTTTTAAGCTTATCTAACCCCTTTCTTTGATATTATAGTTTATTACAAGCCTAAAAGTGAAAAACCATGAGCACCTTAACCTTAGGGGCTAAAGGAGCTATGAAATTATTTTGGGGATGAGTTCTAAATAAGTATGTGAGTGATACCCCAAGGCTTTTCAAGTGGTACCTTGATATTTTGGCTTGTGTAAGTGGTAGTTGTTATGTTGTGATGAATTGTTTTTGAAAAAAAAAGTGTATGAAAAAAATGAATCAAAGAAAGAAAAAGGAAACAAAAAGGTTGAAAGGAAAAAAAAATACAACAAAAGGTTATAGTGGTGAACAAAGGAGAAGTAAAATTGAAAAAGAAAGAAAAAAAATTTAATAGGAAAGGAGACAAAGTGGACCTTACTTGTCTTGTATTGTTTAGCATTAGTTTTTGGTGACTTGTATTGTTTTGGGGATGATGTTCATGCTTATTGACTTATTCCTCATTACTCCTCTTCCTTACTTGGTTGTGTAAACTTAAATCACTTCTCATATCCTACCTTGTCCTTGGCCACATTACAACCTTAATAAAAGTCTTTTTGATTATTTATACATGATTTTCAAGTTGTAGAAATTAAAGGCTAGTCAAAGCTTGGTAGTGCTAGTTAGCATAGGGTGCTTGAGTGTAAACACAATCCTAAAACACTTGAGAGATTGAAAGTATGAATCTTGAGAGGGTTCTATCATTTGTAGGTCATTCTTTAATTTCTTTTATTCTCTTGTTTGCTTTAAATGTTAAAAGTAAATTCATAGAGTGTTGGATACCTTGATTTTAGGATGCTTGTACTCTTATTCCTTTCATTAACTTAAGGATTCATTGGAAGGTGCTACACTTTGTTTTTACTTGCTTTTTAATTCATTTGTTTCATTTCCTTCTACTTAGATTTTTTTATTTTTTTTTATTTTTCTAGGAGTGCAAAAGTTAAAGTGTGGGGGAATTTGATAGGACATTTTTTAGGCACTTAATAGTGACTTATGTTGGACATATTTGACATCATCATATGGTTAATATTGACACATTTGTTGAGTCTTGGGTTGTTAGATCTAATTAGGTTTAGTTGCTAATCTTTGCTTATTGTTGAACTTAATTTTCATTATGATGTTGTTATCTTTTGTAGACTCTACCTAGAGTTACCAACCTCTAAGTTGCACAATATTGATAGCCATGTAAAGCTAAGACAAAGAGCTACAACTTCACTCTTTTGGGATAAACCTAGATCGACTGTATGCAGTCTCAAAAGTCCACGTGAAATTGCAAATTCTGCACCTACTTTGTTGGGCCTGTCCCTGCAGATTCTGGCCCAAATTTTGAGGCCTTGGTTGGTGGGCCTTTGGGCTACAAATCCTTCTGACCTATCTCACCTTCCTTGGCATTTTGAGCATGTAATCAGTAGTTAGTGGTTAGTTAGTAGTTAATTAGTTAGTAGTTAGTTAGTTAGTAGTTAATTAATTAGTAGTTAGTTAGTAGTTAGTAGTTAGTACTTAGTAGTTAGTAGTTAGTAGTTAGTAATTAGTAGTTAGTAGTTAGTAGTTAGTAATTAGTAGTTAATTCGTATTTAGTTAGAGAAGTTAGACGTATTTTTTCTTTTGGAGACTTTTTGACATTTTTGAGTTTTACGAGAGGTTTCTCTTGGATTTGGAAGTTTTTCTCTTGTCTTAATTGTTTTCTACTACATTTTCTCTGTATTTTGCTGAGTTTTCTTTGACAATGGTCATGGAAGACTAAAGCTTCTTTGTCAATTCAAGGTTTCAAGATTGCAACTTGGTTTGAATTCTTTAATCTTTTCTTAAGCAATTTTTGTTATGTTCTTTTTCCAATTCTTGACCCGTTTTCATGATTATGATTTCATTTGAGATTTTGGATTAAGTTAGGTTAGAATTGATTAATTCTAATCTAATCAAGGTTAGTTAATTGATTGATCACCTAAAATCAACCAATTATGTGCTTGAATCCATGCTAATAAGGTACTATGATGTGATCTCAATTTGTATGGATGAATGTTAGATAATTATCTAATTAATCTTGGGTTGATATTGTTAGAACCATGATAACATAACTACATGATTGAATCCTTGAATTGATGTTACACAATTTTGTTGAGATTTGTCACAACCTAGGTCGCGACGTGGAGTCGGTGAAAAAAATAGAAAATAGATGTTTGGGATCCGAGTCCTTTCGGGGAAGGAACAAGGAATACGAAGTTGGCATAGACTCGACTTAATAGTGTCGAATTCGAGTTGGCCCGTTTGAAGTGTCGAGACCGACTTAGCACAGTTGGAGTTGCCATCGACATTTTTGTGGAAAACGCTAGGAAACCTATGGGTGGATAAGACAAGTCTAGAATCCAAGTGTAGGTTCAGGAGTCAGTTATGTGTAGGGATCGCTAGTACCTAATCACGTCTATCGGAAGATAGTTACCCTAACTAGATGCATGATAGAAAATGACTCTTACATTATGGTTTATGCCTTTCTAAGAATGGAGTGTATTTACAAGGAATGAATGGAGGATCTTTGGTTTTTTGGAAGTGTACTTGACAAGAGTTTCCTCTTGCTCCTACGTATCTCCTACTACAATGGAGAAGTCCAAGTTTATATAGTTCTGAGGCATGGATGGTTGGATGGTAAGAGGGGCGAGATCGACTTGGTTGAGTTGGAGTGGAAGGGGCCGAGACTGACTCAACTAGTTGGAGGGGCCGAGTGGGATGGAAGGGGCTGAGACCAACTCGGCCTAATTGGAATGCCAACTATGGTGGCGGGGCTAGGAGGGTGTTTCAAAAGTGGGAAGGGATGGACTATCCGCTAGCGTCGAAAGAGTTAAAGAAGAGTGGACTTTCCATTGGCATCTAAAGAAATGGATAAAAGTGGACTTTCCATTGGCGTCAAAAGAGATGGATAAAAGTGCAGCTGGGAGGCTTAAGGTTAGATGCTGGGAGGGAGCTGAGACTATCTCAGCCGAGTCAGAGTGCCAACTCAACTGGTGAGTGTGTGACACGAGTGTGTGATGTTAGAGTTGGTGAGTGTGTGATGTTAGAGTCGGATCAAAGAGTGTCGACTCTCGGCCAGTCTCAATTTAGGCTACATAGGAGGTGGTCCAGAATCGGCCCATAGAATGCAGTATTTTGCTGGACTAAACGAGGAAGTATATTGGCTTAGAATTCAAGGCCACTAGATGAATATGCATAGGAAGAAAATCTTACCTTGTATCCAGGAGTCGTACTTCAGCTACTCGTGGAGAAGGGGATGAATGCCTTTCTTCCTTCCTTGGAGGCTTTTCTACTAACTCTCTTCACTACCTCCAAATGCAAGATTTCTTATGCTCTTCAAGGGCTCGGGATTCAGATTTCGTATTTCATTCTTTTTCCGAGCCTCCCTTTTCTGATCAAAATCCTCCCCCTTGCAAGGTTCGAGTCCCTCAGATTAGAATGTCCTCCAAAGGTTCCTATGATTCCTAAACTTCCTGACCTCTCTTTCTTTGTTTTCGGGGCCTTTCATAGACTACTCCTTAGGTCACCATTTAGGTCTGCAATAGAATCAACCACGTGTCCTTTCTTCATGGACCCTATGATACCAAGGTATTGCACAACACCACAAACAGTGTCAAGAACATGTCAATTGCAAAACAGTATGCCCAGGCCTTGCCTCCCTAACATGTCAGTTGCAAAACGAATTTGCCAGAGGGAGGTACAAGTCGTTGCAGAAAATGGATCCTATAGTGTAGGGGATAGAGGACGTGGTTGATAAGTCATATTTTATACACCTCACAAGGGCTTAATATGGGTATTTTAGAGACTAATTGGTAGTCAAGAATCATATCCTAGCTAAGATTCATATCATGAAACTAGAAATAGGGAAAGTATAAATTAGTACTAATTTGAGGATCTTAGCTAATAAAAGATTGTATTCCTTTTGCAGGCCAAAGTAATCTCATCCCATAAAGAGAGTCGCAGTCTAGGGGAGCCGTCTCGACCAGACCGACTCCTTCCTGGACTGGTTGACTCTACAATCTAGTAGTCTAAAGGAGCAAGCGGCCCAAGTGTAGTGGCCCAACCTAGGTGCCCTCATCCCAGCATTATCCAACTCAGTTGCCATGTTACTCCTAGAAGAAACTTGCAGCACAAGGAGAACCATTAGAAGGGTAGAATAGGAAATCCATGATTTGTAATTATGTTAGGGAAGTTATTTAGGGATAGTGTGCAGCACAAGATACCCAACTCATGTATATATAGGGAACGTTGGGCACATTTTAGTGTTGTTGAATTCAGATCTAATTTCCATACTCTTCCTATTCCATCTTCTTGCTCTCGCTTCTATTCTTACGGTGGTGCACGACGCTATCAGAGGCATCTCTCCCGATCGAGGAGGCGCATGTCAAGAACTGAGAGGCCAAAGGTTATCAGAGGGGATTGATTGGCTTGCCAAAGCACTCTGATGGACCTGATCCTCAGCATCTTGGCTACTATTAGTGATCGTTGTGGAAGGCAAAATCGATGAATTCACACCCTGTGTTTGTATTCTATTTCTAATAATACAAGTAGTTCTATTGCTTATTTCCTGATTATGAATCCTGCATTTTAATTTGCTTGCTATGTCGCGATTGCACATTGTTGAGTAGACCAACATTAGACTAGGTCGATTGGAACTGGTTTAGCAATTTCAGTAGGTAATCAATTAGAGAACCTAAAATCAATTCGAGCTTAATCCCTACCAACTGATGAGGTAGCGATTACATAAACCCTCGGTATGAAAATGAACGAATGTTTGACGATTGTCATAAGAATCTTATATTGATTCAGAGACGTAATCTAGAGGAAAAGAGGTGGAACCGACTTGTTTGTTGGGACTCAATATGAATACAGTAGTAGCTATAGTTGTAGTCTAGTTTAGTCACATTTACTTTCGTATTTAGTTTAACTTCTGCCTTATTTTCTCTACAGCATAAATCCCCCATATTTTCCTGCATTTCAGTTCGAGACTGAGTCTAGTTCGACTCCATTGCGTCCGTCCAAAACTGAGTAAATCCAACTCTATTGCGTCTGAGTCTGTGCTTAGTCGAGACCGTGTTGAATCCATCTCTGCCAAGACCAGATTGGATCAATATTTGCTGAGAGTAAAACCAAGCTTTAGTTATTTGATGTGCATTAAGATGACCAAAAACGAACTTATCAAATTAGCACCGTTGACGGGGACACAAGTTCTTTTCTGTCTTTGTGTGCCAACACTGAGTTAAGCAGAATGAAATGCTATGTTTGTCAGTTGAGTCAAAGTTTTGAGTCTGAGTCTATTTGGATTCTGAAATAATATAGCATGCTGAGTGTGTGTCAAAATTCTGTCGCGTGAGTTTCATTGCTAAAAAAAAACAAAACCATCTCTGCATCATTAACCATATCTACTACATAAACATTCTCTAATTTTTCTGCATAATTGACTTGCATTTTTCTGCATGATCTACCTTATGATGCATGACTAGGAGTAGTATTGACCCATTACATGATTTAGATCCTAAAATAGAAATAACTTTATGTAGGTTAAGGAAAGTTAGGAATATAGTAGTAAATAACAATAATAGTTCTGATTCTGTTTCTAGTTTTGATAATAATAGTCATGTTACTAACACTTCTGGTTTTGTTGAGTATCGTAGCACTAATAATTTTGCAGAGCCAGAACAGATGGAGAATAATGATCGAACCTTGAAGGAGCTGGCCATGTCGGATGTGGTGTATCAACCATGGTGCATCCAATATCCATAACTAGAACTAGCTCAGACATATGAATTGAAATCCGGTTTTATACATTTGTTGCTAAAATTTCATGGTCTTGCAAGAGAAGATCCCCACAAGCACTTAAAAGAATCCCATGTGGTTTGTTCCACAATGAGGCCACAAGGGATACCGGAGGACTACATCAAAATGAAGGCATTTCCACTTTCCTTGGATGGAGCAACAAAGGATTGGCTATATTTGCAGCTAGTTCTCTTCAACACTTGGGGAGACATGAAACGCATGTTTCTGGAGAAGTTCTTTTGGCATCGAGAACCACGACCATAAGGAAGGAAATCTATGGGATAAGGCAACATTCTGGAGAGACTTTGCATGAGTATTGGGAAAGATTCAACAAGTTATGTGCCATATGTCTGTATCATTAGATCAGTGAAAAATTTCTAATCTAGTATTTCTATGAAGGCATGATGATAATGGATTGAAGCATGATTGATGCTACTAGTGGAGGAGTATTAATGGACAAGACGCCAGCAATAGCAAGGCACTTGATCTCCAATATGGCGAGCAATACACAATAGTTTGGGATCAAAGGAGCCGACCAACCCCGAATGGTGAATGAAATCAGTGCAGTTAACAACCTAAGACTGGAGAACCACTGACTAAGTTGACATCGCTGGTAAGGCAACTTGCTATTGGATAACACCAACCAATCATAGTAGCCAGAGTCTGTGGTATATGTACTTTTGTGGAGCACTTTACTAACATGTGCCCCACATTGCAATAGACCAAGTCAGACCATCCAGAGAGTGTTGGAGCAATAGGTGGTTACTAGTACGGGAAGAAACCATATCAGAGTCAGTCATTTGATAATCAACATTTCGGGAAGCAATCATTTCAGTCAGGGCCGAGTCAAGGGTGATACGCAGCTTAGCGATTTGAACTTGCTCCAAATGTACCTCAAGGTCAAAACGGTTATCGACAATCAACTCCGCAATACCAGGCATCACAGTTCTAGCAGCAACAACAATAAAGAGTGCCAACTCAAGGCAACTCACCATTTCTAGAGGACCTAATGAAGCAGTTAGCAACAAGCAACTTGGAGTTCCAACAAACCATGAACTCCAGCAATATGTAGTTCCAGCAAAATATGAACACCACCATTCAAGACCTCAAGACGTAAATAGGACTGTTAGCAAACATTGTGAGCCATTTACAATCAACCGAATCTAGCAACCTGCCCTCACAAACAATGCTGAATCCAATGTGAGCGCAGTCACTCTGAGAAGTGGTAGAGAACTGCCACAAATAACGCTGCAACAAGAGCTGAGACCGACTGACACCAACTCTAAGCTAGATGCCGACTCAGAGGTACCTCAAGAAAAGCTTGTCCCGTTGCCATTCCCAACCTAGACTCCCAAAGCAAGGCAACCAAAGATTGATGAAGAGTTGCTGAGGATGTTTCAAAAGGTGGAAATCCATATTCTACTCCTAGATGCCATAAAGCAGATTCCCAAGTACGCAAAATTCCTCAAGGAATTGTGTGTGCACAAGAGGAAGAATATGAAAGGAGGGGTGGAATTAGGAGGCATAGTATCGGCGTTGACCAGAAATGAAGACTTCATTGTAGGAGCACAACAAGCACTGCCAAAGAAGTGTCGAGACCCCAAAAGTTTCTCTATCCCATGCACCATTGGCAACTGTACCTTTGCCAATGCCATGTTGGACCTAGGAGCTTCAATTAATGTCATGCCAATATCAATCTACAAATCCTTGAATTTTGGTGATCTGGAACCCATTGGGATGACAATGCAGCTGGCAAATAGAAGTGTTGTTCAACCCTTGGGCATTCTCGAAGATGTACTAGTCCAAGTTAATGAGTTGATTTTTCCAACCGACTTCTATGTGCTGGATATGGAGGATGAGACATCAAGGAAGGGATCCACCTTGATCTTAGGGTGACCATTCCTCATGACTACCAAAACAAAGATTGATGTGCATGTCGGGATGCTCTCAATGGAATTTGGTGATACCCTAGTGTAGTTTAATATTTTTGAAGCCATGAAGCACCCGACCGAGGACCATTCACTCTTTGGCATAGATCTGATTGATGAACTAGTTAAGGAGTGCTTTCAGCTAGCCACTGGCGGTAACGATATTTCAAATTTTGTTAGAGACACTAAAGTATTTGACTGCTTAGGGTCTATAGTAGATAAGGCCGACCATGACGAATCAAGGAAAGTACACAATCTTTCCAACTCTGAGGACGATAACATTGACCTTGCTGACTTGAGTCAAGAAGCTGAATTGCTTAAATTATTGGACCAAGTATGCAAGCACGAAGACCCGGAGTGTTTAAATAATGTAGAAGTCCAAGTTGTCGAGACCAAAAAGCAGTTATCAGTGCAAGTGGCAACAATTTTCACTGCCGAGTATGAGTCAGCCAAAAGAGGCCGAGGGCGAGAGAAGGCTGAAATCGACTCAGCCAGAAAAACAAGTGCCGAGACTAGCCCAATTATGCATGCGCAAGCCGAGAGAAACGCGGCTAGTAGAGACTGGAAGCAAGCAGGAGCCGAGTCTATTTTGGATAATCAAATCCAGAACCTTGTTCCATCGAGATCCAACTTTAGTACGATGAAGAATGCCTAGTCTGATTCTATCCTAGCCAATATGAGTTGGACACAGCAACTAAAGGCTAAGATCATGTTGGCACACCTGGTGCTGAATCCAAATCAAGTCAGCCAATCGGATCCAAAACTAACTAATGATACCTCTTCATCTCCACCACCACCCATAGGGTTGAAGCCATTGCCGAGTCATTTGAAATACGCCTACTTAGATACTGAGCAGCAACTCTCAGTCATCATTGCTAACAACCCTTATCGGGAGGAGGAAGAGAAACTGTTGCACGTCCTTAGGCAGCATAAGAAAGCAATTGGGTGGAAATTATCTGACCTTCCAGGCATAAACCCTCCATCTGCATGCATAAAATTTTAATGGAGGAGGAAGCCCAACCTATAAGGCAATAACATAGAAGGCTGAATCCGACCATCCTAAACGTGGTCAAGAAAGAAGTGACAAAACTGCTTGCTGCAAGGATCATCTACCTTATCTCAAACAACTAGTGGGTTAGTCTTGTGCAAGTAGTACCTAAGAAGTTTGGGATGACTATCATAAAAAACCAGCACAACGAGTTGGTACCTATGTAGATTCAGAATAGCTGGCGAGTTTGTATTAATTATAGGATATTAAATCAAGCGACTCGTAAGGACCATTTTCCTTTGCCTTTCATTGATCAAGTCCTGGAGAAATTAGCAGGAAAATCCATTACTGCTTTCTAGATGGATTCTCTGGATACATGCAAATCCACATTGCACCAGAAGATCAGCATAAGATGGCCTTGATCTACTGATAAGTCATATTTTATACACCTCATAAGGGCTTAAGAAGGGTATTATTAAGACTGTTTAGTGATTAAGAGTCATGTCATAGCTAAGATTCGAATAACAGGCCTAGAAATAGGAAAAACATAAATCTATGCTAAAATAAGGATTTTAACTAATAAAAGATTGGACTTGTGTTTGCAGGCCTGAAAGTCGAGAGCATCTCGGCCAAAAAGGAGCATCTCGGCCCAAAAGGAGCATCTTGACCCAAACCGACTTCAGTGGCCAAAATCACTTCGGCAAGAATGTAGATATGATTATGCTAAAATTAAGGAATATGTAATGCAAATTTGATTCTCCTAGAATTAAGGAATCTATAATGCAGATATGATTATGCTAAAATTAAGGAATCTGAATGCAGATTTGATTCTCCTAGAATTAAGGAATCTATAATGCATATATAATTATGCTAAAATTAAGGAATATGTAATGCAAATATGATTATGCTAGAATTTGTAATGTAGATATGATTATGCTAGGATCAAAGAATTTGTAATCTCCTAGGATTGAGGAATTTGTAATCTTTTAGGATTGAGGAATTTGTAATCAGTAATTCAAATTTGTAATCTATTAGGATTAGGCTACACCGCAATTGCCCAGCTTGTGTATAAATAAAGCATGCTAGGCCATGTCTTCGGTGTGGAAAAACAGTGGAATTCTTCTAGACCTAGCGTCGTCAGCAACTATAGACATTCCAAGCTAGTACGGTGGTACACGAAGCTTTAATAAGGTGTCTCTCTAGATTGAGGAGGTATAGGACCAAGATTTGGGAAGCTAGAAGCTATGGGAGGTGATCACTCGGTATAGCCGACACACTTCGTTGGACAGAAATCTCAATGCTTGGCCATAACTGGTGCACCACTACTGTCCTTCTAAGGTGATCGTCGTGGAAGGCGGACTCTCTAGAGAACGCTGAATTCCCACCTTTGTATTCAATTCTAATTTCAATATTATGACTGGTTTGTAATTCTGTCTCTGGATTATAATTCCTGTGCTTTAATCTGCTTTTAACTTTGCCGCAATTGCACATTGTTAAGGGTAGATTACATTAGACTAGGGTCGATTGGAACTGGTTTAATAATCTGGTTAGGTAGAGAACCTAAAATCAACCAAGTACATACTCCCTGCCAACTAATGAGGTAGCGATTGTGTAAATCCTCGGTATGGCAATGGACAAACATTCAGCAATTGTCGAAAGAATCTAAGGTTGATTCAGAGTATAATTCCAAGTAAGAAAGGCAAATTGTTGTGTATTGATCTCCGAATTGGTACAGTAGTTAGTATACATTAGTTTAGCATAGTTTATTTTTCTTTCAGAACTTAGTTTATTTTTCTACATTTAACCACAAACCCCCTATTTATTGCTTTCCAGAGTCCGAGATCGAGTTAGTCTGACTCATCCAGAACTGAGTCAGTCCGACTCATCCAGAATTGAGTTAGTCCGACTATATTGCATTTGAGTCTGTGCTTAGCCGAGACCGTGTCAGATTCGTCTCTAACAAGATCGAATCGGATCAGTCTTTGCCGAGAGCGAGTCGGCATTCTACACTAGACATTTTCTGCATTAACTTTAATTTTCACACTTAGCACAATCTGAACACATTGTGTCCTTGAGAGAATTGACCTAGGTTAGCTATACTATAGTTAGCTTTAGTATTTATTTGAGACGTGTAAGACAACTAAAAACCCGCTTATCAAATTGGCGCCAATGTTAGGGACACAAGTTCTTTTGTGTCTTTGTGTGCCAAAACTGAGTTAAGCCGAATCCCGAGTCTGTGGAATGTTGTGTCTGTCGTTTGAGTCATAGAGTTATAGAATTTGTCGAGTTTGTTGAGTCTGTACTTGTTTTCTTTTCGGTTGAGTATGAAAATAATATAGCATGTTGAATATGTGTTAAATTTTTGTTATGTGTGTGTGTTGAATTTTTGTTTACGTGAGTCTTTACATTGCTAAAGAAAACGACAACAACCATCCCTGCATCATTGCATTTAACTGCATCTGCATTTTGTTTTTTGATAGCTACTTGTTTTCTGTTTTCTGATTTGCATAACTGACTCTAACTTCTTCTGCATAACCAATATCGATTTTTCTGCATATTTGATTTTGTAATTTCTTTGTATGAGTTTTTTCCTTTTTATGCATCAATTTTTTTTAACATTCTGATCAGTTTATGATTGTTCTGTTATTTTTCATTATTCCGTGCCTTTCTGTGCCTCTATTTCTTTTTTCGTATGTTTTTCTGTTTCTATTTTTGTTTCCTTTCTATTTTTCTATCTTTCTATCTGTTATTTTTCTATTTTTCTAATTCTGTTATCTTTTTGTTCTCCTTTTTGATTTTAATCCTGTTAACAACACTTGTGCATTCTGATACTAGTATTATTCCTAATTCTTCTGATCTTGATAATTCTGCTCTTAGCTCAAATGAAGAAAGGAATCAGTTGCACATTGATGTCATGATGTATCAATCATGGTGTCCTCAATATCCCAAATGGGATGGAGCCTGGTCATACGAGAATTAACAATTTGAGCTAACAACTGTGTTGCCTGAGTTATATGATTTTGCAGGTAACACTCACCATTTTGACAATAGGGGATTGATGATGCGCTCTTTTACAGTCATTTTACGCGCTTATCAAATAACTAAAGCTAACTATAGTATAGCTAACCCTAGGTCATTCTTCTCAAGGACACAGTGTGTTCAATTGTGATTTAGTGTCCAGCAAACGGGAGTAGAATCTCAGTGTAAAATACTGACTCGTCTCGACAATGGCCGAGTTGCTCTCAATAGAGACTGAACCGAGTCGATCTCAACAAAGACGATCCGGCTTGGTCTTGGTTAAGTGCAGACAGACGCTACAGAGGTGGACTATCTCTGTCTTAGACTCAAAGGCAGTAAACAAGGGGGGTTGGAATGCAATTGGAATCAAAACAGAGGTTAACTATAATCAAATACAATTACGCTACTCCTAATGCTATTACTATTACTGTGTTCATGTTTAGTTCCAATAATCAAGTTCTTTCTAGTTCAATCACTCCAATTACAGTCCTCATCAGCCTCCAGTGTTCTTATGGCAATCGCCAAAGGTCCGTCCCTTACCATACCGAGGATTTACACAATCGCCACCTCATCAGTTGGCAGAGATTAAGTTCAAGCTAATTTTAGATTCTCAATCAACAATCGTTAAGTGATTATCTACTGAATTAGCTAAACCAGTTCCAATCGGCTTAGTTTAACATTGTTCCGTTACCAGGTGCAATTGCAACACAGTAATTGAACTTAAATTTCAGGAGTGCAATGGAGTTCAGAATTCAGAAAACACTCATAATACTGAAAGCAAAATACAAACACAGGGCCTGGATTCGATGATTCCATCCTCCACGACGATCGCCATGAACGACGGCGATGATTCACCTCAGCTAGCTAAGACGCTGAGGTTTAGGTCCACTAGAGTGCGTTGGTGCTCCAATCGGTCTCCTCTGATAACCTTCGGCCTCTCAATTCTTAACCTGCATTTCCTCAATCGAGAGAAACGCCATTATCAGCACTGTGTACCACCGTGAGCGGAGGAGAAGAGAACTAGAGAATTCGAAATTATGAACGCGGGAGCCAAAAGCCCCTATTCGTTCAGAGTTCTATCTATTTATACATGAGTGGACACAGCTAACGATGCTAACAGAATTACATGTACAATTCCTATTCTGCCCTTGTTGTGACTTGCGTTGCAAGCTACTCCAGGTAGTGACGTGAAGCTGAGCTGGACCCAAGGTGGCTCTGATTGCTGATGAGGCGTTCCACCTGGATCTTCCTAACTGGGCTCCCTGCATGGGTCGAGTCTCGGCTTGGCCGAGAGGCTCTCGGCCTGGGCTTCTGATGGCAGGCTGAGCTTGGCTGGACCTGCAATGAAGAGATAGTTAGCTAAAAACCTTGATTAAGCACAGATTGTGTTTTACTCAAGTTTAGGCCATTAATCTGGATCTTAGCTAACAGTCATCTTTTAAGCTCGTGAGTTGCTCAATGGTGCCCTTCTTAGGTCCACTTAAGATGTACATTTTATGACTCATCAAACCCCCACACTTAGCCTTTTGCACTCCTGGGCAAAACATATGACTTAATTAAGGGTGACCATAGTGAGAAATTTTTCTGTTTGATTTCCTTAAGCTGACTCTACAGAGTCGGCTTCTCTTCATCCCAGTTCAAGGCACTCATGCAATCAGGGAGCTACTTCCTTTGGTTCTTAGGGGCCTTCATGGCTTCCAATTGGGAAGGGGTGCCCCTAGAGTGATAGAACTTTTACTCATGTGCTCAGTTCTCTCGCTTCTCTCAAGTGTCTGGGCTGTGTTTACACTCAGCATTGCATGGAATTGGTGTTACCATATCTTGACAGAGCTATCTTCTTACACCTGCAAAACACAACAGTTATGATCACTAGGACTTTTCTGGCTTGTAGCGAGGTTGAGGTTATGGGTCGAATAGATGTAAGAAAACTAGCTTCAGGACCCACGGGGAGGAGAGGAGCAATGGGGAGTGAGTGTAACTAACCAGTATGAGGGCAGTCCCTGGTTCTTTGTGGTCTCCTTTGATCTTTATTTACTCGCCGTTTTACATTCTTTCTTTCTTCTACTCATGCAGCTTGCTGATTTTGTTTATTTCAGCTCATTTATTTCAGCTGCCTGTTTTCTGTTTTTATGTACTTTCTTTTCTTTTCTTTCATTCCATTTTCTCTCTTTCTTCTCTTCTTCTGAACCTTCAGCTGCTTTTTTTTTTTTTGACCGAATTCTGCTTCCTAGATTTCCCGCACACTTGATTCTAACTCACTCCCAAGATGATTCCACGGCTCCTCGGCTTCTCGAGGGTGAGGTAAGAATGGTTTTTTTTTTCTGGTCTCGGCTTGTAGTGAGCTGCAAGAAAAGTGGTCAATTTAGGCTCAAAAGGGGTGACAAGGGTCAGCTTGTTTTTGGACAGCTTATTTTGCTCCGGGCTCATAAGAAATATAGCCTAGATCATTTCATTCCTGCCTGTGTAAAACAGTTGTATCCAGAGAGTTAAGGCAAAATTCAGCACACACAATTAACATGCTTGCAAAAATCACTCAGAAAGAAGGAAGATGGCAGAGTGTAAGCCATCTTTGTTGCAAGGCTCAAATTCTCACACTGGCTGATTCTGTTTCTTCACTCTGAAGGTTCCCTCTTCCCATTTCCGCCACTTACCACTTAGGAACCAGAGGTTTGGCTCTCTTCAGGCAGGGCAGCTTTTGCTCGGGAATGAAGAGATTCCTTCTGTTGGCTCGTCAGACTCTCGGACTTAGCAAGGAATTTCCTCTCTTCTTTTTGGACACGTAATTCTGCTAGGATGAGGCCATTCCGGCTGTGGCAGACTCTTTTATTAAACACAAACTTACTAATTAGACTTAAAATAGTATATCAGATATGTAAGAAACGAAATGAAAAAGTTAGAGAAGAGAAGGGCAGATATGACGTGAATGATCAGTTCCCGAATGGACAGAACCCCCCCCACACTTAATTTCGACATTGTCCTCAATGTGAAAAGGTTGGCCGAGTCGGCTTAGGCTGTTCCATCAGGAGGAGTCGGTTCCGTCAAGGAGATGCTCTCTGTATTTTCTCCTGTTGGTGCTGGACCTTCGAGGAAAGGTTTGACTTGGTGCCCGTTGACCTGAAAGGTGCGGTTGGTCTGTTCTTCCCTTAGCTGCACTGCACCATGGGGAAATATCTCAGTAATAACAAAAGGTCCATCCCATCTGAAGCGAAGCTTACCTGCTATGAGCTTTAATCTGGAATTGAATAGCAACACTTTTTGGCCAATATGGAGATCTTTCCTCAGGATATTTTGGTCGTGGAACTTTTTTACTTTCTGCTTGTAGATCCTGGCGTTTTCATAGGCTTCCATGCGAAGTTCATCTAATTGTTGAAGTTGGAACTTCCTATGCTTTCCTGCTTGGTCATAAGCCATGTTGCATTGCTTAACTGCCTAGTAAGCTTTGTGCTCGAGTACCACAGGGAGGTGACAGGCTTTCTCGAACACAATTCGATAGGGAGACATCCCTAGCGGTGTTCGGTATGCGGTCCTATGTGCCCATAGAGCATTCTCAAGGAGTTTACTCCAGTCCTTCCTGCTGGGATTTGTCATCTTTTGCAGTGTATGCTTGATTTCCCTGTTAAACACTTCAGCTTGCCCATTTGTCTAGGGGTGGTATGCTGTGGCTATCCTGTGTGCTACCCCATATTTCGGAAGAAGGGTGGCCATGGCTCATTGCGAAGTGACTTCCCCTGTCACGATGGCGCTTTTGGAACACCGAACCTGTAGAAAATATTGGACTTAAGAAAGTCCACTACTACCTTGGCATCATTGGTTACGGTGGGAATGACTTCTACCCATCTTGATACATAATCGAGGGCAAGCAGGATGTATGAATAGCCATTGGAGATTGGGAATGGCCCCATAAAATCGATACCCCAGGGCGTCAAAGACTTCACAAAACAGGATGGGTTGCTTTGGGCATTTCATGTCTTTGGTTCAAGGCCATCCCTGCTTTTTGGCATCCATCGCAGTGGAGACGAATTGATGAGCGTCTCGAGAAAATAGAAGGCCAATAGAGGCCACAATCAAGCACCTTCCTAGCAGTCCGAGATGAGCCGTAGTGGCCTCCTTCCCGGGGCCGAATGGCGAAGTGGAGGGCCGACTTGATCTCGGCATCGAGGGAATGCACTGCGGATGATCTTATCACTGCATAATCTCCATAGATAGGGGTCATCCTATACGTAGTACTTAGCATCACTTCTGATCTTCTCTTTGTACGTTCGAGATGCCTCAGGTGGAAATTAAGATGTTGCCACGAAATTACAAATGTCTGCAAACCATGGTGTGGCCGTCTTGAGGTGCAGGAGTTGCTCGTTAGGGAACTTGTCTCGGATAGGCAATTGTTCGCTTTCCTTTTCAATCCTGCTGAGGTGGTCCGCTACAGAATTCTCAGCACCTTTCTTATCTCTGATTTCTAAGTCAAATTCTTGGAGAAAGAAGCATCCACTTTGGATCGTCTCTCGGCTTGGCATCCGGCTTCTTCAAAGCAAGTACTTTAAAGCCGAGTGATCGGAGAACACGACTATCTTAGAACCGAGAAGGTAGGAGCGAAAGTTATCCAAGGCAAACACAATTGCCTGAAGTTCCTTCTCAGTCGTCGTGTAATTTTGCTGGGCCGAGTCCATGGTTCTGGATGCATACGCAATAACATGGACTGGTTGGCCGACTCGCGCTCTCTGGCCGAGAACAGCTCCTAGTGTCGAATTGGATGCGTCGCACATGAGTTCAAATGGCAGGTCCCAGTTTGGTGCTTCCAGGATAGGTGCAGATGTGAGTTTATTCTTCAGCTCCTGAAATGCCTCAATGCAGGGCTGGTCAAAGTTGAAATCCGCATCCTTCTGTAGAAGTTGGGATAGAGGCAGAGCTATTTTGCTGAAGTCCTTGATGAACCTTCTATAAAAACCTGCATGTCCCAAGAATGAGCGAACTTCCCGCACAGAAGCGGGGTTTGGAAGGGAAGTGATTTTGTCTATTTTCGCCTTGTCCACTTCGATGCCTCTATTGGAGACCAGGTGTCCCAACACTATTCCCTCGATCACCATGAAATGGCATTTTTCGAAGTTGAGAACCAAGTTCGTGTCCATGCATCTCTTCAACATCTTGGACAGGTTGTTCAGGCATGCGTCAAATGATTCTGCATACACCGTGAAGTCATCCATAAACACCTCCATGTAGTCTTGTAGCAAATCCGAGAAGATGCTCATCATGCAACGTTGAAATGTGCTCGGAGTGTTGCACAGGCCGAATGGCATGCGGGTGTATGCAAAAGTACCAAATGGGCATGTGAAAGTGGTCTTATGTTGATCCTCCGGTGCTATGTGTATTTGCATGCATCTTGAGAATCCATCCAGAAAACAGTAATGGGACTTCCCTGCTATTTTCTCTAACATTTGGTCAATAAAAGGCAAAGGGAAGTGATCCTTGCGGGTTGCCTGATTCAGCCTTCTGTAATCTATACACACCCGCCAGCTGTTCTGAATCCTTGTAGATACCAACTCATCTTGTTGGTTTTTTATGACGGTTATTCCATATTTCTTTGGTACTACCTGCACAGGGCTCACCCATTGGCTGTCTGAGATAGGGTAGATGATGCCTGCAGCAAGCAGTTTCGTGACTTCTTTCTTGACCACATCTAGAATGGTAGGATTCAGCCTTCGTTGTTGTTGCCTTATGGGCTTAATGTCCTCCTCCATTAATATTCTGTGCATGCATATGGAGGGGTTAATACCTGGAAGGTCAGAAAGTTTCCACCCAATTGCCTGTTTGTGTTGCCTAAGGACTTCCAGCAGCTTGTCTTCTTGCTCCGAGAGGAGGTTGCTTGCAATGATGACCGGGAGCTGCTGTTCATTGTCCAAAAGGCATATTTCAGGTGGCTAGGCAATGATTTCAGCTCTGTTGGTGGTGGAGATGGAACTGGAGATTCCTGAGTTACAGCTCTCGGATCCGTCTGGCCGGCTTGTTCCCGATTCGGCATTAGGACTGCCGTCATGGCCTCGGCCTTGTACTGCTTCAACCGACTCGGATTGAGGTCGGTTTCGGTTTCCTTTGTAGCTTCGATCTCGGATCCGGGTGGAGTAATGAGCTTCTTGGCTCAAGTCTGGTCCTTACTGGCCGAGATGGTTTCGGCAAGTGTGTCGGCTTGCGTGGTTAACTCTTCGGCCGAGTTGACTTTTGACCTTGCGTTGACTCGGTCTTCTTTAGCCGACTTCATTTCGGCCATGAATATGGTGGCCAATTGTGCAGGTAGAGGCTTCGTAGTCTCGGCAACTTTTATCTCTGCACTATTCTCACTCTCTGAGGGGTTAGGGTAGTAGACTTGGTTTATTAACCTGGTTAGTTCTTTTTCAAATGCCAAGTTGCTGACGTCACTGTGATCATCCTCAGAGTCTGGGGACTCTAATACTCCAATATGGTCGACCTTGGGGCAGCTACTGACTTTAGCAGTTCCTGCAAGGTCTTCCATTATTCCACTGCAACTGTCTAGTTGGAAGTATTCTTCTACTAATTCTTCCATTGTATCCAAACCAAAGAGAGAGTGGTCTTCGGTGGGGTGTTTCATGGCTTCAAAGATGTTGAACTGCACCAACGTGTCACCGAATTCCATAGAGAGTGTTCCGGCATGTACGTCGATCTTCGTCCTTGCCGTCATTAGAAATGGCCTCCCCAGTATCAATGTTGATCCTTTTCCGGATGCTTCATCCTCCATGTCAAGCACATAAAATCAGCTGGAAATATTAGTTCATTCACTTGGACGAGGACATCTTCGAGAACTCCCAGGGGTTGCACGATGCTTCTGTTAGCAAGCTGAATGGTCATCCCTGTGGGTTCCAGATCTCCGAAATTGAGGGACCTATAAGTTGATGCGGGCATGACGTTGATTGACGCTCCCAGGTCCAGCATAGCATCAACAAATGTGCAATCACCAATAGTGCATGGGACCGAGAAGATACTGGGGTCTCGGCACTTCTTTGGTAAGACCTGTGAAATCCCTGCAGTGGGATTGTTCCTAGTTAAGCTTGAGACCACACCTCCAAGTTCTCGATTCCCCTTCATCTTTCTTCTTTTGTGTACGCATAATTCCTTAAGGAATTTTGCGTACTTCGGAATTTGCTTAATCGCATCGAGAAGTGGAATGTTGATTTCCACCTTCCAGAACATCTTTAGCAGCTCGTCATCCGAATCTGGTTTTCGTGCCGAGACAGTTCGGGATGGAAACGGCAAGGGGACAGTTGTCTGTGGGTGAGACGGTGAATCGGCCATTGCTTCAGAGTCGGCTTCAGCTGGCTGCAGTACCTAATGCTTTGCAGGCTGAGGTAATTCTTTGTCGCTTCTGAGTATTACTGCATTGGCGTTCCCTCTCGGATTCGGAATGGGTTGGGAGGGAAGGCTGCTTGAGCCGGCTGATTGTAGTTCACTCACAGTATTTGCCAGCTGTCCTATTTGCATCTTGAGATCCTGGATGGTGGCAGTCATATTCTGTTGGAATTGTAGGTTGCTGGAACTTACTGACTGTTGGAATTCTAAATTGCTTGTTGCCAGCTACTTCATTAAATCTTCTAGTGATGGAGAATTGCCTTGGGTAGGAGTTCTCTGCTGCTGAGGCGGGAAGGATGGTGCTGGGTATTGCGGACCCGGCTACTGGTAACCAGATACTCCATAGGGTGCATTCAGCATGGATCCGGCTCTTTGAGCTGCATATGGTCCTTGTTGTGGGTTGGGCCGAAATGGTTGTCTCCCATATGGTTGATTATCGAACTGTCGGTTCTGGTATAGCTGCTTCCCGTATTGGAATCCTCCTACGGCTCCAACACTTTATGTTTGGCCAGACTCGGTCTCTTGGAGAGTGGGGCACAGATCAGTTGGATGCTCCATTGAAGTACATATGCCACAGACCTTTGCTGCCATGGCTGGGTGATGTTGACTAACAGCCAGTTGTCTCACCAGAGATGTCAACTCGGTTAGTTGGTTCTCCATCCTTTGGTTGGAGGCTGCACCGATTTCGTTCACTAGACGAGATGGATTCGGCCCTCTGATCCCAAATTGTTGAGTGTTGCTCGCCATGTTCGAGATCAGATGCCTTACTGCTACTGGTGTTTTGTCCATTAATGCTCCTCCATTGGCGGCATCAATCATGCTCCTATCCATCATTGATAGTCCTTCGTAAAAGTACTGGATCAGCAATTGTTCGCTGATCTGATGATGGGGACAGGTGGCACAAAGCTTGTTAAAACGCTCCCAATATTCGTGCAGAGTCTCTCCTGTATGCTACCTTATCCCACATATTTCCTTCTTGATGGTCGCAGTCCTAGAAGCTGGAAAAAAATTTTCTAGGAAGGTCCGTTTCATGTCTCCCCAGGTGTTGAAGAGTGCTGGCTGCAGATATAGCCAGTCCTTTGTAGCTCCGTCTAGAGAGAATGGAAATGCCTTCATCTTGATATAATCTTCTGGGATTCCCTGCGGCCTCATCGTGGAACAAACCACGTGAAATTCTTTGAGATGTTTGTAGGGGTCTTTTCTTGCAAGACCATGAAATTTAGGCAACAAGTGTATCAAACCAGACTTCAATTCATATGTCTAAGCCGGCTCCAGTTGTGGATACTGGATACACCATGGTTGGTACACCACATTTGGAGTGGCTAGCTCTTTCAACGTCCTGTCTTGGTGTTCCATCTGCCCTGGCTCTGTGAAATTGTTAGTACTAGCAATAAAATGGTCAGTACAAAACTGGTCAGAGTTAATGGCAGAATTCACACTACTACTATTTACTGTGGTGTTTCTAATTTTTCGTAGTCTTCGTAAAGTTAGTTCTATTTCTTGATCAAAAGTATACAGTGGGTCAATGCTACTCCTAGTCATGCATCATGCGGGATTTAAAGTAACTAAAACAACAATTAGTTCTACTGAAACAGAATGTGGTCACTATGTAATGCTGGATTATGTACTGCAAAATTAGATGTAATGCAGAGTTAGAAAATTTGATGTATGCACTGCAGAATTAAGAATTTATACTATATCTATATGTATATATTTGTTTTTGTTTTATCAGTGAATTCACGTAGAGATTTATTGACAGATTCAAACTCAACAACTCTAAACAAAACTTCGTACAACTCGGATTCGACTCAGTTTACTTGGCACACCGAAACACAAAAGAACTTGTGTCCCCGGCAACGACACCAATTTGATGATGCGCTCTTTTACAGTCGTTTTACGTGCTTATCAAATAACTAAAGCTAACTATAGTATAGCTAACCCTAGGTCATTCTTCTCAAGGACACGGTGTGTTCAATTGTGATTTAGTGTGCAGTAAACGGGAGTAGAATCTCAGTGTAAAATACTGACTCGTCTCGGAAATGGCCGAGTTGCTCTCAACAGAGACTGAACCGAGTCGATCTCAACAGAGACGATCCGGCTTGGTCTTGGTTAAGTGCAGACAGACGCTACAGAGGTGGACTATCTCTGTCTTAGACTTAAAGGCAGTAAACAAGGGGGGTTGGAATGCAATTGGAATCAAAACAGAGGTTAACTATAATCAAATACAATTACGCTACTCCTAATGCTATTACTATTACTGTGTTCATGTTTAGTTCCAATAATCAAGTTCTTTCTGGTTCAATCACTCCAATTACAGTCCTCATCAGCCTCCAGTGTTCTTATGGCAATCGCCAAAGGTCCGTCCCTTACCATACCGAGGATTTACACAATCGCCACCTCATCAGTTGGCAGAGATTAAGTTCAAGCTGATTTTAGATTCTCAATCAACAATCGTTAAGTGATTACCTACTGAATTAGCTAAACCAGTTCCAATCGGCTTAGTTTAACATTGTTCCGTTACCAGGTGCAATCGCAACACAGTAATTGAACTTAAATTTCAGGAGTGCAATGGATTTCAGAATTCAGAAAACACTCATAATACTGAAAGCAAAATACAAACACAGGGCCTAGATTCGATGATTCCATCCTCCACGACGATCGCCATGAACGACGGCGATGATTCACCTCAGCTAGCTAAGACGCTGAGGTTCAGGTCCACCAGAGTGCGTTGGTGCTCCAATCGGTCTCCTCTGATAACCTTCGGCCTCTCAGTTCATAACCTGCATTTCCTCAATCGAGAGAAACGCCATTATCAGCACTGTGTACCACCGTGAGCGGAGGAGAAGAGAACTAGAGAATTCGGAATTATGAACGTGGGAAAGTTTTGAATGCCAAAAGCCCCTATTCGTTCAGAGTTCTATCTATTTATACATGGGTGGACACAGCTAACGATGCTAATAGAATTACATGTACAATTCCTATTCTGCCCTTGCTGTGACTTGCGTTGCAAGCTACTCCAGGTAGTGACGTGAAGCTTAGCTGGACCCAAGGTGGCTCTGATTGCTGACGAGGCGTTCCACCTGGATCTTCCTAACTGGGCTCCCTGCATGGGTCGAGTCTCGGCTTGGCCGAGAGGCTCTCGGCCTGGGCTTCTGATGGCAGGCTGAGCTTGGCTGGACCTGCAATGAAGAGATAGTTAGCTAAAAACCTTGATTAAGCACAGATTGTATTTTACTCAAGTTTAGGCCATTAATCTGGATCTTAGCTAACAGTCATCTTTTAAGCTCGTGAGTTGCTCAATGGTGCCCTTCTTAGATCCACTTAAGATGTACATTTTATGACTCATGAGGGATCCACAACATCTAGAGGAATGAATTGGATTGCTACTACTGACAATCAGAGATTTGAAGGATACATAGATGGATGTGGCATGTGTGGTTCTGTAGGACATCCACCTAATGATTGTCCCATTTTGCAAGAACCACCACCTCCATTCAGACCACAACCGGTAAAAGAAAGTTCCTTAGAGGATTTAATAAAGCAATTAACCATGAATAACATTCAATTCCAGAAGAATGTGTCTGCCACACAACAACCAGTGCAGTAGCTTAACAGTTCACCTTCTTTGGAAGATCTGGTACAACAGTTTCAACAAAATACCCTACAGATTCAACAAAACAACATGTAGTTTCAAAAAAATATAATTGCCACAATGCAAGAGTTGACAGCATAGATTGGTCAACTGGCCATTATGATAAATCAGCTGTAGTTCGAAGATTTTGGATAGGTTCCTTTCTAAGCCATTCTCAATCTACAAGAGAATATAAGTGACATAACCATGAGGAGTGACATGGAGCTGCCGCAACAACAATCACTAAAAGTGCAATATGGATTTTCTAGAAATTCGAATTTAGAGAATTCAACCACTATGCTGGGCTTTGTCAACTCTAGTAGTGGTGCCAGCCCCATGCTTGTTGCTACCGACTCTACTAAGATGGCTGAGATTGACGACTACGTGCCAATTGTTTCTGATTTGGTTGATGTGGTTAAGATTTCAAATTCTATGACTGATGTTACTGATCTTACTGATATGACATTGGATGAGATTTCAGACCAAGTTACTAGGGTCGAGATAGCTGATCCTGCATGTGCTGATGTTGACATTACTAATCCCATGTGTACTGATGCCAAGATGGCAAATCCCAGATATGCTAATGCTGATAATGCTTTTATTGATAGGGTCGAGGATGCAGATTCTCTGGTTGACAAGTTGGACAGTGTTAATATGACTGAAATGGTCGACTCTGTAGTTTCTATGTCAGACCATGCCAATATATTAGAATTTGCCAACTCTATGATGGAGGTTTCGAGTCTTGCTGATATAATTGAGGTTGCTGACTTTGGGGTCAATATTTCTACCTTCGATAATATGCCTAAAATGTCGGATTTTGTGGGTAACATGTTCAACTTTGCCAATGTGGTTGATAATTCTAACAGTGCCAATATAACTGAAGTTTTAGATTCTAGAACTGAAGTGTCAGATTCTGTTAATAATTTTTTGAATCATGAACCAACACTTGCCGATTCTGGCAATCAAAGCCAAAACCGCAACCAGGCCAAATTCGTGTTTGACCCGAAATGCTGAATCTGTAACCAGAAGAAAGCCGAGACCGACTCGGAACCCCAAGGCCGAAACCTGGTGTGGGCCGAAAGCGACTCAAGTCAGGAGACTAATGCCGAGTCCAGCATGAGCATACGACCGAGAGTTGAAGGAAACTCGGATGACGAGAACCGGAACTAGCCCGAAGATGAATCCATTTGGGACAACCATGCCCAATGGCAAGAACCTATCGAGTCCGACCCTAGCGGCCAATTGGGAACCGAGTCCGACTCGGGCAATCAGAGTTGGAACCAACCAAAGGTCAAAATCAACTCGGAACACCACTTGACAAATCTAGGCCAAGTTGGCCAATCAAGCAATCAGACAGCAGCCGTGTTCGGTTCAGGTGGCCGAAACCGATATCAAGCAAAGTCTGAATGTGTCCTCGGTAGCCATTGCCACAATTTGACGAATGCCAAGACTATATCCAATAGTCGCATCTACACGTGGACAACTGAGATGACATGCGACCATTCGACTTTATATTCAAAAAGCCAAATCCACTTCCGACAACCAAGTCAGGAATCCATGAATAAACCTTCTTCACTTTGCTCACCAGTAGTAGAATCAATACCAGTGTCATCAATAGCTCAACCATTCCATGCCCTAGTAAATTTGCATTCTGAATCAACTAAACACTCTGAATTTTTGGGAAATATGGATTTTAAGAATTCTGTTAATTGTGAGTGTACCTGTACTAGATTAACTAAATCTTCTTTGGGTGTGAAAAGCAGCAATGACACTAATCCCAATGCAGGAGTTATAGGCAATATTGCATAGAAGCTACTAGAGGATATCATGTTGAAACTATCAAAATGGATGAGGAGAAAGCTCCCCCAAGTTGTAGACAATAGGAGTGGAGCAAAAATACTAGATATTAGATTTTTCACATTCTTTCCACCTTGAAAAAGCAGTCTTTCTATTTCACCCCTTCCCTTGCGCACATATGCTTTGCATTGAGGACAATGCATCATTTAAGTGTGTGTGTGGGGGGTGTTCCGTAAGAGGGTGACAGTTTGTTTGGTTTTGTTTTATTTTTGGTTTTGTTATTTAGTTTTTATTTCGTTCTTGTTCTATTTCATTTTGTTTATTTTCTTTTTGTTCTGGGTTCTACTATTTTATTTTTCCTGAGTCTATGTCGGCCTTGGTTCCATTTCTACCAGGTTCAGACCAACTTCGATTTTGTTCAATTTTGGTTTTCATTTTTGTTTTTTTTGTTTTCGCTTAACTGAATCCTGATTTCTGATTGTCGAGAAAAACGTTTTGAAAAAAAATGGATTTCCTTTTGGATTGGATGAAATAGTAAGAGGCAGTGCATGACCCTGGAGGAAAGATTTTTCAAACTTGATAGGGAATGAAATTTCTGCATCTTTGAGCATTGAGTGATTGAAAAACTAAAAAAAAAAGAGGAACCTTTAGTGATTGAGCAACCATCTATGTGAAAATTTTCGAGCCTTGCATACATAATGGCTTCACATCTTGCCATTCTTTCCTTTCTTGTGTGATATTGGCATTCATGATGACTGGTTACTCTAGATTTTTCCTTGACTCTCTGGACACATCTCGTTTAGCATGCAGGAGTGATATGATCTAGGCCATGTTTCTAATTAGCCCCGAGCCAAATGGATTTACCTTGCAAACTTATCCGTTGAGCCTGAATAACCATTTTTTTTATATGACAGCTCATTACAAGCCAAAGCCGAAAAACCATGATCAACCTCAACCTTAGGGGGACAGAGGAGCTTTGGAATTGTTTTGGGAGTGGGTCTCGCTCAAGTGTGGGGGGTGACACCCGGGGACATACCAAGAACAGTGCATCCAAAAAGGGCTGAAAAAGAAAAGAAAGAAAAACAAGTGCAGGATGAAAGAAAGAAAGGAAAAGCAGCCAAAAGTTATAAGTTGTAGCAAAAATACAACAAAAAGATGCAAAACAAGAAGTGAGAAAAAGAAGAAAAGAAAAGTGGAAAAGGGAAATAAAAAAGTGAGCAAGAATGCTCTTAATAGAACCGTAGTGTCCTAGGGGATTCCCTCCATGCCGCGAACTCATTCCCCATTGCTCCTCCCTTCTCTATGGTTACTAAAGCTCACTTACCATCCTGTATCCTACCCTTAACATTGGCCACGTTACAACCCGAAAAGAAGTCCTAATGATCATGATTGCATGTGATTTTCAAGGTGCAGAAGGAGAGGCTAGTCAAAGTTTGGTAGTGTCGGTTGCATAGAATGTTTTGAGTGTAGACACAATCCCAAACACTTGGGAGATTTAGAGAATATGCCCTGAGCAAAAGCTCGGTCACTTCTAGGTTACTGTTTGATGTTGTTAGGTTGCTTATTTGCCTTAGGTGTGGAGAAAGTAACTCTCATAGATTATTTGAAAATCTAGATTCCAAGATGATTGCATGCTTGATCAATTTGTCAAACTTGAAAAATTCATTGAAAATATATTTCCTCTTTCAATTTCCTTGAAATTTGATTTTTCCCAGGAGTGCAAAAGTGTAAGTGTGGGGGTCTGATAAGTCATATTTTATACACCTCACAAGGGCTTAAGATGAGTATTTTTAAAATTGTTTAGTGATTAAGAGTCCTGTCTTAGCTAAGATTCGAATTATTGGCCTAGAAATAGAAAAATTATAAATTTGTGCTAAAATAAGATTTTAACTAACAAAAGATTGGACTTGTTTTGCAGGCCTAAAAGCCGGGAGCATCTCGGCCAAGCAGAAGCCGAGAGCATCCCGACCGAGCAGAAGTCGAGAGCATCTCGGTCCAAGCCGACTTCAATGGCCAAAATCACTCCGACAAGAATGCATATATGATTATGCTAAAATTAAGGAACTTGAAATGCATATTTGATTATCCTAGAATTAAGGAATCTGTAATACAGATATGATTATGCTAAAATTAAGAAATTTGAAATGCAGATTTGATTATCCTAGAATTAAGAAATATGTAATGCAGATATGATTATACTAGAATCCAGGGATTTGTAATCTCCTAGGATTGAGAATCTATAATCAGTAATTCAAAATTGTAATCTCCTAGGATTAAGAATCTGTAATCAGTAATTAAAATTTGTAATCTCCTAATCTGTAATCAATAATTTGAATTTGTAATCTTCTAGGATCAAGGAATCGGTGATTCTATGAGATTAGATTTATATTTAGCCAGCTTGTGTATAAATAAAGCATGCTAGGCCACGTCTTCGATGTGGAATTTCAGTAGAATCTAGACCTAGCGCCACTTCAAGCTAGCATAGTGGTACACGAAGCTTCAATAAGGTGTCTCTCTCAGTCGAGGAGGTATAGGACCAGGATTTGGGAAGCTGGAAGCTGTCGGAGGTGATCGCTCGGTATAGCCGATGCATTCCAGTGGACGAAAACCTCAATGTCTGGCCATTACTGGTGCACCACTACCGTCCTTCCATTGGCGGTCGTCATGGAAGACGGATTCTCTAGAAATTCTGAATCTCTTACCTTTGTATTCGATTCTATTCCAATAACACAACTGGTTTGCTATTCTATCTTTTGATTTTAATCCTTGCGCTTTAATCTTCTTTAACATTGTTAGAGGTAGATCACGTTAGACTAGGGTCGGCCGGAACTGGTTTAATAATCTGATTAGGTAGAGAACCTAAAATCAACCAAGTACATACTCCCTGCCAACTAATGAGGTAGCAGTTGTATAAATCCTCAGTCTGGCAATGGACAAACATTCGGTGATCATTGTAAGAATCTCGGGTTGAATAGGAGTATAATTCTAAGCAAGAATGGTAAACTACTGTATGTTGATTTCCGAATTGGTACAGTAGTTAGTATAGATTAGTTTAGCGTAGTTAGTTTACTTTCAGTACTAGTTTATTTTCTACAGTTAAACACAACCCCCCCTTATTTACTGCTTTCCAGAGTCAAAGACCGAGTTAGTCCGACTCCATTGTGTCTATCCAAACCGAGTCAGTCCAATTCTGTTGCGTCCAAGTCTGCGCTTAGCCGAGACCGTGTCGGATTCGTCTCTGTCGAGATCGAATCGGCTCAGTCTTTGCCGAGACCAAGTCGGCATTCTACACTAGACAATTTTCGCATTAACTCTGATTTTCACACTTAGCACAATTTGAACACACTATGTCCTTGAGAGAATCGACCTAGGTTAGCTATACTGTAGTTATCTTTAATAATTATTTGAGGCGTGTAAGACGACTAAAAACTTGCTTATCATACCTCTGCCTCTATTAGGTACTAGTTTTCCCTTCTTCTAATCTTCGCTACCTCGACCTTGTCCTCGGGGGTATTCGTATTTTGCAAGTATTCCCAAATAGGCGTCATCCATTCTGGTTAACAACTTCCTCATTTGCCACTCCCAGCTTGTCGATTGTAAGGGACTTCACTATCTTGTGGAGGATTATTTGGTGTTGATTTGTCTTAGTGGTGGTGAGATTCGACAACATGTTGGCATGAGTGTTATCTTGTTTTGAAATGTGTCTCACTTTGGACTTTTCAAACTTTTGCAACATGTTCAAGATTTTGTGGTAATACCTTAGTAAAATAGGGTCTTTTACTTGATTGGTGATAGTACACAATTTATACCCCTTAGTAGGTCTTTAAGATGGGTAGAATAGAATATAAATTGTGGTTAAGAATCATGTATTAGCTAAGATTTAGATTTTCAATGATAAACTAAGGAAAATACAAACCTAGGCTAATTCACTAATTTTAGCTAACAAAAACAGCAAGTCTTGTTTTGCAGGTCAAAGAAGAGAACGGACGAAGTCAACTCGACAAGGAAGTCGTCTCAGCCAAGATAGAACCCTCCAAACCAACGTCGTCTCGGTCAAAATAAGACATCCCAAAGAGACTGGATACGTCCCGATCAGATGAAGTCGACTCCAAAGGCTGACTTCGAGACCAAATTAGAGCCACTTTGCCGAATCTAGACCTACATGCCGACCTCAAGGCAGATGTCGACTTCCATCCAAGAACTAGATGCCAATTTCCATCTGAAACCAGAACCATCCCCGCTTTAGAAGGTAGACTCCACCAAAAGTAAGATTCAAGCACGTGTAGAATGTAATTAAGCACATGGGAGTTAGGAAAGTAGTTAGGGATGTTATTTCTAGTAATTCTATTAGATCAGATGGTTAATTCTGGTAATTCCATTATTTCAGTTAAAACGGTTATAAAGTTAGTTAGGAATGCATGTATAAGTAGAGATGCATGTCAACGTTCATTGGTTAGCAAGAAAAGCAAGCAATACACACACACTTAGCCTATCACGTACACACTTCATTCCCAACAACCAAGTTCACGTCACACCTCTTTGTTCCACAATGCCTCAGGAGTTCCCAGTTGATCAAGTGGGTGCAGGACCTGTGTCTAGGTAGCAATCGGTTGCTAAGAGGAGACTGTCGGGGCATGCTGACACACTGCTTAATGATTCAACCCCTCAATACCTGGCCATCGGAGGTGGAACACTACAACTACTATGGCGATTGTCATGGGAAGTTGATCCATTCACCATCAAGAACTTTGTTTTTCCTTGTATCATGCTCTAGGTTAATCAATGAATGGTTGTAATTGTATTGTTACTATGTTTGATTTCTATAGCATAATCTTTTCCTTGCATATTCACGATTGTTTTTAGTAAGAATTAGAGCATGTTAGTCTAGGGGCCGATTGGAATCATTCTAACAACAAAATAGATAAATTATAGATAATCTACATCAATCAAGTGCGTAATCCCTACCAAACTTGAGGCAGCAATCATTTAACTCCTCAATTAGCTAGTGATGAATGTTCAACGATCGTTGTAGGTAATGGATTGGTGAGGAATCAGTGACATAGTAAGCATTAGGATTAAAATCAACAATTGATATCTCAGGATAGTGAACACATAAATATGTCATAATCGTCTGAATAATCCTAAGTAATCTTAGCCTTTAATCTTTATGTTCTGTGTTAGATCTTTACTTTTCTTGCAAACTTTATCTTTTCTGTCAAAAACCCCCCATTACAATTCCTTGTTGAGTTTGCATCCTACCTAACCAGTTTCGTGATCTTTGTCAAAATCTTGAAGCTTAGAAATATAGAAACAAAAGTGTCCTTGAGAAGAATGACCTAGGCTGACCATGTGCTACTTTAGCTTAGGAAAATCTAGTATTTTGATAGTAGAGTGACGACCAACTCAAAAGCTTTATCAATAGGTACCCCTTATATGCTCTACCACCAGTTAGGAATTGTTATTGCATAGTACCCTTCAAACGTTGACCTCTAATACCAACTCTAAGCTTGTCAACAGGGCCACATATTCAGCTTGGTTATTGAAGGCTTTGAAATCTAATTTCAAAGAGTGTTCTAACACCACTTGCCTTGGTCCTTCTAAGATGATGCCTGCTCCACCCCCTTTTGAGTTCGACGAACCATTTATGTACGAAGTCTACCAAGGGTATTCCTTTGGGACTGAGACCATTTCTACTATAAAGTTTGCCAAAGCATAGGGTTTAATTGCTCCTCTCAATCCAAACTTCAAAGAGAACTCGAATAGTTCTATTAACCATGCAATCATTCTTCCTACAAGCTGTGGTTTCGGCAACACTTGTTGAATAGGGTGATTTGTGTGGACAACCATTGTGTGGGAGTGAAAATAAGGTCACAATTGTCTAGTCGAGGTGACCAAAGCTAATACCAAATTTTCTATCATTTGATACCGAGTTTCTGCCTCTTGTAGTACTTTATTGATGCAGTATATGGAGTTTTGCTTTTTCCCTTGTTTTTGCACCACTAATACACGAAAGGCATGCTCAGATACTGCCAAGTATAAGCATAGATCATGTCCTTCTACGGGTTTTGCTAACACTAGGGGTGAAGCGAGGAACCTCTAAGTCTTGGAATGCCTTCTCACAGTCTTCATTCCAGTGGGTTGTCGACTTTCTAAGGATTGGAAAAAGGGTCGTGCTTTGTCTACTTCCTTTGGTAGAAACTGAGATAATGATGCCAACCGACCTGTCAACCTCTACACCTCCTTCATATTTTAGTGGCTTTTCATTTTGATGATAGTTTCACACTTGTTGAGGTTGGCTTCAATTTCCTTATGAGTAAGCATGAAGCCCAAGAACTTTCCTCCTTGCACCCTAAATACATATTTGTCTAGATTCAATCCATGTTGTATTTTCTGACTTGGGTGAAGATTTCCTCCAAGTCTTGTATGTGTTGCTCAGAGTTGACGGATTTGACCACCATATCATCTATATGCACTTCAAGGTTTCTACCAATTTGATTGGCAAAAACTT
Source organism: Mucuna pruriens (assembly GCA_025330945.1). Taxonomy (NCBI): domain Eukaryota; kingdom Viridiplantae; phylum Streptophyta; class Magnoliopsida; order Fabales; family Fabaceae; genus Mucuna; species Mucuna pruriens. Next base: position 33,726 of record JAENHJ010000365.1, on the reverse strand, counting down.
TGTCCATTAGCCTTTGGTATGTGGCTCCGACGTTTGTTAAGCCAAAAGGCATCACTTGATAACAATAGTTTGGTCCATCTATCATGAAGGCAATCTTTTCTTCATCATGAAGGTCCATCTTGATCTAATTGTAGCCAGAGTATCCATCCAAAAAACTAAGAACTTGGAAGTTGGATGCCTCATCGACCATGCGATCTATGCTCGACAAAGGATAAGAGTCCTTTGGGCAAACATTGTTTAATTCTGTGTAGTCTACGCACATTGATAAAGCATTTTGTCGTTATGAATTATCAAACAAAACTAGAGCTAACTATAGTATAGCTTGACCGTAGGTCGAATCTCTCAAGGACATAGTGTAATCATTTGTGGCTTAGTGTGGAAATTAGAATTTATGCTAAAGTAAAAGAGTCGTGTAGAATGCCGACTCTAACTCGGATAGTGGCGACTCAAACTCAATCTCGGACTAAGATGACAGACTTAGACAGAGCCGAACGGAGTCGGACTCGGATAGAGTTGAACTCCACTCGTTATTTGACTAGCGGAATAGGGGGGTTTGTGCGAAAATATAAAGTGTAACAAAAAGTAAACTAAGTTGTTGAAAATAAGTGCCACAAAATCATACTATGCTACAATACCTAACATACCAACAGACATGTTTGAACAATGAAATGGTTTCAATTCTTTAATGGTTGACTGTGACTCCAAACCAACCTAAAGACCTAAGGTGATCAACGCACATTCGTCCCTTGCCTTTGGAGGACTTACACAACTGTAGCCTCGAGGGGACAAGGATTACGCACCCGGTTGATTTTAGGTTTTCTTAGTGATTACCTAACTAGTTGTTAGATCAGTTCCGACCGACCTAATCTTACGTTCTCTACTACTATTCCTCTTGCAAGCATGGAGTACAAAGCAACGAAATATACAAGAATCACAAGTAGAAAAAGGTATAGAAACATGCAACCAATTTTATTGACAAACAAGGTATTGATACAGAATTACATGGAATGATGAAATCCACTTCCCACGGCAACCACCATGGATGAACAGTGGTGGTCCACCGGAGATGACTATAGTGCTGAGGGTTCAGTCCACCAGTAGTGTGTTAGCTAAACTAACAGTCCCCTCTGGCGACCTCTGCCTACTCAATCTCTAGCTCTGCATCCACTCTACCAAGATAGACACCATTGAAGCACTATGCACCACCATGAATGGAAGAACTTTGAACTAAGTGTATGTGTGTGCAATGGTTCTTGTATGTGTAATTGCGTGACTTAGCTAACCTAAGAATATTCTACGTAGCCCCTTGTATACACATTTCGGCTGTACTAACAAACATGGGTTCCACATTAATCACGTGTTAAACATTTGTCTCGTGCTGGAGTCCCTAACTAACTATCTAACAGAAATAAATGCCTAGCTACCTCTTTCATCACGTGCTCCATTTCCTTAAGTCACGTGCTAGATTTGCCTCGTTGACCACATGCTAGATTGCCATGTTGATCTCATGCCCCTTATGGAGTTGGTCCGTGGAGTTGGCACTCTAGAGCTGGCTTCATCTCAGCCTAGGATGGTCCTAATTCCAATTTTAGCCTGTATAATTGAGTTGAATATTTTGTTAGCTAAAATCATCCAATTAGCACTAATTTATATTTTCCCTATTTTTAGGCTAATAATCTGAATCTTAGTTAATTTGTTTCTTTTAGTTACACGATAGTCTCAATTGTACCCCCTTTTATGACCGTGTAAGGTGGCTAAAATATGAATTATCATACATCCTCCATTTCCCATTGCTTTTCTTCACCAAGACCATGTTACACAACCATGTCGTGTAGTCAACTTCCCTAATGAACCTCGCCCTCTCTTAGTTTGGTCGTTTCATGCTCCATGGCCACTCTTCTCTCGTCCCTAGTCTTTCTCTTCCTCTAGGCCAACGGCTGGGCCTTGACACAAAGGGCCAGACTATGGCACAGAAAATTGGGATCAATCCCCGATATGTCGGATGGTTGCCAAGCGAACAGGTCTGGGTTTTTCCTCAAGGTTGGCATCAATTGTTCTTGGTGTAACCAGTGCATTTGCTCCTCGATTTGGGACTCTTTTGCACTTTGTTGGTGAGTTGTATATGTTATTATTTTTCGATGGGCTCTAGACCCTGCTCAACTAGTGGCCAAGGATCCAACTCTACGTTTGCCATGATGTTCCCTTTTTTATTGTCAAGGTTCTAATGGTGACTACCTTGAGGCTATCCATATAACATTGCCAAGCCATTATCTGGTCAACTCGAATAGCGACTATTTGCTAGGCAGAGGAGGGAAACTTCATGACCAAGTGTAGTGTGAAAACTATAGCTCCAAGGCATTTAGCACTGGCCTCCCAATCAAAATGTTATACGAAGCATGTGCGTTCACCATAAGGTATTGAACAGATATCGTTCTCCTATCCTTTTCATTACCAAACTTGGTGAGTAGGTCAACATGTCCTTAGGTATCCATTCATTCACCCAAGAAGTCAGTTAGTTGCTCGTGATAGGGTCTTATCTCAGATTCTGGTATTTGCAGCTATTTGAAAGTGGACATGTACAAGATGTCCATCGAGCTTCCTTGGTCAATTAGTACCTTCTTCACGACGAGGTTGGCTACTTCTACTGTGGTGATTACCATGGAATCGTTTTGCTCAGGTCTACTCCTACAAAGTCTTGGTTAGTGAAAGTGATGGGAGGCAATTTTCTTCTCTTCTTGTCAGTTTCCAAGTGAACATTGTTGATTGTTCTTAAATATCTCTTCTTATCCTCCTCTTACGAATCCGCTTGCTATCGTGTTAATGATACCCCTCAGCCTTGAGGTCCCTTTGGCTTGGTAGTTAGGGTTTCATGGTTTATCTCGCTTGGGAGTTGTCTCTCTTCTATGGCTCGTTTCTGGTTTTCTCCTAAGGTGCTCCCGCTCGGTCACCCTTTTCACAAATTTTCTATGGTGATCCACCTACATTAACTCTTCAATCGTGTCCCTCAAAGTCTTGCATGCCTCGAGTATGTGGCCACAATTTTTATGATACCAACAACATTTGGAATTGTCGACCCCCTATGGTGACCTTTTTTAAGGAGGTAGTGTAATCAATTTAGCGTTGAATGCCTCTTGTAACACTTGGGCACTTTTTGTGGTTAGAGGGATAAATACCTAGTATTTGGGTCTTCGCTCATCTTTCCCCCCTTGTTCTTTCTCCCTATAGGTTGGATTGATACCCCTCCTTCCCGCCTACAACTTATTGCTACTTGATGATTAGTCTTGACACCATCTCGGTACTCTACCATTTCTTCCATTTGAATGTAGCTAGAAGCCCTAGCTCTTAACTTGTCCATTGAGATCGGTGGTCTTTTACATAGACTATTCGAGAAAAGTTTAGGTTTCAATGCCATTTGTTGCGACCTAATTAACAACGCGAAGTCGAAAATGCATAGATTTGGAATCCGAGTCTCTTTTGGGGAAGGAACAGGGAATGCTGAGACCAACTTGACACAATTGGAGTCCCCATCGACATTTTTTACGAAAAACACCAAGAAACCTTGGGTGGATAAGATTGGTCTAGAATCAGAGAATGGGCTCGGGAGTCAGTTACTCATAAGGATCACCGGGTATCCCCACACGTCTATCACAAGATAGTTACCCTAACTAGATGCATGAAAGGAAATGACTCTTACATTATGGTTGACACCTTTCTAAGAATGAAGTATATTTACAAGGAACGAGTGTGGGATGTTTTGGGGGTTTTTTGGATGACTAACTTGACAAGAGTTTCCTCTTGCTCCTACGTATCTCCTACTACATGGAGAAATCAAAGTTTATGTAGTTCTTGAGGCAGGTATGATTAAAGGGTAGGATGATCTTAGCATAGAGCCGGTTGAATGATCTCGACATAGAGCCGGATGGGATGGTCTCGGCATAGAGCCGATTGGGAAGGTCTCGGCATAGAGCCAGCTGGGAAGGTCTCGATGTAGAGCCAGTTGGGAAGGTCTCAACATAGAGTCGGTTGGGAAGGCCTCGGCATAAAGCCGATCAAGATGGTCTCAGCGTAGAGCTAATCGGGAAGGTCTCGACATAGAGCCAGTTGGGAAGGTCTCGACATAGAGCCAGTTGGGAAGGTCTCGACATAGAGTTGGCTGGGAATGTCTCGGCATAGAGCCGGTTGAGATGGTCCGGTAAGTGTCGGCTCTCGGCTACATATGAGCCGAAGCCGGTCTAGAGTCAATCTCACAGAATGCAGTATTGGCTTATTTGTACAATGAAATGTATGGGTTTAGAGTTATGGGCCACTTGATGAAGATGCGTAGGGAAAAGATCTTACCTTGTGTCCATGAATTACTTTCTCGTTGCAAAAGGGGTGAATTCCTTCTACCCTTCTTCTAGAGACTGCTAACTCTCGCGCTCTCTCAAGATTGAGACATTCCTTCTTCCAGATCACAGTTTTTCGACCATCTAAGGTTCTCTTTTAACGTTCGTAGAATCTTCTCTTGGTCAATCTCCTCTAGGAGTGGTTGCTCTCAAGTTCTTTCTAGGATTTGTCAAACTTAAGGTTTTCACTCTCAAAGGTATGCTCTCTATCTTTGATTCTCCATACTTTTGCCCCCAAACTTTCTGACCCCAAACTTGTTGACCCTTCTTCCTTCATTTTTGGGTCTTTTATAGACCGCTCCTAAGGTCACCATTGCAGCAGGATCAGCCACGTGTCTTTTGGTACCAAGGTATTGTACAACACGTCAAAGGGTGTCAGGGACATGTCAGTTGCAAAATGGCGTGTCCAGGCCCTGTCCCCTGACATGTCAGACGAAGGTATTGATCGCTGCAACCAACTAGGAGGGACTCATACCCAACTCTTTTGTCGTTTTCTCCTCTTTTTGGTCGTGCTTCTTTTGTCCTCGAGCGAAAAATGGGCCCCTGATAAGCACTTTTCGAGTTGGTCACTACTCTGCTATCAAAATACTAGATTTTCATAAGCTAAAATAGCACAAGGTCAACCTAGGTCATTCTTCTCAAGGACACTTTTGTTCCTATATTCTCTAGGATACAAGGCTGAAACGAATGCAAAATAGGGAAAGGTAGAGTATGGACGTAATATGGAAAAGTAAACTGGGGGGTTTTCAATAGGTAAAGTAAATTGCAAGAAATGTAAATTCTATCTATAAAGGTGAAGATAGAAAGTAAAAAGCTATCTATGAAGGTGTAAAGGCAACTGCACTAATCTATAATTAACAAGATAACAAACAAGACATAGTTATTATACCAGTTTCACTGTTATCAGCTAAATGGTTATGGATTCCTACTCCTATTATGACTGCAACTCCTCACCAACCTAATATCCTATGACGATTGTCGAACATTCGTCCGTTGCTAATTGAGGACTTACACGATCGCTGCCTCAAATTTGGCAAGGATTACGCCCTTAGCTAATGTAGGTTATCTATCGATTGCTTATATTATTGTTAGAATGGTTCCAATCGGTCCCTAAACTAACATGTTTTATTCCTACTTTATGCAAGAACAGATTATGCTAATAGAAATTACACTCATAATAGTGAAGGAAAACAAATTCATTCATTGAATACCATGTACCGATACATGAAAAGTTGTGATGCATGGATGCAATGTGGACCAACTTCCTGCAACAATCACCAGCAGTAGTTGCAGTGTTCCACATATGATGGCCAAAGAGCATGAGAGGTAGTACCCTCTAGAGTGTGCCAGATTCTTGGTCAATCCCCTCTAGCAACTCTGCTCAGCTCGAACTCTGACCTACATCTACTCGATCGACTAGACACTTCATGAAGACTCATGGAACAAAGAGGTATGAAGGTTACTTAGGTTTTGGGGATATAAAATGTATGGACAAAGCTTTACTTGCTAACCTCTGGACTAAGCTATGTGTCCTTATTTATACATGCATCCTATCTACTTCCTAACAGAAATAACAAAAATAACGACTTTATTGTAACATAGTTAACAGTCTAAATAACTACATAACAGAAATAACAACTTCAACTAACTAACTATTTTCCTAAAATGTCACGTGTTGGAATTGCTAGAGTGGTTTCGGCCTTTGGGTGTTGGGACGGATCCGGATGGGTGGGAGTCGGCACTTGGATCAACCTCACAGGAGTCGACATTCGGGTTGGAGACGACATCAATCAGGAATCGACATTTGGTTTATGCACGAACACGGAATCGACTTTGTAGGAGTCGGCATGGTCCGACCGAGACACTTCTAGTTAGGCTGGAGTCGGTAGTTTGGAGTCAGCATTGATTCATGCAGATTCGATCATGCAAAACCGAAGTCGGCTTGATTAGGTCCGAGGTGGTTCCAACTTGTAGTTGGCATCTCCCGGTCGGGACGGTTTTAGTTGGTCGAGACGATTTCATCCAGCTGGTATGTCCCTAATGCCGAGATGGCTTCGGTCTCAGCTTTAGTTGGGCAAGATGCCTTTGGTTAGATAAGATGCATTCGGTTTCAGTCATATGGCTTGGAAGACTCGATCTCGATCATATTGGCTTGGAAGACTCAGTCTTGGTCTCGGTTGGGACTTTCGAGACTCCGGTTTTATCTGCAAAAATGAGACTAATCTATTTGTTAGCTAAAATTACCATATTAGCATGGATTTGTATTTTCCTTATTGTAACCTAGGAAACCTGAATCTTGGCTAATATGAGATTGTTAACATAGAGTCTACTTTACCCATCTAAAAACCTTATTAGGAGTTATAACTTATGTATTATCAACCCCACAGTACAAGGGATGGAGGCTATGAGCGTGAAGCAAAAACCAAAGATCATGAGCACAGAGTAGAAAGCGAATCCGTGTAAGGTAATGGGCACAAAGCACTAGGTGGAGTCCATGGGTGCGGGAGGGGTAGTTGCACAAGTACATAGAATTTTGTCTTTTGCTTCTTCTTGGATAAAAATGGGGTTCTACACCATGATCATCGAATGGAGGGCTACCTCTAGGTTTAGGTCCTTAATTTTGATGACTACTACCAAGAAGTGCTCCATGAAGAAGCCAAGTGACTTGTCCTTCTTTTGTCACAGGTTCACTAATGCAATTGATGTCAAGTAATGGGGTCTACTTATGGCATATTAAGCTTCAAACTTTTTCATCGGCATCTTGAATGAGTCAACTGAGTTGGGTGGTAGGCATGTGTCTAATTTAGAGTTGCCTTATTCAAAGATGTTGGAAACACTCAGCAAAGGATGGCATTGTCGTTGGTGAGCAAGCTCACTTAGGTTACATAAGCATCAACATGTTCATCTAGGTTAGTGGTGTTGTTGTACTTATCTAGGGACAGGTTTTTCCACCCTGCAGGGATGGGGTTTCAATGATCCCATCCATGAAAGGGTGCTTACTTAGTCAAGATCTTCCTTGATAGCTTCTCTCTACCTCCAAGCGCATGTTCATTTCTCCTTTGCGAACAAGTGTCCTAATTCTCAACGTCTTCAACTTCTGCTTGTTGATAGGTGATCGTGTTCCCTGTGTCGATCCATCTATACTAAGACCATAACTCTTCGTTGTCCCTACGTCTCAATCTCCTCAATATTCCTTTTTCACATCTTGGACATTTCTTGTCACAAAGTCATTATTTCCTAGAGCATGGATGACTCCCCCTATTGGGCTTGGGAAGCCGGGGTCTCACCCTCCATTGGCCTTTGGTTTATCATCCTGTTCTTCTTACTACCAATCCCCACAGGCAATGCCAAAATGTTTTCATCTAAAATCGAATTTGAGAGCTATTCCCCATAAATAGCACATGGGGGTACCTGCAAAAAACACTTCGATGCCCAACTCAATTCTCTCTTGTTTCAATAATCTTTCCTTAATGAAAAACGTACCTATTGTTTGACTTCTCCCCCCTTATATAGTGTTCGTGGTTACATGCGTATTATCCTCCATGATGGTCGATTCTGCCGTTACCTGGGTTAAATCTTGGTATTGTTGTGGTACACTATTGTTACTCATTATTCGTTGGTTACCAAGATCCCTGAAATCTCGATCTGTGCTTACCTATCAAGGAGGGGGTTGATCAATCCTCGATTGTCCAAAGTATCTTCAGCATACCCTAGTATAATAATAATAATAATAATAATAATAATAATAATAATAATAATAATAACAACAAAAACAACAATAATAATAATAACAATGATCATAATAATGATGACAATGACGATGACGACGACAATGACGACGACGATGATAATTCTTAATTTCAAAATAAATTTTGAAAATTTTCTATCTTGTGAAAATTAGTTTAAGGTTGTATTTTCTTATTAGTAGTAATGATAATGGTAGCTAGAGTTGGCAATAGAGCAACTTGGTGGCCTAATTTATTAGAGTAACATAAGCTCTAAAAAATGCAACCTAAAAGGAATCAGATCAATTTGGCCTAGCTAACAGGCCTGGTGGGCTAGGCAAGACCCAAAAACTATTGACCTAAAATGCATCAAGCCTATTTTTGCATGTACTTATTTTTTTACTTTAGAAATTATATAAAAAATAAGATAGTAGTAGTACTAATAATGGTGATGGTGGTGTCGATGAGAGTAGTGCTTGCGATGTGTTGGTAGTGTCGGTGAGGTGGTAGTGATGGTAGTAGTAGTGGTGTCAGTATGATGGTGGTGGTGTCGATGAAAGGTGGTGGTGGTGTCGATGAAAGTGGTGGTGGTGATGATTGATTGTCTGTGTTGATAGTAGTGATGACGGATCATCAGCGTCAGTGGTGGTAGTGACGACATACTAGTAGTGGTAATAATGATGTCGATAAGAGTATTGGTGACGTTTTAGTGATATCGATGGTGGTGGTGGTGATACTGATGTTAATGATGGTGATGGTAGTTCTAGTATGATGGTGGGAGTGGTGCTAATGGGGATGGCGACAATGGTAGCAGTGTCGGTAGAATGGTGGTAGTGGTGGTTGTAACAACAAATGGTGGTTGTAACAACAAAAATGATCATTATCAAATATAGTGAGAATGTATTTTATTTTAACTAAAAACTAAAATTGTAAAAGAAAAATGAATGTAAAAGTGTTTTGAAATTGAGTTAAAAATCGTTTCAACTCCATTTTAACCAAAATATTTTATTTTGAAAATTATATTTAAAAAACAAAAATAAAAAATTTGTCGCCACTCCGAAGGGCCTAAAATTTTGGGTTTAGGATTTAGATTTCTTTGTTATCTTTTAGAAGATATCAAGCGGATTTGGGAACAGTTAAACCTCCCTTGACCTAAAGCATTTAGATTAGAATACTATCTTAATCTATTAGCTATTATTGAGCCTACCCTGTAACTTTTTGGATAACACTAAATCTATTTTTTGAGAATTTGGCTAGTAAAGAGGCAAAGAAGACTTATGAAAAAAAAAAACAAAAGACTTTGGTTGCACGCCTGAAAAATATTTGGGCAGTATCCATGTTATTATAAAGCGAAGACTATGATAAAAATTTTGATTAGTGGACCAAGGACAAGAATACCTTTGAATTTGTGGCATAAACCAACACTGGTACATAAAGTGGGTACGTCAAAGATTTAGATCGGTTGCATTGATCTAACCATGCAATAATATATAGAAGAGTGGTGGAGACATTTTTTAAATATTTCAGAATATTTCTAAATAATATTGCATGAAAATACAGGAAAGACTTTCTACATTGGTTTAACAACGTAACAATAATATTGATAATAACATAAATGTTCTTTTTAATAGAGTTCAATTTTTTAACGATCTAACAACAATATTAATAATATTATAAAAAAAATTATGCTGTTAAGGGGTTCAACTCTTGTTAGAATGCCTTGAAACAGAATGCTTTAGTGCATTGTGGAAAAAAATTTAATGTGACTGAATTGCAAGCAAACCAACACTTAAACGCAACATATATACGTGATGTCCTTTGCCTCTACGTATATATTTTATAAACAACTCAATTTACGTTTCTTTCTACACAATCGAACCAACCCCAAATCAAACGTCACTAATAGCTCGCTCTATTGGTTTTCTTTCAGTTCCGTTCTAATAATTCTTACGCTTGAAAGTTATTGGCTATTATGCATGCAAAGTTTTGGGGGAAATATTTTTTATTTTGTTTTTACCAAATATATGTTTCTTACATGGATGGAAATGTAAAAAATTAATAATTACGATATTCGATTATATATAAAATTTCCGTATTTGGAACATATATAAAATACAAACACAAGATATTTAATTATGAGGTTTTATTAAGAAACAAAAAGAATGATAATTCGTAAATAAAATGTACAATCTAACGACCTAAACACTGAATTCTCGAAGTGTGATTTCAAACATAGTTCATCATTTAAGAATTAAGTATTTATAAATGAAATCATTTATAAAAGCATATTTAGATAATTAAATTTTTACATAAAATAAAACAAAGAAAAATAAAACTAATTTCTCTATTTTATTTTTATTTTTTTCTCTTATAAGTATTTATAAAATAAGTTTATTCACTCAAATTTTAAAATTTTAATATCTCCTTCTGTTGACAAAACCTGAAAATCGTAGATGCATGGTAAGCATGTAAATTGAAATTATCGTTTTTTTATTCCCCGAATGTGACATACATTGCGGTTTAAGCTTAAGATTCCTGTACTACTGGTTGAAGTTGGACAAGGACTTTAAGAACATGTAACAAACATGATTAATATGTAGGTCACGACAGAATAATCCCCAGGCTACATCGAGTATCAACATAAAATTCTTGCTTTTATGAGAACCTTATTCCAACACACCAGCTATATATGTATCACATTCCTGAAATGCATGTGTATGTGGAGGTGCGTAAGAATCCATCATTCTTCAATTTAACATGACTACCAGAATCATTGTTTAAGAACAAAATGTTTTTGTCCCTTAAAAAATTAATTGCTGGGAAAATAACTAGAATAATGAAAATATCTAAGTAGAATATATTTTATTCTTCTGATTAATGTGTCATATAAATCATGATAATTCATAATCGAGAAAAAATATATATATAAAAAAATCGTGTATTCACTTATGATTAGTCACTGATCTTCACTTATAATTTTGATTGAACTAAGACTAAACATTTTTCTTATTTGACCCTAAAAATCATTACTTATTTTTCTAGCTAATTATATCACTAATAGTAAACTAATAGATGGGTGAAATCTAAAAAATACCACTACTAGTACACCAAAACAATAAATACTATATATATCATTAATATTTAGCTTAAATATGCTAAAACTTCTTGTAAATTAATAATTTTTGTTTTTAGTTATGTTTTTATTTCTACAATTTTCATATTTTTTACCTTGGTCGTAAATGTGTCGTTAATAAAAGGTTTTATTTCCTTGAAAATATAATTGTTTTATTTTTATGTCCCTTAAAAATATAGCAATTTTTATTTTTAATCCTTATAAATATAGTATTTTTGTTTTTAGCTTATATTATTATGTCCCTCCAAAATCTAATGCTTTCTGCTTTTACTTTCTACAGTACGATAAACTTCATAAGAATTGAAAATAAAATAAAAATTACAAGAATCAAAAACAAAATTCTCTATTTATAAAAACATAAACCATATTTAAATTTTTATATTTGTAACTCGTATCAAACGAAGCGTGTAAAGATAAAAGTTATCTCCGATTGGATGGGGAAGAGTAACAGATAAGTTTCTTTTTAATTCTTTTTTCATATAATGAAATCCTTTGAATCGGAACCCACTTGAAAGTAGTTGCTTTTATTGTAGGAGAAAACACCAATTGGTGGCCACTGAAGCTTCTTTTGACTTTCAGTACTCGTCGAGGAGAGTTTATGAACGAAGGAAACTTCTATTTGCCAGCAGGCAGTGTAAATGAACAAAACATGTATCCATGGCGGCATGTTTTGTGATAAGAGAGGGGTTAATAATTTTTTTTAACATTTTTATTTTAATGTAAATTATAAAATTATGAATAAATTTTATTAAATAAATAAAAATTATAAAATTTTATAATTTTCAATAAGTTTTAAAAATAATAAATAATGTATTATAAAAATAAAGTTGTTGTTATTTTTCTTTCTTATATTTATCTTTATAATTTTATTATAAATTTTTCATTTTTTATACTTTATATGTTAAAGTAATCTACCTATCCTTATAGTTGTTCAACTTTTTAATTAGGTATTTATTGTTAAAAACAGTTTAAAATATTCTTATAATTTAAAATTTATGTAACTAAATCTTTTATTCATTAATTTTGTTATAATTTTGTTAGTTTATGTTCACTAGAATATGACATAAAAATTAATTTTTTTTATTATGTTGACATGGTATCTTAATGTGATAAATACTATTTTTTCATATTTTCTAGTTTTTAGGGTGTTTAAAATCCTAATTTCAAGTGTGATAGTGATACGTAGAAGAAATTTTTTCTACATTGTGACTCTTTCCACATTGGTAAAAAGTTTAACTACATACTTATTGTATACAGGACATAATCTCATATTTAAAAATTATATTCCTCTTCTCAATTGCATATAATGGATACTTTAACCTAATTTATACAGGGAGAAAAGAGACCCTTCATACCTTTTTTTTTAAATTAAATTAAAATAAAAGAGAAATAAAATGTGATTTTCAAAATAGTTACTGGAATAAAAATAAAATAATAGAAGTAAAATAATGATTTATAAAGAGGTAGTTATAGGAATAAAAATATATATAAAATTGTGTAAACGAAAATTTCTCATATCCCTTTTATATATAGTTAAAGATATATATTGTGATCCGTTCCAACAAAATGTAAGTACACCAAATTTAAATCGTTAATACAAGTTAATTTTATAATTTATTAATATCTTTATAGATATATAGCAATCTTAATATTAACAAATTAAGTTTTTTTTTACAAATTTTCCATAATAAATAATAAAATATATATTATTATATTAATTTTTACATGTTTTATCATAATTTATATAAGGAAAAAAGAGGTGCCGGTGCCTTTCTCCTTTTTTAAAATTAAACATAAAATATATAAGAGATAAAGTGTGATTTGCATTAATTACCAGAGTAAAAATAAAATAATAGAAAAGAAATAATGATTTATAGAAAGGTAATTATAGGGATAAAATAATATAAAAATATATACATCAAAAATCTCTTATCTTCTTTATATATATATATAGTTATAGATATATGTCAGGCTATGTTCACATAAAGTGTAAGTATTTAGACTTTCATCCAATCTAAATCGTTAATACAAATTAATTTTATAATTTATAATATCTTTATATATATTTTGTTATTATATTTATAACAATTAATTAGTTATTTTTAATTAATCAATTAAGTCATTTGATTTTACTTTCTACTTTGACTTTTAAAAAATATTAAAAATTAATATTTTTACAATTCTTTTGTAATAACAATAAAATAAATATATTAAATTTTAACTTAAATTAATTAATTAAATCATTTGAATTAATGATTTGCTTGATTAATTATTTTTTTCAACAATTATTTACATAAATTATTAACGGATTAATTTTTTTTTTTAGAAATCTCTTTACTGATAAATAGTATATATGTATACCAATTTTGACAGATAAATTATTTATGTATATCAATTTTGACATATTTTATACTAGCTACTTATTTAATTTTAATAAATTAAAATAAAACATCTATTAAAATTTACATAATTTTTATTAGTTTAAATATATTTAAAGTCCTTAAAAATATGATTCTAATTGATTTTATTCTTTGTAAATTTTTTGTTATTTTCATATCGATGATATTTTCGTAGTGTTTCTTTTAATCCTTATCACTAATTATAATTAGTTTGATACTACCAATAAGATTAAAAAAAATAAATAATATTAATTAAGATGTATAAGATAATAAAAAATATTTTAAATTAAGATAATTAAATTATTTTAGGTATCTAATTCAATTAAATAATTTATTTATTATTTATATAAATAAGAAACTACATGGAGTTTACTTTTATAATTTATTTTTTATATATTATGGGCAGTAGTTATTATTTTTTTTCAATTAACTAATTTACTTTAATTTTTAAATTTCTCAAATTTCAATTTTTTATTTTTTTAAAAATATAATTTAGTTACGTGCTTATAAATTAATTTTAATGTATTATATTTGAATTTAAATTAATTAATTTTAAGTTATTGTAATGTAATATTTTTAGTATATTTCATCTAGTAATTTCTTTTCTAAATACAAAAGTAAAGTAAAATGTAATATTTTAAAAATAAATTATATTACTATCAGCAAAAAAATAATAAATTAAAATATAAAAATAATATACTAAAATTAAATTATAAAAATATAAGTATATTATAATTTTTTAAAATATAATATTAAGAGAAAATTAGTAAATTAAAAAATAAGAATAATATTAATTGCAATAATATGTTAAAAATAAGTTATAAAAGAAAATTATATGTAATTACCTCATTTATATAAAATAATAAATACATTAAATAATTGAATTTTATACCTAAAAATAATCTAATTATTTTAATTTAAAATATTCTTTATTACTTTAATTATCTTCATTAATATTATTCATTGTTGGAGATATTGTAAATATCTCATTAGATTAAGAGATTAAAAATATTTAAGTATCTCAATAGGAGATCGTGAATAACGCATTTATCTACAACGATTATCTTTTCTTTTTGTAAGCTAGATTATCTTTAAGTAGTTCACCTTTTTCCTATAAAAAAGGAGATTAAAAATTATATTATTCAATTGGATCAATACACAATTCCTTTTACTTTTAATTTGGTATCAGAGCTCCAGATCTTGGGAGCTATGTTTCCACTGTCTCACTTCAGTGAACTACTATCCTCTGACAAGACCCACACATCAGTGCGAGACTAGCCAAAGTCTTCTTTATCATTCTGAACTATTAGTGATAATGGAAAAAGATAAACTCATTATCTTGGGACCTAATGAACTTCCAAATTTGGTGGGTGTCTCTCGACTTGATGATCACAATTATCTACAATGGGCACAGTACATTCCTATTACTCTCAAAGGATGAAAGAAGTTGAGTCATATTGAAGGAAGTGGTCCACCTAGAGATGATCCAAGTTTGAAGCGTGGGATGATGAGGATTCTCTCATTATGATATGGCTATGAAATTCTATGACTCCAAAAATAAGCCAGAATCATATGTTCTATTCCTTCGTTCGTGAGATATGAGAGAATCTCATTGAGGCATATTCAATGAAAAAGGACTTTGCTACTTGCTATGAAATTGAAAGAAAGATCTTCAACTCTAGACAAGGAACCCTCTCAATAATAGAGTACTATGGTACTTTGAATGGGTTATGGATCAAGTTGGACTAGTACCAGGGATTGAAGATGTGAAAAGCTGATTCTATTGTGTCACAACCTAGATTGTGACGGTAAGCTGGGTAGGCCGAGACCAGGTCGGCCACAAAAGGAGTTGCCACCGGCGTTTTGGTTTAGGGAACGCCAGGAAACCTAACGGAAAGGCTGGTCTTGAATCAGGAATATGGGTTCGGGAGTTGGTTACACGCTAGGGGCACAAGGAGGCCCCCTTGCGTGTCTATCACTTGATACCCTTGGCTAGCCGTATAGGAAGAGGGGTGGTATTCAGATTCGGGTGGTGTTCTTGGGTTAGTCTCTGGGAAGGGGAAGTCCGTGTGTTTTTGGGTTTTGGGGGTCATTGTCATTGATTTGATAGAGGTGTGCCCTCAGCCTACGCACTCCTGGTTGCAGAGGGTTCAAAGTCCACGTAGTTCCGAGAGTCTAGGCAAGTGAGGGGTTAGGTTGACGTGGTCTCATCATATTCACGAGTCGTGCTCGATCGGATTCCGACCGAGACGCACTTCCCAAAGGGGGGTTTAGGTTCCATTTTGGTTTGACGCTTACTGTGCTAAAAGGGTTCAGGGAGGATCGTGTTTGATGATGCGAGCTGTATCACGCTAACCAAGAAAAGAAAAGGGGAGCCAACCAACCTGGATATCAAGTGAGTAGATGACCCTTTTTTGTGGACCAATACTTCTTTGTTTGCCCTTCAGTCCCGGACTTAGGACGCTTCTTTTCTTCTTTAGCGCCTGCCAGCCTTTTCGCCTCTTCTCTTCGTTCTCCCTTCCTCTTTTTTGTTCTCTCCCCCTTTCTCCTTGTAGCGTGGGGTTTATATAGGCTTGATGGTGGTGGGGTGGTTTTCTCTTGGGCCTGATTAGAGTTGGGCTTGTAAATCGGAGATCACTCAAATGGGGAGTGGGTGGTTGAGATTCCTAATATCCCGGGTGATTTGGATAGGATTGACTCGGTCTCGGTAGGGATTCTCCGAGGTCTTGTGGGTTGGATAAGGTTGACTTGGTCTCTAAGTTGAGATTCTTTCCGAGAACTGAGTTGGTTGAGATTTTGTTTGACTCCTACCGAGAATCCGAGAGGTGAGTGGATTCGCTCTAGGTTTGACCGGGTCCAGGTGGTTGCCTAGGTTGACTCGGGGGTTGACTCTGGGAGGTTTTGGCCCATTCTCGTAAACCGGGCCGGACCAATTTGGGGTATAATAAGTGGCCCCCTCTTTATTTAGGGCTTTTTCCTGAAAAGGATGTAATCCTTTTGGATAAGCGTAAAATAAAGATAGAGATGAGGATGGAGACTTAGGCCATGGTGGTAGTGGAAGGGGGTTTGGTTGACGCTTTCGGGTATTTGGCAGCGACAAGGTACCCCTCCGCAGTACCAAGCCCTCCAAGTTTCAAAAAAGTACTTGGCAGCAGGCAAGGTACACACTGGCTGGTACTCAAGCCTCCAAGTTTCACAACGTTATTTGGCAGCAGGCAAGGTACTCACTGGCTGGTACTCAAGCCCTCCAAATTTCAAAAAAAGTACTTGGCAAGCAGGCAAGGTACACACCTGGCTGGTACTCAAGCCCTCCAAGTTTCACAACGTTATTTGGCAGCAGGCAAGGTACTCACTAGCTGGTACTCAAGCCTCCAAATTTCAAAAAGTACTTGGCAGCAGGTAAGGTACACATTGGCTGGTACTCAAGCCCTCCAAGTTTCACAACGTTATTTGGCAACAGGCAAGGTACTCACTGGGTTGGTACTCAAGCCCTCCAAATTTCAAAAAGTACTTGGCAAAGCAGGCAAGGTACACTAGCTGGTACTCAAGCCCTCCAAGTTTCACAACGTTATTTGGCAGCAGGCAAGGTACTCACTGGTCGGTACTCAAGCCCTCCAAATTTCAAAAAGTACTTGGCACAGCAAGGTACACACTAGCCCCAACTCAAGCCCTCCAAGTTTCACAACGTTATTTGGCAAAGAGCAAGGTACTCACTGGCTGGTACTCAAGCCCTCCAAATTTCAAAAATGTACTTGGCAGCAGGCAAGGTACACACATTGGTCGGTACTCAAGCCTCCAAGTTTCAAAAGGTATTTTGAGTTGTTTTTATTTTCTACTTTTACTTTTGTGAGAGCGGCTTTTTGGATTTTAAGAGGTAGACGGGGTCAGCGACCCGTGATTGGGGCATCTTATGCATGGGGTGGCTGGGATGGAAACGCCCACGCGAGGCTGGTCAGGTCGAGACAGCCTCACACAGGATGGTGGGAAGGACAGCCACGGTGGGTGGCCGAGATGGAGACGGCCTCTGGGGGTGGCAAGAATGGAGACAAAATTACACCTGGTTGGCCGAGATGGAAACAGCCTACACCGGGCTGGCTTGAGATGGAGACGCCACACGGGTCGACCGAGATGGAGTCAGGCTCACTGGCTGGTTGAGATGGAGTTGGTTTGAAGTATATCCGAGTTGGGCCGAAGATTTTTTTTGGCCTCATTTTTGCTTTTTTTTTTTTTTTTTTTTTTTGTTTTTGCGCCTCCAATATTTGAATATGGGCAGCAAGAGGCGCGCGGGAGGAACGCGCCTGCCACCCTTCGACACGCCTTTCGTGTCTTTGGGGCTGCATTGATGGCGAGGTGGCGCCATCATTGGCCAAGCATGGGAGAAGTCAGCGACCATCAATTATTGGTCGCGGGGTTTCGAGGGGGGGGTTTATAGGACCGAGGCGCTGCTCATTTCCCATTTGCTTCTCTCTGAACTCAATTTGTCTTTTTTTGCTCCTTTCTCTTCGCTTCTCGCGCTTTTTGACTTTTGACTTCTTCCATCAAGCTTTGCCTCGAGCACTATGTCGTACTTCGAAGTTCCTGAACGTTTCTTCTTCCTTCCTTTCTTTTTCTTCTTCCTCGCTCGCCTTCTTCGCCTTCGCCTTCGGCTGGGTGAGGCTTGGAAGCCATGCCCGTGGTCAGGCTGAGACGGGGCCTCATCGCCCCTGTGCCTGGTCTAAAGTGGGTCCTCCAGCTGGGTCCACAAGGATGTTCTGTAGAATATGCCTGAGATGACCCGCCTCCGAGGTGGAGTCCTTTGGCAATGGACGGAAATGGGTTCGTGATTCCCCATGTTGGTTTGCTGGAGATGGTGCGCGCTGGGGAGGCGGAGCTGCGGTGCTTATGCGTCGCCAAGGAGGGGGAAGGCACCGCTCGCCTTCATGTACGAGACGCGTTGGCATGACTTTGGGGGTTCTACCTTTGAGTTTTTCGAGGCGCACGCCTGAGGATGTCGGGATAGCCCTTCTCAATTGCACCAATGGTCCGGGCAAATGATTCAAGCTGTGGTGGTATGCTTGGCCCTAGGGATTTTACCCATCGCCTGCCTTTCCTCACCATTACAATCACCCGAGGCGGCCCATCTATGGCGGGTCTCACTGACTCCTCTACCTAACTCAGGCCTTTTTCACTCCTATACCGCCTCCTACAAGGGCTTCAAGAGCCGGTTTGAAGATCAAGGCAATAAGCGGCCATCAGATTGACCTCTGGCCTTTGCCGCTTGGCGAACCCCCAAAGTTTAAGGCTGGTCAAGAGGAGTCAACTCTCCCTCGAGGCTAAGGTTGATTTGCAGCTTGCTGGATCATCCGCCAGGGGATGAGCTGCCGAGACATCGCCTCTTGATGTCTTCCAACAATGCTACCTCCGTCTCAAGAGTGAGTCTTTTTGAGTCATTTTCTGAAAGCCGCCTTGCGCAATGTACCGGCGTCCTGTGGTTTTTGGTTTGCAGTATGTTGAAGGCTTGTATTGACATGGCCGAACATCAAGAAAGTCTTCACCGACTAATGACGCCAGGGAGTTCTGGCCGAACCGAGATCGCCGCTGCCATCGCTGAGAACCGCCACCTGCCAAACAAGCCGAGAAGGATTCGCCCTCGTTGAGAAGCCGGGCGGCCCATGCGCGCCTGGCCAAGGAGGCGGCGGCGGAAGGTCACTCACTTCGACCGATGAGGCGGCCGCTAAGAAGGAAAGGCTGTCGTTGTCCTTTTTCTTTTCTCCAATTCGTGCCTTCACAATCTCAAGGCAGGCGGGTGAGCGACGCACAACCGGTACTCTTGGGGCCTGCTCATGTGGCCCCCTTCCATCGGGCTCTATGTGGGGCCTCGGGTTTGATATGAGCCCGAAGCTTCCCCTGTTAGCCGCATACCTTCCCATGACCGCGGGTTGTTGGTGCTCTGGCTGGGGTTGACAATGCTGACATGGGTGATCACATGGCCCGCCCATGGCCTCTTTTGGAAGTTCGGAGAGGTATGAAAGGAAAGCTGATAAAGGCCAAAGAGGCCATGTCGAAGAAGGAGTTGAGAAGGCTCAGCAGGCCGGGCTGAGTCTTTAGCTGAGGTCGAGGAGGATGAAGGAGGCTAGCCGTAAAGCCCGGCTGGGAAAGGAAGACCTGAAGGCTCAACTTGCCGCTTTCTCAAGCCGAGTCCTCTTCGGCCGAAGACAAAGACCTTTCATTGAGTATGAGGTTGCTTCACTAAGTCTGCACTGACTGGATTCTCAGTCAAGGGTGGTGGAGGTGGAGGCTACTGCTTCTAATGGGAAGCTTTGAAGGCAGCAGAGGCTAAGGCCGCGGCCCGAGTCCGAGGCGGGCAGCTGAAGTTAAGAGAACGCTAGTCTTGCCGAGAGGGTGGCTTGCTTGGAAGGAGCCATCAGGAGCAACATGAAGATGGCTTCAACAAAGCCCTTAGGGCAGACAGCTCTATTGGCCCCCGATTTCGATCTCAGCCAGAGTGTTATGATTTATGATGTTCAAGATGGGAAATTGATTCCTCTCTTGACTCTCCTTGAATTTTTGTAAAGGACTTATTTATTAATGGAATGATTTTGGCATTTTCTGTGTTCTGTGTTTTTTTTTTATTTTATTTTTTATATTTTTGCTTTATGTTGGTCAATCGGATTGATGTTGGGTCTTGACTGACCGTGTTTGGGGGTAATGGGAACGTAATAAGAAATAATGACTTGCACTGGCCTTTAATGGGATTGTAAAATGACTTAATGGGCTAATGAGACTAACCTTTACAGGGAATAATGACCCTGCACTGGCTTAGTGGAGGAGGATAACTAACATTAAGGTGTAATGACTTGATGGGAATTGGACCAAGAGGGAAGGCGGTTTCTAAACTCGATATCCGGGATCATGGGGCAATGGGGCCAACGCCTAATGATTTCTAAACTTGGCTTAGTGGGAGGGACCGAGAGTGAGGTTAAGATTGCCACCTGTAGGGGGTTGGTGGGTGGCTTTTTGTTCTGGACCGCCTTGTGGTTGAGTTTTGAGGTGCAATGGTATGGCACCTAGGTAGCTTTTGTTTTACTCGGTTTGGGCTTGGGGAAAGCGGTTTGAAGGTATGAGAGAAACAGTTGTTTGAACTATAGGTGGTGGAGTTTATTCTACCACCTGCCGAGGTGCGAGTTGGTCATTGTGGAGGCGGTGCCGGGTGGGTCTCGAGTGCTCACAGAGATCCGAGACCGACTCGGCGTCGTGGGTGACTTCGGTCCCAATTGCTCCCCGTGGAGGTATAGGCTGGGTTCAAGCGTGGGTCCTTCCCGACTTAGAGAGCAACCAGTTCGTGATTTGTTTGGAAATGTATTTTGTTTATGACAATTTTAGCATGCCTTGGACTCAAAATAAAAATAAGAAGAGAAAAAAGGATAATGTTATTACTTTGTTGGCGTGGATTACAAATTATTTCGCAATAACATTTAACAACTGGATTCGGAATGAAATGAAGACTACTTGGACCGTGTTTCCTTGACCTTCCATCGCCCTGGCGGTGGTCTTCAATTTATCACCGTGCCTTCGGGACATTTCAGGGGTAGAACATTCTAACAAGATCTGTATTGACGGTAGGCTAGGTCTTGTCCTAGAAGTTGGTTAAAACCAATGCTCCTCTAGAGAAGGCCTGTTTCACCATGTATGGTCCCTCATAGTTAGGTGCCCATTTACCCCTTTGGTCTTTGACGCTGAAGTTTAACCCTTTTCAGCACCATGTCCCCTGGAAGGTACGGGGCTTTACTTTCTTATCGAACGCTCTTTCACCCGCTGGCGATATAGTTAGCCGGCAAAGCGGTGAGTCGTCGATGATGAGGCTTGGGGCTTGGTCGAGGCGTTGTTGGGCCCATTCGGTTCGTCTAACTTCGGCTTCGGCCAGTACCCTTAGGGAGGTGGCATCTCCCACCTCATTGGCAGGGACTGCTTCTGTGCCATATACGAGCGAAAAAGGGCTTGCCCTGTGGATGTTAGAATGAGGTACAGGGTATCCATGCGCAGCGTATGGTAACATCTCGTGCGGTCTTTGTAGTGACCACCATCTTCTGTATTATCTTTTCAGGTTTTTATTGGCCGCTTCTCTTTGCTCCATTCATCTTGGGACAGGTGTGGGTGTGGTGGGTGATATGGAATTGCTCACGTAGTTCGACATCATCCTGTTGTTGAGATTGGTGTCGCTTGTTTGTGATGATGTGAGCGGGGAGGCCGTATCGGCATAATGTCCCTCTTGATAAATCGATACCGCCCTACGCGGAACGTAGGGGTAAGAGGGATGCTTTCAACCCATTTAGTGAAGTAGTCGATGGCCACTAAAATGAACTCAGGCCCATTGACGCTTTTGCCTGATGGGGGCCGATTTGGGCCAATGCTCCCACATAGAGAATGGCCGTGGGGCGCGCAGGTCGCTAGAGCAGTGGGGCAGTCATTGAGGCGGCTATGATATTTGGCACTTTGCACATTTTCTGACGTGTCAGTAGCACCGCTTCCATCCGTCCAAAGAGTAACCCGCCCGAGTATCTTTGCGAGGCATGTCCGCTCCCGGTGAGTGCCGAATATTCCCTTGTGTACTTCCCTCTAGAATTTGCTTAGCTTTTTGTTCATCTACACAACAGAAGTGTCATATCAGTGTTTCTTTGTAAGCGTCCCGTCTTTTAGTAGGAAATTAGAAGCTAGGCATGATTAGTTCTTTGTTCTTTCTGGGGTGTCATCCGGTATTTACCAGTTTCGAGGGTACCTTTTTATGTCGAAATACCATGGTTACGTATTACTTTGACATACTGCTGTTTCACGGGAAAGACATTGGCAATACGCAGTTTGTGGCTGTTGTCGGACTTGGATCTGTTTCGCCCTCATTTATCCGCACTACGGCGGATAGGGTGGCAAGGGGCGCTCTGCCGCTTGATTTTCTTCGCGATTGGACGTGGTTGAAGGTGATCACATCAAATGCTTGACATAATTTCCTTTGCATAGTCATGGTGGGATTAATTTCAAGGCCCCTCGCCTCCATTCTCCGCAGGCTGGTAGATAACTAGGCCGAAGTCCGAAAACCTTTGAGTCTCCTTACTTGGTCTAGGGCCATCAAGAGTCCTATGGTGCATGCCTCGTGATTCTGGCCATATTGTTGGTGGCCAAAGCCTAACTTGGCAAAAAGGGAAGCACCGTTGTTTGGTGAGACTAGGACAACTCCGATCCCATTTCCGACGACATTAGAGGCCCCGCCGAACCACATTGTCCATTCAACTGCGTTGGTCCTAGGCTCTTCGAGGCGGTCATGAGGTGCCTCGTCTGGGAACTCATGGTTCCATGGTTCTGCTTGGCAAGGGGTGGTGGGCGAGTTGGTCAGCCAGGGCGCCTTTGACGTTTGTCTCACGTAGAGAGGATGTCGTACTCGATAGGGCCATTTGCCAACGTGGCGATTCGGTCCTGAGTGAGGGCTTTTCCAAGATGTATTTGACAAGGTCGTTTTGGCCACATACCAGGTCATGTGGAGCCATCATGTATGGTTTGAAGTCTTTTATGCCTGACGGGGCACAAATAAGTCCGTTCGAAAAGTCTTTAGTACCTTGTCTCGATGCAGCCAATTTTTTGCTCAAGTAGTAGATGGCGTGTTCCTTTTTCTCGGCGGCATCTCAATACCAGTAACATACCGCCAATGGACTCTTCTAATACGCTTAGATACAATTAGAGGTCGCCCCGGCGTGGCTCTGCACGAGCAATCTTGGGATTTTCTAGGTAGCGCTTTGATTTTGTCGGCGGCTTCCTAAAGCATTCTCAGATCCCATTCAGCTTTTCGCTTTCGCTTCTTTCGCAAGAATTTGAAAATGGGGCTACAAGTGGTCATGTTAGTCGAAATGAAACGAGATATGAAATTTACCGCCTGTGAAGCCCCCCGACTTATGCCTCCTGTTTTTGGGTGGCATCTCCGATGGCCTTGACCTTGTCCGGGTCTACCTGATACCGCTTTTCATTGACCACAAACCGAGCAGCTTGCCCTTGCGTTTTACCCAAGGCATTTGGCGGGTTCAAATCGTTTGTATTTATGAGTCCGGGTTAAGAGCTTTTCGCAAGTCTTCTATATGCTGCTCTATTGTTTTTTGACTTTGCGATCATGTCGTCCACGAACCCGATTTCCTTTGTGCATCATGTCATGGAAATAAGGCTACCATGGTCATTGCATGTTGACCCGTTCTTGAGTCCGGGCGGTACCACTGCAATGTATGTTCCCATAAATGATGAACATTAGTCATTTCTTGGTCTTCCTGAGCATCATGATTTGGTTGTAGCCCGAGAATCCGTCCATGAATGAGAGAAAGAAAGTCTTTGTGATTGTCGATGTGAGGTGAATGAGAAGATTGTCTTTAGGGATCGGCCCTGCTTGTATCCCTATAATCCATGCACATGCACACTTTTCCATCTTTTTGAACCACACTATGTTGGCCACCCATTTGGGATAGTGAGTTACCGTGAGGAACCTCAGATTCTATTGTTTTTTACCTGCTCTTTGATTTTGAGGGGCCACCTCAGCCTCATCCTCCCGTAATTGCTGGCCGATTGGGTAACTCTCGGAGTAGGGGCAATCGATGTTCGACAATCTGCCGGTCTAGGCCAGGGCATGTCTTGGTATGACCAAGCCG
Organism: Mucuna pruriens; assembly: GCA_025330945.1. NCBI lineage: Eukaryota > Viridiplantae > Streptophyta > Magnoliopsida > Fabales > Fabaceae > Mucuna > Mucuna pruriens. Next base: position 9,429 of record JAENHJ010000365.1, on the reverse strand, counting down.
AAGATGTTCGCGTATTCTTCTAGAAGTTTGAGGAGTTTGGTCTTGATGCTGGGGTATTTTAATGCTTTGTCCATGTTCCCTCCCACCTATCTTTTTTCTCTCAAGACTCCACGCTTTCGAGGTCCCTCATGGGGCCTCGAATCTTGGTTTTCTGTTCCTGCTCCTATCCCATTCTATGTCTTCGTGGCTTCCCGATTGTAAGTGTCGATATCCTCGCTTTGATGTGATCGGGATGGTCAAGTTCTTCATTCCTAGTGGATCGTTTATCGGACTGTTTTTGTTTTTGGTTTTTAGAAGATTTTTAGAGAAAAGAAAAGGATGAAAGTGAAGGAATAAGACATAAAATTTAATTGGAAAAGGTCCGGTGGTTTTTTGCAAGAATAAGACGAAGGGAAAAATGAAAACAAGTTATCAAAACAAATTACATTTCCATCAAGTCTGGTCTAGTAGTTCATGGTCCAGTTGGTGAAAGCTATACACTTGTGTAGCGATAACTCAGGGTTCTTGGTCTTTATGCCCTTCCGCGATCATCGACACGCCTGCATAAATGAGGGTCCTCGAGTGCTTTCATAGGGGTTGCTCGCCTGATATCTATTCCATCGCCGATCCACGGATTTTCGAGTTTTCACCTGGATGGGCTGCAGGCTGATACCTCTTGTCGATTGGGGCAGCAACAGCTTTGCAGTGAGACGTCATGACCCTGCAGCGTCCACTGTCCATGCATCCATTCTAATGACCGGAGTGGAGGTTTCGAGGGCTATCTTCGCCTCGCCCTGATGTACTCTTCGGGCGGGGAGTGGTAATTACTAGTTCTTTCTCTCCCCGTGATGCCGGATGATGTGATGATCACCGATGAATTTCACTAGCCGGTGAAGGAGGATGGCACAAACGACCGGCAGCGTGTATCCGTGGTCGTCCCGAGGACGGCAAATATGAGGCCGGGCTGATGTCCATGCACTGAAACTCGATGTCGAATAAGACCGGCTGACGGGCAAAGAGATTTCTCCCATACTCTCGCTTTGATCCGTCGAACGCCTGCGTACTATTACGAGCTAGTTTTTAATTGAGCGGCCCATGGACGAGTCATCCAATGTTGCTTTGGGGAGGACGCTCAGGAGGATCCATTATCGATGAGGACTCTAGCGATCATATGACCCCGTATTTCTTGAGATGTGTGGCCGGTTATGGTTCTTTTCCTTCTTTTGGGTATCTCATCCTCAAAAGGTTAGATGACCTTTCTTAGTGATGTTGCTAACCAAAGTGCCAATTTCTCTGTAGTTATGTTATGGGCCACGGAGCTTCCTGTAGACTTTCGTGAGGAGGTTAAGTGGGCGTAATGTGATAGGAGGAGATTTGTGCCTGGTCTTGTTCATTTTGGTCGAGGAGCTGGTGCTCATTGCATTTTATGATTCTCGGAATTCCGTCCTCATTTTGCAAAATCGGGCAGGTACAAAGTGTTGGTGCTTTCGGCCTCGGAGAGCCGGGTGTGTAAACGCGTCCAGGCAGGCTTCCTCCTCAAACTTATGTTAATGACCTCTCGGGTTCCATTTCTCTGTGGCTCATACAACGAAGGTACAGCATGGTTATCTTGATAGTTGGTTGAGGCGCGGTACATTGATGGTGAGGGAAGATTGTCATTTGCACGGATCGTAGTAAACGATGACTGAGTTCTCTTGAGGGTTCTGCCTATTCTCTTGCCGTATGGTCATTTCTGATCTTAGCGCTCGTGACGTGGTCAAACATTGATTGATGCTCCCTGCGTAGGATGGGAGGGGTTGGTACTACATTGGGCTTGTTTTGCTTCCAACTTGAGCCACCCCTCTGCCTCTTGTACTTTGTTTTAAAAAGCCCCAACAGTTTCCATGGTATGGCCCGGGCCTCCTTCGTTGGTATTACTTGTTGGCATTCAGGTTGTAATTCCGCGGGTATGGGGGGTTCTAGGGGCGTGGTGGCACGTCGAGATCATCTGCTTTTGGAGGTTGGTGAAAAGGCTGTATGACATTGGTATGGGGTAAAATTTCTCCTGAGGCGGTTGGTCCGGATCTTTGGGCGTTGGTTGGTTTTGGCCTCGGCCCCCCTGGGAGTTTGAGATATTGGGAGAGATGATGATCCCAGAGGACCGAGGGTTATCTGTGAAGTGTTCGGTCCTCCACGGATACAGCATTAGCCTCCTTCTTCCTTTCTAGCAGAATTTTCTTCTTTGGGTTGGTAGGGTTGCTAGTGAATTTTCCCTGCTTGATTCCTACCTCGATCTCGTTCCCCTACGATCACTAAGTCTGCAAAGTTGGAGGCGATACTCCACAGCTTTTATCGTAGAAGGAGGCTGGTAATGTTTCGATGAACATAGAGACCATTTCCTTCTCCGTTAAAGGAGGTTTGACTTGTGCAGCTTAGCTCACGCCATCGCTGAGCATAGTCTTTGAACCCTTCTGAGTCAGGTTCGATGCAGGTTCTGGAGACGGGACCGATCCGTGCCATGTCCTCGTTTGTATCAGTATTGGCGGATGAATGCTTCGCGAGATCCTCCAGTTTTTTACTTGCCCTTCTCAGGTTAACGCATCAGTGTTGTAGGCGGGACCGATGAGAGCTGCTTGGAAGCAATGTACCAGGATCTTATCGTAGTGGGACGTAGGCTGCCATTTTTCGGCAGTACATGGCCAGATGTACGCGAGGCAGGAGCTTCCCTTGTATTTTTCAAACTTGGGGGTTTTGAAGTCTATCGGGAGGACCACGCTGAGGCATTAGACGTAGGTGCTCGCATCTAGGCCGTGGCCCCGTGCACCTCAATGAGTCGGACTCGTTGTTCAAGGGAACTAATCTTTTTCGTCACTGGGACCCGGGGTAGCCTCACGAGTGTCTAGGGTGACCCCGGCTGGTAGCAGAGTAGGGAGTAAGGTGGGAGGCCCGTCGTGGCCCTGGCCAGAAGGCAGTCCCATTTCGGGTTCTTCCAATGCTTGAGATTCTCACTGGTGCTGCTCCAGCCTAGAGGCATTCCAGATCAAGGGGTGAAGCCCAAGGCTCGTGGTTCCTTGGGTGGCGTTTGAGGCAAGCCGCAATTGTAATCATGGAGCGGGTGGGGCATCGCTCCGAAAGTGAGAAGCCTTAACACCCTCGCTCAGTCGTTTCTTTATCTCTCCCATGTTCTCTCATTTGGCCGACCTCCGCCCTAGTCCGGACATTTTCATGCTCTAGCCTGCCTATCGCTTGTTCCATGTATGGAAGTACCTAGCGGTACTGGTGGCTAGTAACGAGTCGACCGATAGATGCAAGGAAGGGAATTTTAGCAAAAAGAGAAGAGCAAGATATGCATGCAAAAATGTTCAATTACGGGTATTATTCAAAATGGATCGCCAAACACACAAACAAGCCCTAAACAAATATGGCCTTAATCTAATCAGTAAGTGGGTCCAAAGCCCTTAGTTGATCATACAATTCCTACAAAGACCTAAGAATCCTGTTATCTCCCTTGGTAACTTTATGAAGTCCGCCATGCCCTCTGCTTTGCTTGAGACTTCGAGGTATGTCTTTAGCGCCAAGTTAGCTAGGCTTGCTAGCTTGAAGAATTTATCTTTCCAAGAGGCGGTTTTACTTGGCGGCTTCATTTACTTGTTCTTCTGGCCATTGCCGGCTATATCCTGACATCGCCGCTCCACCCTTCTGCCGCTTGTTTTGAGACCTGGATGGTTTCCCTGAAGGGAACTATTACGCTACTTCGAGCAGGCTTGACCGTACTTCCATCAGGATTTTCCGCTCCTGCTCTTTCAGAGTTCCTTGGAGAGGTTGGCCTTGAGTTCTCTTCTGGGATGGACCGGCTTCCCTTGAGTCGGTGGAGTTGCTCCAGCTGTTCTGGCTTCTTTCTCCCGCGCCTCAAGGCCTTCTCGAGCTGTTCTTTGTCTTTGGTTACCTGGTCAGCGCTCGCCCTTCTGTGCACATTTCTTGGTCGGCAGCCCAAGGCGGTACTGATCATCCCAACCCAGCCTCATGCTCACCTTTGGCCTTTTAGGTGATTTTCCCCTATCGCTTTACGCGGTTTTCATTAGTAAACCTGGCTCTAAGGCTTCCTCGAAGTTTCCATTTCCAAATAAGGCTCTTTCGGCCTTTGCAGATCAAGGATCTTTGAGCCTTTCAATTTCGAGGGGTTTCCTGTGCTTTGTATGACTAGGGTGCTCTGACCTTGAGACCGAATTTTATCCCAAAGGGAGCTTGAGTTCCTTGGCTCGTCTTCTTCACCCATTGGCGGTATTCGCCGAGGCCCAGCCTCCTGAGTTTTTACGGTTCCCGCTTTGGTTGGTTGCTCCAGGCGCGCCGTATTTTCCACTGGGTGGACTCTTCGTGCCGGGCCCCCCGTAGTGCAAAGGGAGTCAGGCCCCTTCGATGGTGGGACTATTATTGGGTAGCCCGCTGCCGGACTGCCCGCCCTGGGTTGTAATTGATTGCTCCTTGCATCCCTAGTAAAAGCACGTTCGGGTAACCTTCGCATTTGATGATGACGTGTTGCCGTTCATTCCATAGCAGTACCAGCGGATGGATCTCTCGGTTGCCTTTTCGAGCTTTTTGAGTCCACTCTTTATTAGTCATGGAGGGCACCCAACACCATTTGAAATTTTCTATGGGGCGGGTGGTGCGGTGTTTGAAAAAAGATGGGAGACCATCCAAAGATATAAAGAAGGTACAGCCCCTCAAAACCCTCGCTCGCTTCACCACATTGATGGAGGGAGTAGTATGTGTCGCCAGGACCTATGGTGGGGTTTTCTCCTTTGTTTTTCTGGCTGGGAATACCTCCATAAATTTTGGACGGCCCAAGGTTTTCTGTCTGGGAATAGGAAAATCCCATATATCAACAATCCGGGGTGTCGATGAAGGTGGGCCAAGTCTTTACTAATCGGAGATGCTCAAGCCTTTGTTCTAGGTAGGCCTTGGGAGGCCTTCCGTGCCATGGCGTTTTTTTATGATCTGGGCCAGTCCGCCTCCTAATTTTTAATAGCGCGCTATGGTGCCCAGACGGGTCGCTTTCTTGTGGAAGTATGGCTGGCCCCCTCTTCCAGGTAGGCCGAGGAGGCGTTCATACTCACCATTGTGGGGGCTATCTGGAGATTCTTTGAGAGGTGAAACATCCTGTAGGTGCATCGTATCTTGGACCGAGGGCTTCTAGGAGCCTCGGCTTGAGTTTCAATGTCCCGGCGGGTGTAGGGTTGCCATGTATCTTCTCAAAATTAACGCCATTGCCCTTTTTAGATGACTGCAGGAGTTGCGGAGGGTGTGCGGCTACGGCACTTTCCAGTTTGGGCCAGGATACTATTACTGTGTTGAGGATGTGTGCAGTTTGCCATTTTCACAATCCGTAATTAGTCAGTAGATCATGTGCGTGCCGAGTGTTTTGGTCGAGGTTTGGGCAAACTAAAAGGTAGGTTTAGGAGGGCTTTTGACTAGGGCGGGCCGACTCGTATGAGGCTTCTTGTTTGGGGTTGATTTGGGTCAAGGTTCGATGACTCGTCTTAGGGTAGGAATGGTTGGGTCGTCCGGGGTTTTTAAGGTTTTGGCGGGACACGGCTCGGATTCAAGTCGGGACTCGGATCAGTGGGCTTGGCTTGCTGACTTGGGCTGTGGGCTAAGGTTGGGCTATGGGCTTAGGTTTGGTTGGACTTGGACTCGGGTTAGGGCTTAGGTTTGGTTGGACTTGGACTCGGGTTTGGGATTAGGTTGGACTTAGTGGACTTTGGACATAGGTTCGCCAGGTTTGGGACTCGTTGGACTCGGATTAGGGCTTAGTCTTGGACTTAGATGGTTTAACTTGGACTTAGGTCTGGTTTGACTTGGACATGGTTCGACTTAGGTTTGGTTTGACTTGGACTCGGGGCTTGGACCAGTGTGGACTTGTGTAGGCTTGAGGCTATTGGTGGGGGGACTCGGATTAGGGTTTAGACTTGGACTTAGATGCGGTTTGTCTTGGACTTAGGTTTGACTTGGGGGGGATTTGGGCTATGTTTTAGGGTGGATTCGGTTAGGGTTTTGGTAGACTCTAGTTAAGGTTTTCTTGGTAGGTTAAGGTTTTGTAATAGGTTCCTAGAAGGACCCCCAAAGGTTCTCACCATTTGAATTTCTAAACTTCCTCACCATTGGGCTCACGGGTCTATGGACTCCCACTGAGGGTTTCAGCACGATCAGGACCAATTTCCCCGAGTGTGTTGGCTCCTGGGTTATCAGCCCAGGGTGGAACTATCACGATCGGAAATGGAAGAAATCTCAGGTAGGGAATGCAGCTACCGCCCACGCTCCTTAACTCCCAGTCAGGAATAGAATTTGCTTGTTCATGGATATGTTTGCTCTCTACCCCCCCTTTTTTTGTTTAAGGCTGCCCCATGCACCCCGCGTAAGGCATAATAGCGGAATATGGTTATCTATCCTATGATTCCATGCAATACATACAAAAACAAGTAAAGCTAAAACCATACAAGACTTAGCATCCTGGCTTACCGTCCTCCTGGGCAGGGCTAACCTAATAGAGCTCAATTCGTTTTATTTCCCGATGGATGCATGTCTGTCTGGCAACTTTGTGACCCGGTGGTAGGTAGGCCGAGACCAGATTCGACCCTGAAAGAGTCGCCACTTAAGCGTTTTTGGTTCAGAAGCCGGGGAAACCCTAGCGGAAAGGCTGGTCTTGAATCGGAAATATGGGTTCGGGAGTTGGTTGCACGCTAGGGGCACAAGGAGGCCCCTTGTGTCTGTCATGATAGTTACCTTGGCTGGCCATTATAGGAAAAGGGGTGGTATTCGTATTCGGGTGGTGTTCTTGGGTTAGTCTTGGGAGGGAATCGGTGTTTTTGGGTTTTGGGGTTCAAGATTAGGGTTTTGGGGTCATTGACTTGATAGAGGTGTGCCCTGCAGGCCTCACGTGCCTCGGTTGCGGAGGGGTTCAGAAGTCGTAGTTAGGGAGTCTCTCCGGCAGAGTGAGGGTTAGGTTGGACGTGGTCTCATCATATTGGCAAGTTGTGCTCGATGGGATCAGTACTCGACCTGGGGTGAGGTTTAGGTTCCACTTTGGTTGGCAATTGAGGGTTAGGATCGTGGCGTGTCTGAGGTATCATGCTAACGAAAGAAGGAACCAACCAACTGGATATCGAAGTGAGTAGATGACCCTTGTTTGTGGACCAATAGCTTGGTTTGCCCTTCAGTCTGAACTTAGGACGCTTCTTTTTCTTCTTTTAGCGATGCGACTTTTTCGCCTCTTCTCTTGATTCTGTTCTTCTCCTCACTTTTTATTTGTCTCCCCCGCTTCTCATAAGGCGGGGGGGTTTTATATACTTGGATGGTGGTTTGGTTTCTCTTGGTATTAGAGTTGGTGTAGAATCACCAGTGAAGTGGGTGGTTGAGATTCCTATCACAGTGATTTGGATAAGATTGACTTGGTCTCGGTAGGGATTCTAAGAGGTCTTGTGGGTTGGATAAGGTTGACTTGGTCTCGGTTGAGATTCTCACGAGAATCGAGGTTGGTTGAATTTTGTTTGACTCGGTGAGATCAGAGGTGAGTGGATTAGGTCTGGTTTGACTGGGTCGGTGGTTTACTGGATTGACTCGGGGTTGACTCTGGGAGGTCTTGGCCCGTTACCGTAAATCGGCCGGACCATTTGAGGTATAACACGTATTAAATGTGAAAGTTCACATATATGCCACTACTCGATAGGCTATGTCATTGAGTGGTGTAAAGTTAATTACAATTTTTTTTTCATCTTTTTGTTCACAAACTTAAGTATATCTTAATCTTTTTTGTTTAAAGGTCTCTTAAATTTTGATTTTTGACTTTTTATTTTATTTTTTTTACATAATAAAATAATGCTAGTTATTGCAAACTATATAAAAGATAAAAATGAAGAATCAACTCCATTATAATTTTCAATTGATATATCTAAAAGTCTAGGTTGATCACTGCAAAAATTAACTATTTTGCGATCCCAAATTTTAGTTGTTATATCCACTAAATTGGTATTAAATGACTTAGCAACCAACTATGCATTGTCTAAAAGCCAAGTTCGTCGAGGCATTTAGCAGCAAGATTGATAAGAAAAATACATAGTATGAAATGGTTTTAGTTGCACTTGACCTTAGGACTAATTGAGCTACCCAAAAATGACGTCAGCTAGTTCGATTACTAAATATTAAAATAAATAATTAAACAATTAATTTTATGTTGATACATTAAATTTGTCACTATAAAAGAATAAAGTTATTTGAAAAAATTATCATTTGCTATATAGTGACTATTACTTGTACTTCGATTAAGCTAAATTCATAACTTATTTTATTTATATTTGTAATAGGTAATTTATAATTTTAACTAACAACTAATTATAAATAATTAAAAAACTTAATCACGCTATGAATAACAAAAGATATATAAATTCTAAAAATAGTATTTTGATAATAATAATGAACAATAATATATAAAATCATCATAATTAAAAATACCAAGCCAAAATATACAATATCATAAGATGAAAATAAGCATGCAATGCATCATGTTATCGTATCTGGCATTGTCAGCATTAGTCATGTTCATTATTTGTTCTTGGCTATGATCGGCATAGGTAACTTAAGATGTAAGTGTTGTAAAAAATAAGTTGAATTTGTTTATTTTGTGTTTCATTTTCCTCATTTTGTTATCGTGTTCTTCGCTTTCTTTTGTTATTCATCAAATTCTTATCTTTCTCACATAAATCTCGTAAACCTTTGCAATAATCTCGTTTTTAATTTTTGAATCGTTTTCGCATTTTTTTTAATTATTATTATCATTGGCGTCTCAACAAGGCAAACTAAAAATGTGTTGAGTGAATGAACAGCGATACTTAATCCACCAAGTCCATGTATGATTCCTTTTCTTATCTCCAACAATGTCATAATATGTCTTCAAAAATAACTACTTAACATAAACAAATTCCAATAGTCATATATTCAAGAATGTACCAAACTTTTACTTAATTTTGCCTAATTTTTAACGTATAATTATATAAATATAATTATATAAAATATATTTATATAAAATATTTATATATTTAAATATATTTATATAAAATATTTAATTATTTGTAAATAGGATAGCGGAGCTTACAATCAGCAGATCTGGGGCGTGATAAATGGAACTGGCTAGTGTAATCAGCAAATCTGGGGTTCCTAAATGGGTACAGGGGACGTGGGAAGCAGATTAGTGCAATCCAGCAAATCTGGAGTGTTGAATGGAATAGGAGGGGTGTGGGGAAGCAGATGAGGAGGGTTCAATCAGCAAATGCTGAATAGAAACTGGGAGGGTGTGGAGAGCAGATCTGACAGTTGCTACAAAATTATCTAGAGGGGTGGGGAAGCATATCAGAGCAGGGAAAAGAGTGGTTATGATGAGACAGGGAGAGGAGGGGCAATTGCTGAGCGAAAGAGGGTCTC